>OY744617.1:39712630-39777630 GCA_963556255.1 Allolobophora icterica | reverse complement strand
AAAACAGACTTTGGAATAGTTTGTATTGTTGAAAATTAAGCCTCATTATATTTATTATATTTAGAATATTCTTGGATACATAGTTCATTTTCAAAACCCACATCATTTATATATTTTTGTCCAGGTATTTACGTAACAATCGTAATTGTCTATGGGCATATATATATATATACACACACACACACACATATACCGGTTATAATGTGTGTGTGCATATATATATATATATATATATATATATATATATATATATATATATATATATATATATATATATATATATATATCAGTCTTGCGTGTCGATGTAGGGCCTTACGTCATAATATTAATTGATCAATAGTACAAATTGTGTGCGATAATATCAGATATCGTTAAATGGACCGGTGCCTTTGTTAAAAACTATATAATTTCGAGATGCATTCATATATTTTACAACTAAATATACCATTCTTTTCAGAAATGAATGCTGAATCAAATGCTGTATTACATGACATGATATCTTAAACCAAACACGAAATTCCGGGGGGGGGGGTGGTAACCACCCCCCCCTTGGTAGCCAATGTCGCAAAAAAACCTTGGTAGCCTGAGGGTTAATGTAAAAATATCCATATCTCGTTTTATGTAAAGGACAAGGAGAAGGTCTCAGTCCAATATAGGTTTGACTGAGTAGTGACATCCGATAGAGTCATTATCGACCTCGAATAACCATCGTATGACCATTGCATGGCTTTCTAGTTTAAGGTCACTTTGGTTTTCAGGAACTGCTAGTGATAGAGAGTGTTCTTGGTGTTTTCAGAATCGCGTAGGCCTACTCGAAAAATAATTTATTAAACAGAGTTACGATAAACACTGTATGACCATCGTATGACTTTGTAGCTCAAGATCACTTGACCCCTATGGTTAACCTTTGAGTTCTCAGAAACTGCAAACGATAGTTTTCTGATTACGGTTTTTGTTTTTGTGAAGGAGTGACAGCACTTTCAATAAATTAGTCATTTTACGTTGTGATTCAAAGGAAAACAAGCAGGCCTATGGCAAACGTTCTAACACATTCGACTCACCGTAAATGTCAAAATCGTTTGAACAGACTTGTTACATGATATTATAGACAGTGATGGGCACTAAACTATTTTTTAGTTAAACTAAAAGTATTTTCCAACTAAAAAAATTAGTTTAACTAAAGTTGGCAACTGATTTTGGAAATTAGTTAACTAAACTGAAAAAGTAGTTAAACTTTTTCCAACTTTTTCCCAAAATTTTACGACAAGCATTTTCACAATAACAAAGGTTAGGTGAACTGTAATAAAGCAGAGCGTCAATGACAATTTCACCTTCAAACTATGCAGTGAACACGTGTTACAGTACTGTTCTAGCAAACAGTCACAGACTGTAAGTAGTGTATGAATTTGAAAACACAGGCTGCTTTTCACCATGCAGTGTTAATCAATAAGTTTCGCGTTGAGTTGTTGACGACAGTGTTCAATGTTCATTGCGGAAAATAGTTGCGATTTGCTGATTTTTTAGTTAAACATTTTAGTTAGCTACTACATTTTTAGTTAAACTATGGCTTTAGCTAAACTATTTATTTTTAGTAAAACTTCATCCTTCACTAAAAATGTTTAGTCAAACTAAAGTTAGCAACTTTTTAGTTAACTATTGCCCATCACTGATTATAGATCAAGGAATGTAAATACCGCAGAATGGCAGGTGTGTCTTCCGGATACCTTGTAGCGAAAACTCCGGTATCCTATCATAAGAACGACTTCGAAAGGACCACCATCAAAAGGGTGTAATCAAAAAGGCGCCACTCAGAAAGGCGCATGTTTAAAAATGCGCCGATCAAACGAGCGCGCAATCATAGGAGCGAGCTATTAAAAAGGCGAACAATAGGCTTAATTTCTGTTCTTCAAATATTAGTCCTGCGTAATTTTATTGATGTTTCCACTTTATTGATGTTATCACTACTGTATTTAGAGATAACAATAACAATAACAATGTCTGTTTTCAAATGTTAGTCCAACGTTATTTTATTGATATTTTCAAATGTTGAGGCTGAGACTATGAGCAATCCCTTTGAGATAATCCATGTTTACTCTGTTGCCATAACCTTCAAGTATGATATTGATACGTTGACAACTTGCCTGTAGATTTTCCTTCCATGCGAGCGATGTTGACCCGAAACGAATTGCTCCAACTTCATTTCGTTGAGACGCTGTTCTTTCTTCAAACTGTCTATGAACTTCCATATGGTGGGATGAGAAGCTCGAAGTAGTTGACTGAATCTCCTGCGAACTGCGGACTTTCTCGCCTTTTCGATTGTCGCCTTTGAAGTAGCGCGCTCTTTTGATCAGCGCCCTTTTAAACAGGCGCCTTTCTTAGCGGCGCCTGTTTGATTGCGCCGTTTAGATGGTCGCCCTTTCGAAGTCGCCTTATGATAGTAAATCTACCTTATAGCGAAAACTCATGGAATAGACACCGAAGTCAACTTTCTAAGACTTGTAACTTACTATAGAGATAGAATAGATATAGAGATAGAAATAGTCACTTTGAACGTCACGTTGAGTGACATTACATCCTTCGTTTTCTGATATATAAACACCGCACAGCGTCAAAATGGACATTTCGAATTCCTTTTAGCCGAAAACTCTACTCTGGAAACCGAAATCACTTTCAAAAAGAAACGGCTGCGCTCTTCAAAAGTCGCGGTGAGTGACTGACCTTTTCCGAAAAATGCAATTGCCACAGAGTGTCAACAATTTGTTGACGAATTCCTTCCTACAAAGCTCGGTAACTTGACACCAACATCAGTCTTTTAAGAGCAATACTTGAAGAGGGATCAGTGATCCACTGCAATGTTAACTGAGGCGTCAAAGTTTCAGAGTAACCTCCTTTGTAAGCACAGCACATTCAGGAAGAGTCGCCAAAAGCAATTTCGAATGTAATTCTTGAAAGCCGCTCTCGGGGTTAACCTTCAGCCAGTGAAAGTTAAGCATATTATTAGGCTACCCTGCGAAAAGTTATGATGCACACAAAACATTACAAATATAAGTGAACCACACGAGTTCCTACAAGTAAGTCGTACAAATGGACTGCCTTTCAGAACTGTGCAAAAGGCGTCGTTATTTTGGATTAGTAAGCGTTTTTGCGAGGAAGTCAGAAGGCCTTGCGGGATGGCTAGTAGCGGAAGATTCAATTCGCACGGTGACCGTAATAACGGGTAAAAATGTAAAGTAATAAAATGACAAAAATGACTGAAAGTGTAAAGCTTACGGGTTTTATCTTCTAGCAGAAAACGAACAGCTGCAGAACGACTGATTTGAATTCACTCATTCTTACGTCACCGTAAAAAAATTGAAGGGAGTAATCACCAAAACAGCAGCAGAGTGTTCAATTTCACATCCTAGTCACTATCGTAAACACTACAATTACAGCAATTAACGAAACCATCATATATATGCATAGGCTTAGCTACATTGAGGCAAGAGGAGGCAGTTGCCTCTTCTTGGTTTTATGAATTTAAAATGTTTCCTTGGGTTAAAGCCCTGCACCTGGATTTTGCCTCCTCTTGAACGGTGAATCGTGGCCCAAGAGAAGAAATTTAAGAAGGTCATCAAATTTTTTGACAGAAAATCTCCCAAAAAAGGTTATCAATTGGGCAGCAATCTATAAAAAAGGTCATCGAATTTTTATTCAAGATTTTTTGCCTCCTCTTCAATTCAAATATATATATATACATATATATATATATATATATATATATATATATATATATATATATATATATATATATATATAGGGTCGAATCTGAATCTTGATTTATATAAACGACCTAGCCAAAGTCTCATCTGCACTCTATCTCGTATTGTTTGCCGATGATACGAGCATATTTTTCACACACAGTTCATGGACATCCCTTGTAGAAATAATAAATAAGGAATTATCTAAAGTAAATAAGTGGTTCATAGCTAATAAATTAACTCTCAACATAGATAAAATGTAAAGTAATAATAATTATGTTAAAAATGACTCAAAGTATGAAGCTTACCGGTTTTCCCTTCTAGTAGAAGAAAACGAACTGTTGCAGAGAAACTGATTTCTACAATTCACTCTTTCTAAAGGCCTACTCATTGGAAATGAGTTGAAGATTATAATAAAAAGAACAGCAGATGTTTGTTTATTTTCACATCCTAGTCACTATCATAAACATAGCCTACACAATAATTACAGCAATTAACGAAGACCGTAATTTATCTCAAAACAGAAAGTACGTGTGTGTTCTCGACCTAACGATTGCGACGTCATGAAAACATATTTATGTAGAAATTTAGAATGCATTTTATGCAAGTCTGCACGTATGAATGAATATTTGTGTGCGTATGTATGTATGTATGTTTGCATTTATGTATGTATGTATGTATGTGTGCATGCATGTGTATGCATGTATGTATGTAAGCCTGCATGTATGTTCGTATGTTCGTATGTTCGTATGTATGTATGTATGTATGTATGTATGTATGTATGTATGTATGTATGTATGTATGTATGTATGAATGTATGCATCATGTATGAATGTATGCATCGTATCGTATCGTTTCGCAGAATAACTATTCAGAGGCGTTATCCAGAGAAGCCCTGGAGAAAAAGAAATGCCTTTATGGAACGTGAGACCAGTGAGGAAATGCCAGTCACAAGTTTGGCCCTGAGCAGAGGGAGAAGGCCGTTCCGGATCGTGGGACCCACAACAGCAAACGAATATGTATATAATTATATATATGTGTGTGTTTATGTTTGTCTGTGTGTATGTATGTTCGTATGCATGTATATATGTTTGCATGCATATATGTATTTTATATGCATGTATGCAGTGTTTAAATTCAGCCGGATCCCGCCAGGTCTGAGTTCCGGCAACTCTGATTTGAGATCCGCCACCTGCATTGTCAGACCCGCCACCCGAATTATGAAAAAGGAGACCCATCCCCTCAAGAGGGAGATTCACAACCAAAAATCAGATGAGCATTTGTCAGTCTCACAGTGCGTTTCAATATTCCTTAGCATCATAAAAAACTACGTGTTTACTTAAGTCGCCCGCTGTTTTAAAATCGCTGCCGAAGGGTAGTAACCCACGGCTTTGGCAACAGAAGTAGGTTACATCCGAGCGATAGCACAGTAGTTTGCTTCAAAAATGATTCGTTTGCGGAACTTCGGGAGGCATAACTGGGATCGTTTGAAAATCTAAAATAGCACGTCCTTTTATTATTTATAGTTATCGCGTCAAGAATTATTGGTGCTATCTACACACTGCCTGTTAGCACTGATGAAAATTAATGTAGATTTAGCAAAATGAACTTAATTTGCACACCTCTAAGGTCTTGCATAAGTGCAGAAAATATTTCCTCTCTTCTTTTTATTTCCCATTGTTAGGACGACTTTGCATTATTGGAATCACGATCGTTTATGCAGTCATGGTTTGCTACGGGGAGGTCGTTATGCTACAACAGATTTAGGTTAGTGCCGAGCAACGAAAACAATCACCGCAAGAGAAGCACGTAGGGCAGTATGGAAATGTTTCTAAGTCACCATGCTGTGGCATTGACAGAATGATAGTATTGAAACTCGTGCTTAACTCTCAGCTTTTCACTGGGTTGTTGGAGATTTCCCCTTTTCAGTACTGCATCTGAAACGTTGATTAACTTGACAAACTCACCAACATTTTAGGCGTTACGATTTGGTGGTAATGTGGCTAGTGTTGTTGTTTTTAAAATTTCAGGCAAATGCTAAACGTTTTGACCGAGTTAGGACACTTTTACTTGGGGTCTACTTTTCATCGGGACACAGTGTATATAGCGTTTATCCACATTGCAAAAGCTGCACGTGATCTGGCCTAAATGAAAGTCTATGCAACCTAATCCGCTAATTCATCATGAGCGTAGCAACCCGCATTCAGGGTTCACAGAAAATGCAGACGAGTGTGATCTATGTACATGCTACAGGGCTCACTGATTTCAGTTGCAATATTAAATTACATTTAATTATTATATGCGTGCGCAATTATAGGCCAACTGTTCTCGAGTGTCAGGGCAAATGGTCAAAAAGACAGATATGCATTTCAGAATCCTCTTCCTTCAGCGCCACAAAGTGAGATCACACTACAGAATGAGCACATCGACTTTACAGTGTCAGTGGGAAGATGAGATGTTGAGGAAGATGAACGATATCAAATGCCAAGGATAAGGAAATGGGAGTTGCTAATGATTCACAACCATTTCTACCTCTCGGGGTTAGCTAAAGGGACTGCTCTTCCATATTAACTAGTGACAATTTTCTGAATGCTCTCGTCATCTGCGCTTCTTTTCATGAGACTTTGAACGAAACAAAGACATTCACATTTTTATGGAAACACTTTATAAGCGTTCTGTGTATTTCCGATGAGGCGATGAAATAACAAAACATTTTGTAATCAGTAGTTACAGTAATAAACGTTTCACATAGGCTACACGGACGTTGAAGAAACAAGACGTCCAAGCAATATCAATCGAGAGGATGGGTTCAATTCCCCGCCTGCACAGATATAGTTCAGAGATTTCGGTCTCATTTGCAGCCTCTCTCCAATCAGCCAGTGAATTATAATGAGTACAATGCAATTGTCATTAGTGACTTTTATTGCGCCGGTATCTAATGACACACCAAAACCAAGCCGTAATCACGTCATTATCCAGAATATCAGTCTGTAAGAATGACAATGACTATACCAGTGCCGGCCTTAGGGGCGTGCGAACCGTGCGGTCGCACGGGGCCCGCAACTTAGGGGGCCCGAAAATGTCACAGAAAATTAACACGAACAAGACACCCCATAAGTACTTGCTAAGAATCTACTAAAATAAAATGATTAGCAATGAAAAACAATTTGACTTGTGTCATGGTCATGGAGGGGTGAGGGTACAGTACACTCTGCACGGGGCCTGAGATCCTAAGACCGGCACTGACTATACGCTATCATTATGAAGATCAGACGGTGAAAGACAAGGTTAACCGCTTCCTTCATATGCAGAGGCTTTGCAGAATGAGTTTTAAATAAAAGCTAATTGCAAAACGATAGCTTAATGTATTACAATTGCTCTTCTTGTAATTATAAGTTTCAGTATAATTATTAAGACGTTCTAGTCAAAGCTAAGCTCAGGGCGACAGCATGATCACGAAAACTGCGTAAAGTAAAAAGTTTAAAAAGAAGCAATTTCGAAATAAAACAATTTACAAAATCCAGTTGCCGAGGCGAAATTTAGGCTTTGAACCCTGAATTTAAACCATGGTTATTGTCAAACGCCGTTTCAGTGCTTTTTGTTTCACACTGTTTTATTCTTAATTAACTTTCAATCCATAACAACATTACTGTCGCTTGAACATATTTGAGCTAGAACACATTAAAGTTTTAATAAATACAATTACAGAATGAAACTTGAATAACTATTATCCGAGTGATTCTCACTAATACACTATTCTAACATTTGCTTAAAATATAAGATTTGCATAAAGGAAAGCCAAGTAAAAATCTTCATAATGGCTACGTATTGTTAGTTGGTGTCCGAATAATAAAAAGCATATAGGGCCTATGACTGTTCACTGTGTTCAGTTCTAGAGAACGATGAAGTCTGCTTCATGTAAGATTATGTATGCTGGGGTAGACGTGGTCTTAAGTCACTAAAAAGTTTGGATCCATCGTCAGATTTCTCTCTGACCTGTATGAAATTATGGATCCACTTCCTTGGGATCCAGATCCATGCATTGGTTCACCTCTTTCGGACCCAGATTCATGCATTGGGTCTTCCCTTTCGGATCCAGATCTTTGCACTGGGTCACCTCTTTCGGATCCAGATCTTTGCACTGGGTCACCTCTTTCGGATCCAGATTCATGCATTGGGTCTTCTCTTTCGGATCCAGATCTATGAATTGGGTCACCTCTTTCGGATCCAGATCTATGCATTGGGTCACCTCTTTCCGACCCAGATCCATGCATTGGGTCTCCTCTTTCGGATCCAGATCTATCCATTGGGTCACCTCTTTCGGACCCAGATCCATGTATTGGGTCTCCTCTTTCGGATCCAGATCTATGCATTGGGTCGCCTCTCTCGGACCCAGATCCATGTATTGGTTAACTTCTCTTGGATCCGAATCCATGAATTGGTTCAACTTTTTCGGACCTAGATCCATGTATGGATTCACTTCTTTCGGAACCAGATCCAAAGTAGAGTTGGGCAATTTTTGAGACTCAGTTGTGAGTGCTTCGTAACCTTGGACTGGGTCTATTTTTCCGTCACTTGTGATTTGATCCTTGTTTCCTGTTAATTCCTCTAAAGGAAAACCAATTGAATCGTATCCTATATCCTCATAAATACTAGGCAGATTGGGCAGTCTCCTGTTTTTCGTTTGTCTGTTGACGTCTGAAATGTAAAGTAATATGAAGATCTTTGGTTACAAACATCTCATCAATAAATACTAAATGGCATAAATCAGGAGTCTGGTCACAGTGGATTCACCCGGCAGACTAAGTGGTCAGCGTACTGTACGCTTAGCTCAGAGGTCCAGGAAGTGGCAGCAATATTATAGGAATCTATCATCTAAATTTTGAGACGGGCTGTTGGGCATAACCTGTTACAAGTGCATCATGGCACTCCAGAAGTTACGATCTCTTTGTTTGCATTGGAGCGCTGTTAATTTACTCTATAGCCTGATTGATGTCCACCTTCGAAGACAATAAAATTCTCCAATAAAGCTACCTTTCGTTGAAAGTTTGAAATGGACCCAGTGTTATCGTGCGATTTTCTCGGCTGTATCCGTTGTCACCAAGACACTTGTATTATCCGAGGAAGGTTATTTAATGCAATTGGCATAGCATTTTGGACCAACCCTTAGTATCAAAGTCTCAGAATAATAATAATTTTTGTAAATGCCGAATATTCCACTAAGAAAATGTGTTAGACTCAGCAGAGATCGAGGCCCGAAGCAAAGTGATCTCACCACCACCTGTACGATGTCCTAATTAAAGAAAATGCAAATGGCTGCTAACCATTGGAACTTTGCTTCAAACGTAAGCGGAGAAAAATTCCGATGAGAAACAGAACAAGACCAACAGCTCCGGCTCCTAGAATTATCTTCCACGCTTCCCATGTGTCCTCGTTCTTTTTGACATCTTCTGTTAAATACATATTCTGCGAATTAAAATTCTGAAAAAGTCTTCAATGGCAATTCAACAAAATAGGCACTTACGATTCGCTTTTTTTCTAAGCTTATATGACCATTAAACGTTTAATCATTAAATCGCAGAAATGTTTGTGTTCAT
This sequence comes from Allolobophora icterica, assembly GCA_963556255.1. Classification (NCBI taxonomy): domain Eukaryota; kingdom Metazoa; phylum Annelida; class Clitellata; order Crassiclitellata; family Lumbricidae; genus Allolobophora; species Allolobophora icterica. Next base: position 39,768,296 of record OY744617.1, on the reverse strand, counting down.
TCACTTGAATGTTCCGCTAAGTGTTACTGAGCAATGATAGCATCACCTTTAGATTAAAATGCATTAACTTGTAATTTGTTAACCTGGCGGAGGTCTGGTTTGGAAAGTAAGTGCTATCGTGCGATTTTCTCGGCTGTATCCGTTGTCACCAACACACTTGTATTCTCCGAGGTATTTAATGCACTTGGAAGAGCATTTTGGCTCAACCCTTAGTATCAAAGTGTCCGTCGCCACGTAGACGTAAGGTGGCTCGTTCCGAACTAAGTCATCAAATGGTTCTGTCTTGTACCAACGCACAGTAGGAGATGTGCTAGGATCCGAAGTTACAACACACTGAAAGTCGAACTGCTTTTCCTCCAGAAAATCAACTGACACATTTTGTGGACCGCTAATCGTCACTCTTGTCTTCACTGAAAAACATAAATAAGCAAATCAGGCATTATTAATATATTACTGATGATGATGATGATAATGATGATGTAGTAGCAGCATCAGCAGCATCAGCAGCATCAGCAGCAGCAGCAGCAGCAGCAGCAGCAGCAGCAGCAGCAGCAGCAGCAGCAGCAGCAGTAGTAGTAGTAGTAGTACTAGTAATAAGAAGCGACATAATGGCATTGTATTCGAAGGCACATTACTGGATGGTTGTGAAACTTGGGACGAATTCCCGGAAATAAATATTTAAACTTCTAACATAATTGTTATGTTCCTGAATGATTATTTCTATTCAGGTAAAATAAAAATAATAATGACGATAATAATGATAATTAAGGCCACAAATTATCCCATTGTCCCACGAGTCCACGACCGAATTATACCACCGGCTGATAGCTTGATGCGTAAATCCTTCACCATTATGATGATATCCAGATGGCCTGCTCTGATAAACATCCCCAGTTACCCCATTATTCAAAAATCAGGAGATAAATGTTCCCGGCTGATTTCCTGTATCGGTGCTCATTCATGCTATCCAGCACTTCCATGAAGTGATTTTGTCTGCAGCACTTTTTCTACCCATAAACCCAAAGAGAAGACTAGCCATTCCTGAACGAAGGTTGTCTAAAGTCTGGATTTTCTGACCAAACGATTTATGACCTGGCTTATCGTGTGAATAATAATTTTTAAGCGCAAGTCAACTTGAATCAACCTTCGGCTGATGTACTAAGCATATTATGATTAAACCGCGATGCAAGTTTTTAGATTAGAAACTCAGAATGTGCTCAGTAAAATCATTGAGTTTACAGAGTTTTCAACCTTAGGCCATGTGCAACTACGACTTAAGTAAGTAAGCACACAACCTAGACTTACTGAGAACATTGAGATATCCTGAAGCAAAGGCGTATCCGTGAATGTTGCTTGCATTGCATTGAATAACCATCAGATCCGTTTTACTCTCACGGTCGACGCAGTCTCGACAAACGTCTCTGATCGTCAGACTTTTATTGTCGCTGCTGAACACAAATCTGTTGGGAGGATCGTCAGCTGAAAAGCACAAACCATCTGATTTTTGGACAATATAAAGGGTCATTTCAGAACCTCTGAAAGATTCTTAAAATACTTAATATAAAATCGAACAGAACTTTTCCATAATTATCCTCAGAATGGATTAAGCCAACCTCTCGATCGTTATATATTTTTTTGTTATTTATGTGTTTGTTTGTGTGTTTACGGAGTTCGTAGCAATAGCGCTGTTGAATGGTTGTTAGAAGGCGCTGTACATACAGCCAGACAAATAGACACAACATTCGCATTGCTCGCGTAGCCAATAGCTTGTGTTGCTTGGTTTCAAGGACTTTGCTCTTCATCTCGTATTTAGTCATAGAACTTGAAGTTGTCGGTTAAGAACAATGGTGCAACATGCCTTTGATTTTTTACACTCATTCTAAAGAATTTCTTTCAAATTTAATTTAATCTAATTTAAAATAGGCCTATAGGTCAAATCTAATCTGACGGCTTCTATTACTCCGTTATCGTCATGCATAAAGGTGTCAATCAATGGCCGCTTCAATGGAAATTGCAACCAAGAAACTCATTAATTCACAAGTTAAGAATAAATATGAAACCGGATTCAAGGCTATGGAAGGAAATATGATAACTCACGATCTACTGGCTGTCCATTCTGTAGCCAAACAATTTTAGCCTCAGGTTTGGCGAAGGCGTTGCATTTGAAAGTAATCGACTCCCCTTCGGTTACGTTGACATTGTACGGACCATCCTTTCTGTTCTCGAACTTCAGCACACCTGTTTTTTGAAATTTCTTGGTAAAATATAGCTCTGAGTTTAATGGAATCTAAGCGGTCTTGCTGTCAATTTAAAAGCAAGTTGGTTTTTACACTAAATGTGCTATGCGTTCTTGCAAAAGGTAGCCTTCCCATTTTATTCCTTCAATGTAGGCTAATCCTTCTAACAGTAGATTTTATGTACCTAACAGACTTTGCGAGTCTTATGTTAGCATCACCTGTATTATTAATATTCTTTATTGATAAACCAAAAGCGAACCGCACATTGGTGAACAAGTATAGAAAAATATAAAACATAGAAGTAATAAGAAGATTATAATATTTGAAAAAAATAAAAAAAAAATTTAAAAAAAAAAATTAGTATACATTTAAATTTTTAAAAGTAGAAAATTACTAATAACACTAAATCAAAGCATCATAACAAGAGAGAAAATTTAAATCTATAATAGTTACTATTATCTGAAAAGGGTAGCAGAATTTGAGAAGTTTTACTAATTAAACAACATCAAAAAGCATCCTAATAATAAAGCTTTTTCTAATCAGATTATCAGAACGAGGTAGAGTAAGATTATGGCCTCTGGGGCGCAACAGGTAACCGGTCGATTTAATTTGAGGCAATAGACCATGAAGGACATGACCATCAAAGCTTCTTATGGCTAAGAAGAGACGGATATCAGCTGATTGACAGAGTTGAGCATAGGAAGGGTTGTCTTCAGGTAAGTAATGTCCTCTCATAAGTCGTCTTATGATTGAAGATAGCTTATCCCGATCACTTTGGTTAGTAAATCCCCACCAGGCAGGAGAAGCATACAATATTCGTGAGAGGATAGTTGCTCTAACCACATCATATAGGCAAGGTCCTTGTAGACCGTGAGCTACTAAGGTGCGAATAGCATATATGGAGCGGCGGGCCTGACTGCAAATTCGATTAACATGATTAGAAATGTTTAAATTGTCAGATATAGTAACTCCTAAGATGGATAAATGAGACACTCTAACGAGTCCAGGGGTGGATAAAGGTGCGTTTATATTAGTAAACTTCCCTCTGGGTCTGTGTAAAATCATTTCATACGTTTTACTATGATTTAATTTCAGGTTACAAGTTTTGGCCCAAGACTCAATGTGCTCTAATTCAGAGGTTATGGATGAACTATTAGAGGAAGGTATTAAGAGATAGCTGTCATCAGCGTACTTCATAAGAATATTTTGAGGATGTAAAGTTTTAAGGCTTGATATGGAAACAATGAAATGTGTAGGACCTGTACTTGAGCCTTGAACTATGCTGGCATTAATATGGATTAAAGTAGATAATTCATCCTGGAATTTAGTACAATGTTGTCGGCCTTCTAAGAAATTAATTGACCAATTATAGATGTTATCAGGTATTGGCAAGTTGGAGAGGGATTTTGCTAAGTGATTATGACTTATGGAATCAAATGCCTTAGAGAAATCTAAGGAAATCAAGTGAACATACTGGTTAGAGCTTAGAATATGAGTGACATGATGAGCTAGGGCTATTAAGGCTGCAGATGTAGAACCAGTGGGGCGAAATGCAAATTGATCAGAGAAAGGTTGATTTAGAATAGGATTTGTTAGAATAGGATAAAAGAAACGAATGACTATTTGCTTTTCAATGATACGACAGAGGATAGGAGTTATAGAAATAGGCCTAAAATCTGCTTCAGAGAGAGGGTTTGCAATCTTAGGAACAGGAGAAATTCTACTTATTTTCCACTGGGGAGGAACGAAGGAGTGAGCTAGAGAAAGATTAAAGAGATGAGCAACGGGTATCGCAAGACCAAATGCGGCTTCCCTTAGGAACCACGGGGGTAAACCATCCGGGCCAATTGAGGTGCTTTTGACGTTACTTAGAAGGTGACTAATTTCATAATCATTAAAAACACAATCTAATTGGTTATATGCAGTTAACTTTTGCAGAGGAGAGATGTAATCAGAGTCATGAGACGTTTTCCCATAATGTTGATTAAGGGATTCTGAAGTGATATTAGAACTGTAAGTAGACTGTTGAGGTTTATCTCCTCTCAAACGATTGACACATTTCCATAGTTCGGTTGATCCTCGCTTGGTTTTTTCAAAGGTTCGAGTGTTCTGACGCGTTATGAGGATATTGATAGACAATGCATAAATAAACACGCGGAGTTTTTCTATATCCTACAATCAGACTTTTTCCATACAGTAACTTTTCAAACTGGTATCCTCGAGCGTGCATTTACGCAGAAATTACTTATGGCATGGCAATACGCAATGATATGCAAATGGTAATTAATTTATTGAGGACTAGAAATACATTTTATTTCGATCGCATTTTGAAGCTTAAGAACGCTGCAGTTCGAATTATTTCCCATTCACCTACCTTAGTAGTAGTAGTAGTAGCAGTAGTAGTAGTAGTAGTAGTAGTAGTAGTAGTAGTAGTAGTAGTAGTAGTAGTAGTAGTAGTAGTAGTAGTAGTAGTAGTAGTAGCAGTAGTAGTAGTAGTAGTAGAAGTAGTAGTAGTAGTAGTAGTAGTAGTAGTAGTAGTAGTAGTAGTAGTAGTAGTAGTAGTAGTAGTAGTAGTAGTAGTAGTAGTAGTAGTAGTAGTAGTAGTAGTAGTAGTAGTAGTAGTAGTAGTAGTAGTAGTAGTAGTAGTAGTAGTAGTAGTAGGAATGATAAATAATAATATTAATTAAGTATTAACCAATTAGCGAACACATGTATTGAATAATAATCAGGAAAGAGAGACAAAGGTTAGTTTAAGCTATTAGACTATCTTGGCTCCTGCTGCACAGTACTTGTTGATACATGATTGCTGCTGTAGTACTTATTTTGTATCATAAACAATTTATTTCAACTGCAGCAGACTACAAAGAAGCTAGCTTCCCGTCAACATGAAAGAATATACCTTCAATTATAGTAAAGGCTTTAGTAGATAAATAAATGCCATATCTGCCAAATTTTTCATTTGAAAGTGTCTGACCTTCGACACGTAACTGAAGAAACTGCGTATAGTTTCCTTGGTCATTTGAAGCAGTGCAGTTGTAGTCTCCTTCGTCGGATGCAGTTATGTTATGAACGGTGACTTCTGTGTCAAAATTTTTCAATTTGAATCTTCCTGACAGAATTGTACTTATTAGCGCTATCCAGGAAACCTTTGGCTGCGGACTGAATAGAGAGAGAAAATGTCAAACACAGATTATATTTTCTAATATCCGCAAATTCATGAAAACTGCTGAAGAGATTTCGCGCTGCAACTCCCGGATACATTTTATTCAAGAGCTAATGCTGAAACGCCAAGACACCTCACAGATAAATTTCCCTGCAGATTGTAATGTTTACAGCGAGCAGTATAAACAGGACAGTCGCCATGCAACTGAGAAGAAAACCGATAGACTATTACGAATGTCTAACGGAAGACCATTCCAACTGGAGGGTCCAACAAAAGCCGGTGTTGCTTAAGTTTGGAGTGAACCCGGGTGACTAGAAGTTCTCCCCCAGAAGAAGAACGAAGACCGGGCGGCCGATCTCACACAGATAGGCCGAGGCACAGCCTAAGAGACAATACATCAACCCTATTATCAGATACGCCGACGCAAGTTGCTATTGTTCGCCAGCGTATTACAATAAGAAAATTATGGTAATGTAATAATTAAATTTATTAAACATAAAAACCTCTGAGTAGCTATTCAATTGTACATAAATACATGCACCTATGGTGTTGAGAAAATTAAAAAGAACTGCTGAGAAGACTATCGATAAGAACTGTTGAAAAAGAAACGTTGAATTGTTTTTCTCGTCTATTAAGATCACCTTCACATCCAACGACCAGGTGTCTATTACATAGGTGAACCATCTGCAGACCACAGAGGCCGAACCTACGAGCCGAAGAGCAGTTTTAGAAACCCCCGCAACACCCTTCGACAACCACTCGGCCCAGTAGCAGTCATCGGGTGGCGAGTTTGCGACAGTAGGCCTACATACACAAGCATGCACAAATGCATATATACACACATAGGCCTATATAGGCCTACACACATAAATATTGAATATAATTACATATATAAATATTTATAAAAACACACCAGCTCGTCGTCTCACATTAAACGCAGTTGTAATAGTAATCCCATTCCTGTTCTAATGAGCTTTGAAGAAATTTGTTTAAAATTTGCCATTTCACACGTACTTACTATCCGTAGAAGAAGCATCTGAATGTTACGTTTCCTCCAATGAGACCAACAGTTTGTGTTGCTGAAGAAAATGCCAAAGCTGGAGCAAATTCACTAATGTTGGCTTCTGGGCCTGTAACATTCCAACAACATCAACTACAATGAGAGGCAAGTAGCCAGTAAATTAAAGTTAGTATTCATCGTAGGCTGCTGAGAAAGGCTGACTTAAAAATCACTTATTAGTTAGTTTGAATTGATTCATTTCTTTTAAAATAATCTTACTTCTTGTCACCGTTAGTTGCGTAGAACTTCCCCACTCTAATTCATCCAGGAAAGGATTGTAAGCATAGTTCCAGTAAATTCTTCCACCATCACCATCCTCCGGAAGAGCATAAGCAAAGTGAAGATCTCCTAAAATTATAAGAGAGTTCTATTATGGTAGAATGTTTGTGTTTAATCAATGAATTCCAATCTCAAAACTTATGTAGCGTCTTTGGGAATGATCCGGTCGATTGCAGAGCAATGCTCTGGATCGGCAAACAATCAGCTATAAAGATTTCAAAATTTGGGCTTATATAAACAGACAACTACAGTCTTATGTGTATTGCTTACGGTCGCTCTAGCGACTGCACGTATCTCTCGGTACGTCATTCACTGCACTATATATAGCGGATGACGTCCTACCTGACAGGCAATGTGTTCACTATGTCAGCTCCTCTTCCACAGCGACTATGGTTACCTGTGACTCTCCTCAAGGCTAAGTCATGGAATTCATTCTTTTCCTCCATCATACTGCCGACATCTTAGCCAAAATAATTATCCATTCAAGCATATCGGAGTGGTGATTTCAACTCGGATGACTCACAAATCTATGGCTTCTGTCGTCATCCAGGTCCGCCGATATTTTCATGCCAGCAACGAAAACTAAAACGGTCCACGTACCTAGAACAGTCTTCATGCTCCTGTACCTATTCAGGAAGCCAAAAGCCTATACATTAAAAGTCAAACAGTTAAAAAAACTGAAGTACTGTGCAGAAAACTAACTCTCAGCGGTTTAAAGACGGGTAATTTCAAGTACGAATACGAGACCAGGTTCAACTTTACCATTCTCTGCGACTTGCATCCTTTCAGAAGGAACTAGATCTGTACAATCTTCTTCGGTTTTACACCAAACAATCCAAGGCTCCGGAAAACTTTTGCGTCGATAGACCTGCATGTGAAATGGCATTCCTTCGACAACGGTTTTCTTAAGAACAGTCGGTGTTTTTGTCGTAGAGTCAATAATCGCCATCCGAATACCTATCATGTTTGAGACAGCAGTGCCATACAAATTCTTGGCAAAACACTGATAGTATCCTTCATCCGTCTCTGTTGCTCTGTTTATTGTTATTGTGCCATCTGATCCTTCACGGATATTTGACAGATTTGTGTTTAATTCAAAACCGTTCTTCCTCCATTCATATCTTTAAAAAATTACACATATTTATTATTCGTATAAGATGCAAGTCTTTGAAAAGATGAAGAAAACATGCCTATCACTTTATCACAAAATGTTATTGATTGAGTATCATGATCATTCAAACAATTGTCAGGTGATATTAGACATGTCGAGTTGTTTGGTGGTGTAGGGGCTAGATACTATAACGCCTCAGAAGTGACGTGGATTAGGCTAGTCAAGATCTGGCAAAGGTGGCACGTGACTGGAAGCAGAGACGTAGTTTTGAAGGTGGCGTGTTCTGAAGGAAGTGTTCATGGGTTGAAAATTCATGGAGGCCCACAGTTAAGAAGTTGTGGCTAGGGAAGAAATCCTAGCGATAAACATCGAGGTTGGTGTAAAGACTTGAAATGAGAAAAGTCGCCTTGAGTTGATGGTAAATTTGTAACCTTTGTTACGAACTCCTGACAGGCTCGCAAAATGTAATAAATTATTGTTTAGGATGGTCACCCTAATTTTTTGTGACGGCCACCTCAAATATAAGTAATCAACAAAGTTGAAATCTTTGAACTTGCCTTACAGTTGGCGTTCCCTTGGCTCTGCACTCCAGTGTAACATTTTCGTACTTGCAGTAGATGATGGTGTTTCCTTTAGGACTTCTCGTTAAAGTCGGTGGGAGACGCACTGAAAGCATTACGGGATTCTAAATGAAGGTAATATTTTATCCAACTCTTTCGGAGCCACATATCACACACTGAATCCAGTGACGAAAAGCGGCTTGCAAAGAGTCAATCAGCCAATGATGCAGGACTCGCGAGACTCATAATAGTAATCTCCAAATTTCTAAAGCGCTACTCTAAAGCTAAGAGCAGGGCACCAGATTATTCACGCGCGCTGCGTCGTATCCAAGGGGTTGTCCAGAGATCGATGTCCATTGGAGATCTGAGTACGGTTGCCAGAGAGACTTCTCTATCAAGGCTACTTAAGAGAACAGTCACTCATGACTAACAACCGAAATCCAGTAGACAACTCATTTTATGAAGTCGTCTTCCTCACCAAACTGCACAGACGCATACAATTCCTCTATCTGCTTGGTTCTAACAAACAGTCGTATGTAACAGTATCTATGCATTTGTTGGACCATATGGTATAGCTCACAAAAATCCAAAGAGTCATCGATGCAAAGAGACTTGCAAGATTACACAAGATAACAATCAATCACTTAACACTAGCAACCAAAATCCAGTCTATATAAGAGCAGTAGACGACGCATTTTATAAGTTGTCAAACACTCAAATCTTGTATATTTACTATTTTTTTTATTTACTTCATGTAAATACCAGGATGGAACAAATCAGTGGCAGACACGATGTTAACTGTCAAAAGCACCCGTGAATAAGCTGGTTAATCTGAGTAGCATTTTTGTAGCTGTTCATCAAGGAGGTCAAGGTACTCGCTACCCTTCAAGCATATCTATTCAGATAAAGCCAGCTTGCGGAATGATTATATATATATATATATATATATATATATATATATATATATATATATATATATATATATATATATATAAAATTATGTGCGTGTTAGTGTGTGTGTGTATGTGTGTGACTTTGTGTTTCTTTTTTAACAGGATACTTAGCAATAAACGACATCAGTTTTCTGGTCCTTTTCTAACTTCCATGATTACCGTAAACGCTTGAAACTATTTTGTCCTATGAGATTGGTAGGGCCTCTGTTGAGACTCTGTTTTGTATGCATTATTGCATATACAAATATATATTATAGTGTTTCATGTCGGCGTGTGGTTGTACCACCTTTTGTGTACCGATACAGGATGTTCTTGTTTTTGGCAGGAAAGCCGCACAGGGGTTCTAAAGTAGGCACTATGCATTAGCGGCAGAGTAGAGTTAGGTTTTGGCCTGCTTAGGTTGTTGGTTCTCATAGTTTCCAGTCTCGTCGAGCTGTTGTACATGTATTTTGGACTCCTATTATGGCTAACACTTGTAATTGTTTGTCGAACCAGCCTCGATAAGTCTCGTCAAGACCTGCTGGTTATTTCTACTGTGTTTGACGTTTGTACGCTTCATCTTTATGTAAAGGTATATTACGCATGTAAATAGCTGAATAAATATTATTTTACTAGTGTATTTGCCCGTCATATTTTGACGTCATATTATAGGCCTATATGTATCGTTGGTTATCGCCGTCGTCAAGACCGCCGTCGTCAAGACAAACGGTTTATGTTTCACAATAGAACAGAACCCGTTTGTGACGTAACGTCCCCCGACAGACGGACACTATATGGATATTATATGTATATATGCTAAACTTGGGTCTCTTACGGTTACTCTCTACAGTTAAACGTGTAACAATCTATGCATTATTTTGGAACTGGTTGCCTAGCAACCTACGGCATTGGCTTCTTGGTCTTTCTTAACCTCTGTGACGTAAGCACTTAAATAATTTTATTCGATGGTACTTTTGTGTTGTGATGTTGGAAGCGCCTCTGTTGACTCTCTTAGAAGAGGAACTGTATAAATCCATGATTACAAATTGAAATTTATGTTAAGCCAACATGAAAATGACAACCAACCTTAATGCACATTATTAGGATTGTAATTATGAAATTCTTCCCGTGTTTTTTAGCAGTTAACATAGGCTATTGCATCCCTCCAAAAAATTATACAATTTACAAAGGAAGACCAGTTATATTGTCAGAGAAGACTTGCCATCGCTTTGGCTGGAAATGATGGGACAAAGAGATACCAAGTTCAGCAGAATGACGAAGCCTTTCATTTCAAGGCTTCTTAGCTTCACATTCAGACGAGTCTTTCGGTAAACATATTGAAAACAGCATTTATACAAAAGCAAACAGTACGTTGATGACATTTCTACGAAGTCTCGGATTTAGTAAGTAAGCTGGAATATCTGAGTCTGCATACTCTACATTACAAGGACATGTTTCATTCACAGGTCATTCATATCACAGTCGAATCTGTTGGCTTTCTGTTATCGTTACTGTACTTACTATGAAAGTTTTTAATGCGCACAGTCAAACAGAAGTGTGACTATCTTTCGCTATAAGTTATTCACCTGGTGAAGAGCAGTTATGGATATCCAGATGTTTGAAAATCAATGACAAAATAATAGTAAGTTTCGACGCAATTTTTTTCAAGCGTCTAAGCATCGAATTAACAGTATTAGTCGGTTCCATTTCTTGGGGCAGAACTTGGAATGCACCAGAGCTTTCACAGCGCTATATCGCGGCTCAACCATGACAGCCATAACCGAAGATCGCACACTGTGAGTAGGTAAATAATGAGATACTGGTTACAGGTATTGACGATAGGCAAGACGTGCTAATTGTACAGGTTTTATAGGCCAGACCAGTACAAAAATGTTTCTGAATGTTCTAGAAGACAATCCAGCTGATGGAGCAGCTGGCAAGAGAAGATGCACATGGCATCACACAAACAAAAGAATGTTGAACACTTTGAAGTCTTTTGACTTTAACATCTAAGATACAGGTAGAAGTCAAGTTCGTAAAATTGAGGCGATATCGTAAAAAGAGCATAATAATTATTATAATAACAAGCAAGCAGACTATGATTTACCATACTCTTGGGTTTATTATACTCTTTCTAGGCTCATTATCTTCCTACATCGATCACCAGAACTAACTATGATTATGACATTTCGTCGTACCAACCAAAGTAGCGCTAAAATGTATATTTGCTTGATGTAGGTTAACCACAGGAGCTCCTAACTAGCCACTCTCTTCGACTGGCATCCATAAATGTGCAAACTACATAGTTAACTTTGGAGTAGTAGGTCTCTTTGAGACTATCGTATACAGCATCGCTAGTGCTCAACTTAAGCGAATGACAGAAGTGTTAGTGCTGAGATATAGTTTAAAGTAAAACTATCGAAACACATAACAACTAACTGCAGAAGAAGGGGAGCCTTAGATCAGCGGATGAGAATCATTTGCCTTGAGGGAATAGTATACAAACCAGTAATACAGAACGTTTGATGCACAGGCGAATGGCGTTTTCTCCAGAAACTTTAAATCGCACGGTGTCCAAACCTGAGAGTAAAATATATAATAATAAAAAGCATAAAATAAATAACACGAATAAACCGAACAGTTTGAGAGCGACTGATTTTTACAATTTGCTTTTTAAAACTTATGGAAATTACCAATTAACAGTCTACAAGCGTATAACTTTATACATACACTGATAAATTTCGTGTCACTGGTCATAATATTGAATCCGGAAGTAGTCTGTATTCACATTGAATTCTATTATATAAATGTAAATGAGTCGTAAACTCGCAAAATAGGCCTATAGTCGGAAGTTAGTATAAATCTTTGTTTTCTAATCTGTTATCTCATCATGCCCAGAAAAACCCGCATTGCGGCTTAATTAGGCACAGCACGCACAAGGACATGCTCACTGTACATAGGCCATAGTCGTTTCAGTCGCAAAATATTTAAATGTTTTAAATTATTCTGGGTAACCTAACGCTTTGCGTTCCAGATTGTCAAGCTAAGTGGTCATCAGGACAGATAGATATTCCCCAACTGCTATTCCAGTTCTGAGCAAAAGTGAAATGAACTTTAAAATAAGCACATCAAGTTACGCTGTCGACAAGGGGATCACATATCATTTTGGAAGACTGAGCAGAGGCGCCGGTGTAGCGATTTCAGATTACCCCCATTTCACATTACCCCCCGGTAATTTGAAATCGCGTTCACATTACCGGGGGGTAATCTGAAATCGATTTCAAGTTACCCCCGGGGGTAACTTGAAATCGATTTCAGATTACCCCCTACGATTTCAGATTACCCCCTCAAATTAGTGCGGCCCATTTTCGATTATCTTATATAATACTAATAATAATTGCCAATATTTATCGCTGAACTTTCGTTATCCTCTTATAGCATCATGTACGATAAGTTCTCTCTCTCTGTGTGTGCCTCAAGCCCTCAACTACATAAAACTCATGAAATGGAGCAGCTGACACGCATAAATAGTACTGTAGTTGTCTGGTTGGCTGGGTTTACTGGTTAATGCTTGCTTGCAATGAGTGCGTCAGCCGTGGGAAACGTTAATATTCTCAGTCGTTCGAAATAGCTCGGTGGTATAGTTAGCATTTTTATCTTATGTGAACATGGCAGGGGTAACTTGAAATCGCGTTAAGATTACCGGGGGTAATCTGAAATCGCGTTCAGATTACCGGGGGGTAATCTGAAATCGCGTTCAGGTTACCGGGGGGTAATCTGAAATTGCGTTCAGATTACCGGGGGGTAATCTGAAATCGATTTCAGATTACCCCCGGGGGTAATGTGAACAGCGCAGGGGTAACTTGAAATCGCGTTCAGGCTACCCCCGGGGGTAATCTGAAATCGATTTCAGATTACCGGGGGGTAACTTGAAAGAGGGGGTAACCTGAAGTCTTTACACCGGCAGCGTGACGCCCTGGACGCACGTGCGTCCACCCACCAAATAAAATCCACACAAGGATTAGGCATCGCATCGATATTTTTAACAATTTCACTGTGTAATTTTGGTTTACCATACAGCATGTATAAATAATATCATATGATATCATATGTATGTGTTCTACTGTACTTTTATGAGTCACTCTGAGTCATTTTCAGTGTATGACTACGAGTGGCAGACAGAGGACGGGTGTGGATAGGAGGAGACGGGAGGGGTGTGCGCAGGGCTGTAGTGGTAAAATTTGAGGTGAGTATACGCTACCGGTTAGTTTTCCGAAACAAATTAGAGGTGAGTATACGCTACAGTATTTTGTGAGTATACGCTACAGTATTTTAATATAAATAAATATAAATATTTTGTGAGGTGAGTATACGGTCTCTAGAGGTGAGTATACGCTGTATACCCGCGTATACCCTCGACTACAGCCCTGGGTGTGCGTCCAATTTTTGAAAGCCTGCCGGCGCCCCTGAGACTGAGTACCCAGTCTCAAATGTAGGCTTAAGAGAAAAGAAGTGGCAAACGATCACATAGCCACGTCTGGGGTTAATTAAAGGGAGTTTTCTTCCATATAATCAAGCAGCGCTTTTGTCAATACTTGCGTCATCTGCGATTCTCTTTGTACGAGTTTGAACGAAGAAAGTTACTCAAGTCTTTACTGAAACACTTTGGTAGCGTATTCTTTCGTCCTCACCCGTCGTCGCTATATACTCTACTTCGACGCTATGTAGTTCTGGAACGTTGAACGTCGTATCTACCACAGTGATATTTTACTTCTGAAAATAATTCCTAATTCAGTTCTAATTCAGTTCTGAGCTCTTGAATATTATTTTACTTCTAATTCTAATTTTACTTCACAAATAATTTTACTTCTAATTCCTATTTTAGTTCTCAAATAATTTTACTTCTAATTTTAGTTTTCCAAATAATTATTAATTTCCGTGCTGTAAAAGTAGGCCTACATATGCAACGCTTGCAGAGAGAAGCACACCAAACCTGTCTCGAGAAAGAAAAAACTGTTTGAAGTAAAACAAGGGGTGAAGCTGTAGTCTAACAATGCTGGTAATTTAAATTTTGAGTCGTGTGGTTATCAGTAATGCGAAACGAAGAATTATCTAGTATCAGCGAAACCGGGTAGGCCCTACTGTGTGGACAACCATATCCAAAACGCTGTACAGTCGCTGATGGAATTCATTCGAGTCAGTCGTCAAGATCTAATGCTCTCATGAGGCTATGCCAGCGTGTTACCATTCATCTATCCCCCTTCCAAGACTTATATTGCTTGTATTTTTCCAGCTAGTGCTGTTCCACAAATTCCATCATTTTCCTCGTTTAGTACTTGGCATGTAGATCTGCCTGCACAAGTAGTTTCGTCGAAATGACAAACCCAATCTATCTCGCTTCCTTCCGGTCAACATTCTCGATAAACTCCTAATTTTAAAATTTAACGATCAAACCCGAAATAAAATGGCGTATGAAACTGAGGTCGTTGGTACGCAATTAAGAGGGGACAATTATTAGACAATGAAGACCAAAGATAATAGAAATGGTAGGCTATGCGCAGCGTCTTCATCTCAACCGAAGTTTTCCAATGGATTTTGTTTGGAACGCGTGCAATTTTACCGGTACTCGCCTTCGTCTCAACTTAAGCGCCACAAGAAGTAAAATGATTTTACTTCTGAAAATAATTCATAATTTCGTTCTTAATTTTAGTTCGGCAAATAATTCCTAATTCAATTCTTAATTTCGTTCTTTCTGCTGAAATAATTCCTACTTTTACTTCTAGTTTTCGTTAACGAAATCACTTATTTTTACTTCTAATTTTAGTTTTCGTTAACGAAAATATCACTGATCTAGGGCCTACCATCAACTCTTCACGGAAATCTTCTGGTTTTTTCTTAACTGTTCTCTTATAGAGTAGCTTTTGTTGTTAGTAACTGTAACGTCAGCTTAGTTGGCGTAGGCAGCGCTTTTGTGATGTAGGCCTACTTTAATTAAAGACGCTGCACTACGAGCCCACATAAACACATGAAGATCTACAATTTCTATATACATACATCTGTAAATACATACATATACCGGGTATGTATCAATACATAAATGGATACATAATTATATAATGAGTGAAACTGTTTCCTATAATTCTTTTGGAACACTTGAAAGATTTAAATTACTGAATACAGTTAACCAGAACTATTCCATATTACATAAAAGGCCTAAGTTATATCACCACCCTCACAGATGATAATCTTTTGGCAACGATGGCTGCTGACGTCTATAGAAATTGTTTTGAACAGTTTTAACCGTTCGTATTTAGTTGGTTGGCTACTTGCTATTTAACTACACTGTGTCATAAGAAAGATGATTGGCGTCGCCATCCTCCTTTATCCAGGTTTGAGACTGGCACTGCCAGAGTACGATCAGTAGCGAAGTTTTGCTTCCGATTATTATTTTGTTGGTGCAGTTCACAGGTCAAGCAATTGTGATGTGTAGATTATTTTGATATTTATCAAGAAGTTTGCTCTTCATCATAATTTTGGTCACATAACACTAAATTGTTGCTTTAAAAAATGTTATCGGAAATCAGGATTAGAATTTTGTCACGTTAATACCTTGTTCTTTAGACATGGACCCTATGGAATTTATTAATTAACATTTTACAAACGTATAACTCTAAATGTAGGACTTCACCGCTAAATCACGTTGAACTGATCGTTTGGTTGTTTCTGGATGTAGTCTGTGTCCTACATAGAATTCTAAAACTGAAAGTGAGTCGTAAATCTACACATGTAAGGAAGCGCTTGCAATACAACTCGTCATCGTTCGAAACTTTGAAACAGGGCTTGCAGGCGGATGTGCACTGTGTGCGAGTAATAATAATTATTTAAGTCTAAACGTCAAATAGTTTTTAATTATTTTGGGGCTACGCAATAGCCTAACGTTTATTGTGCTCGATTCTAAAGCCAAATCTTCGCTAGGACAGATTGCTGTTCTGCTACAGCGTCAAAGTGAAATCAACTATGAAATAAGCGAGTGTAGTCTACGTTGTTGGTGAGAGGATTAGATGAAAAATAAATACGGGGTACAGGGTCCCATATCTAAAGGCTTAGGCCTAAACAATAAAGTCGCTAATGTTTCACTCCCGTGGCTACTTCTCGTTAACATTATTTATAGTATATGACTAACGCGCCCAAATAACGCGCCCACTTTAGCATAATCAGTTTATGACACTTCAAAAAGAAAGTGTAACTTCATTTTAAAACTGATTTATAATAGTCTATTATTGTTGATCTAGTAAGGGGCCTACTTGTTTTTTTCTGCTGCTATTCTATCGTATTCTATCAAGACTTTTAAAAAACGAAGTGATCCTATAGGATCACTTCGTCAAGAGTAGGCCTAAGTATACTTACTCTTGACCACAGACATCTAAGAAGTTAAGTCAGATTGGCCAGCATATTCACAGACACTCGCTCAAAAGAAATTTAGAAAGAAAATGCTGAGTCAGGTTAGTGTTTAAGCGAGATAGTCTTCGCGATTCGCCTGCTGGTATGAGAGGATGTGTTCTAGATCAAACATAGAGGGAATGGGGTTCAAATCCCGTCAATAACCAGAAATTTGTTTACAGCTTTCGACTAGACTGTGGCTTCCTGCTACTCAGTTACTCAGGTACATAGAAATACAATGACTATACACTGTCGTAGACCAAGGTGGCTCTAAGCAATTCTCACAATTCTTCTTTTTCTAGTAACTGCAATTTTAAATATAATTACTATAAAATTCTATGGAAAAACAGGACAACAGTGTGATCACGAGAGTTGAATCATGTAAGAAGAGTTGCACAGAAACAATTTCGGATATAAAACAACTAACAAATTTAGAATTCAGAGAAAGGGTAGAGTCAGCCCAAAGTTTGAACCATTACGGACACAGCGTTTCAGCTCCTTCCTTTCACATTCCTTTATTCTCAGTTTAGCTTTCAATTCATTACAAATGATTACAGCATCGCTTGAACACATTTCATCTAGAATACATTAAAGCTTTAATGAACATGCGTGTAGTCATATAGTACAATTACAGAATGAACCTTGGGTTAGCTATTATCCGAATAATCCTTTTAAATAAACATTTCTAACATTTATTTATATGAGATTTGCATAAATCAAAGGCAAGTAGAACTCTTTAAATTGTCTACGCATTGCTAGATGGGATCCAAATAATGAAAGGGAAAATTGACTGTTTAGTTCTTGAGAACGACATACTCTGATTCTTGAAACCTTGTGTATGCTGGTACAGACGTGAACTTAAGTAATAAACAAGTTTGGATCCAACATCAGACTTCCCTCTGACTCATATGAAATTAAGGATCAACTTTTCTCGGACCCGTTCCAAGTATGATTCACTTCTTTCGGACCGAGATCCAAGTATGCTCATATCTTTGGAAGCCATGCTCGAGAAGGATCCATTTCTTTTGTCTCGCGGTCTTATTGGTTCACTTCTTTCTGACAAAGATCCATTTATTGGTGCTCTTCTTTCTTACCCAGACCAATGTATTCGTTCGCTTCTCTCGAACCCAGGCCCATATACTGGTTTACATGTTTCGCACCCAGACCCATGTGCTGGTTCACTTCTCTCGGTTCCGGACCCTGATCCAAATATGAATTCACTTCTTCTGGACCCTGATCCAAGCATGGATCCACTTCTTTCGCATCCAGATCCAAGTATTGGTTCATTTCCGTGTGATCCAGATCCAGGTTTTGGTTCAGTTCTTTTGGATTCAGATCCAAGCATCGATCCACTTCTTTCGGATCCAGATCCTGGTATTGATTCACTTCATTAGAAACCAGATCCAAGTATTGGTTCACTTCATTAGAAACCAGATCCAAGTATTGGTTCACTTCATTAGAAACCAGGTCTAAGTATAGGTTTACTTCTTTCGAAACCAAATCTGAGTGAGAATTCACTTCTTTTGGGTTTACATCTGATTTTTCCGGTTCCAAGTTGTCATTAACTTGTTCCTGATAGAGATCCAAGTAAGTATTCTTTGATTCTTGTTGGTCATTTGACTTTGGAAATTTTTCGGATTCACTTTGCACTGACTCGTAACCGTTGATTTCTGGTTCATCTTTTACCCCGCCATTTGTGACTTGCTCCAGAGGTATTGAATATCCCATATCGTCACACGTGATATTCTTGTCCAACGTCAGTTTTGGTCTTTCTCTGCCTGTGGCTTCTCTCTCTGGCACATCTAGTGAGTCATGTTCATCAAGCGACTTCGGCATCGCATCTTCTCTGTTTCCCATTTCTTCCAGTACCTGATCAATTGAATCATAACCTATATGTTCGTATTCGCCGCTTTCTTTTCTCATCAGTATTTTGTTGCTTCCTACTATTTCTTCTAAAGGCTGACCAGCTGAATCATATCCTGCATATCCTACATATTCGTACAAATCAACAGGATTGGGCATTCTTTTTTCTGTCGTTTGTCTGTTGACATCTGAAATGTAAAGTTAGAAACTTATCAGAAAGACCATTGGTTGAATACATCGCATCCTTCAACATTAACAGAAGATGATCACATTGAGTTTACGTGGTAGAACAGTGGGTAGCCAAGTGCACTCTCGATGTAGAGGAAGGGGTTCAAATAACCTCCAGCGTAAACATCTAATGTCTTGTTAGTAGCTTGCTCCACTTGCACCCGCGAGTGAACGTGTTTATAAAATAATAAGTACACTACCCTACACAGTAGTTCGGAAGGTCAGACGGCAAGGGAAGAACTGCCTACTTCCTTGTCCAGGCTAAGAAAGTGTAGTCTTCATTACTTCCTCGGGGTTAGCTTGAGAGACCGTTCTTCTTCCCTTTTTCCGTCGCACGCTAGTTATGAGTAGGGAAGCCGTAGTAACCCTGGCAAGCTGTTGTAATACGTCAAACAGTAGGTTTTACGGAAGCTGCAACTTTAGGCATGAGTTAGAAGAAACAAGAGATGAATTGCCATCAACTGAATAGAGGATGGCTGAGATTGCATAAGTACTAAATGGAAGATAACTCAAGGCCTGATGAAAGACTGGCTGTAAACACCCTGTAAAGAGGTCCGATTTGCCAATGACCGAAACAACAGTGGCAGGCTTCTAATGGGATTACTGAATTTTCGCGTAAGATAGTTGCCCTAAATGACTAGTGAAGGTTTCACCTAACTTGACTGAGACTGAAAACCACGCAGGGCTTGATTAGGCGTAGCAGATCAAGAAGACCCGAGCGCAGATTCGTCAGCTATTATGACGATGAGCTAAAGGCAGTGTTGCGATTTTCATGTCTGTGATATATAGATTGGGAAATTCACAAATCAATACGTGCTCTTGGTGGTAATTGAGATTTTAGAGAATATCTAGCTCAATGGTGGAGTCAGAGAGAGGAGGCCAGAGAGAACAGATAACATAGCTGATCAACAAAGACAACAACCTGACGTTGAGATTGGATTTCAGATAAAGGTATCTATTGGGATTAACGCCCGTTCTAGGTACATGTCGAAAATTAACGTTCTAGGTTTCTGTATGTCTACGGTTGTTCATTGTTTCCTAGTACATATACACATACAATTAGACACAGGCACACATATATATTCATATATATGTTGATATTCTGAAGGATATCATGATTAAAAACATACAAATGTATATATATATTCTGAAGGATATCAAATTTTTTTACCATAAACCTCGTAGTCAATCCAGAAACAGTAACTTATCTCTATAAACTTTGTACTTAAACAAAGATAAATTTTTATAAAAGGCATATTTTAGGTTAAGTAGAGATCGAGATCCGAGACAAGTGACCCAACTGCCATCTGTACTAGGCCCTAGAAGAAACTGATTGGCTGCTTACCCCCAAAACGTCGCTTCCAACGGAAGTGAAGAAACAATCCGATCAGAAACAGAACAACAGCAATAGGTCCTGCGACTAGAATTATCTTCCACACTGCCCAAGTCTCATTGTTCTCTGTCATATCCTCTGTAAAGATATTTACCGTCGCATGGAGATTCCAGCGGCAACTGACCATTTGAAGAAGAAGAAGAAGAAGAAGAAGAAGAAGAAGAAGAAGAAGAAAAGAAGAAGAAGAAGAAGAAAAAGAAACAGGAGAAGAAATAGTTTATTGGTCCAAATTAACATATCCAAATGAACAAAACATATCAGAATGAACAAAGAAACCGATGATAATATGATAATATTATAATGTTACAGTAGTAAGCTTACATACAATCGTTCCTGGTTGATAACGTGAATGTATAGAAATCGAATACACTGGAGCACAAAGGGAGACCCAGAAGGGATCATGTCCCGCTAGGTAGGGCTCCTGTTATTTTTATTTGGATTTTTATTTGATTTTTTAAAATAAAATTGCCATCTATGTTCATTTATTAAATTTCAAACCTTCTAAGTAGTGACACAAAGTTTACAAACATTGAGAAGTTAATTTCCTTTTCAATAAATCCCACTCAAAGAGTGATTCATTCGTTATGTGCTCAATATGGCGTTTAGAATAGAAAGCACTAACTTGTAACCTGATCGCGAGGCGACGTCATATCATTGTAAGGGAGTGTTATCGTTTCACTATCTCGGCTGTATTCCGTTCAACCAATGCATCTGTATTCTCCGAGGTATTTAGCGCATTCATTAGAGCAGTTTGTATCAATCGTTATGATCAACGTTTCGTTCTTCAGATAGACGTAAGGCGGTTCATCAACAACTAAGTCACCAAATGGTTCTGTCTTGTACCATCGCACAGACAGAGGTGTACTTGGATCAGAAGTTACTTTGCACTGAATGAAGAATTGCTTTACCTCAAGTATATCATCGGACATATTTTGTGAAATTGTGATCGTGACTTTTGACTTAACTGTTGAACACAAATAAGCACAAGAATGGAATAAACAATTGATAACAAAAATAACAATATTTCTTCTGCTCAAGTTGATCTAGTAAGAACGAAATGTAGATGTAGGTCCGGTTGAGTTTTGCAATACCATGAGTATTTTCTGATTTGCAAATTTAAATTCTATGCCTAGTTCTGTCATTTCTTTCATGCCCAGCAGATTCAAAATTAAGACTAATCTGTTCATCGATACCTTAGTATAGTTTCCGTCGTTTCGCATGCAGTTTTTTTTATACGACTTCACTTTAATTAAACGAACTCGGTTGAGATATTGAGCACTACGACAACGACGTGATAGACGTCGTGAGATATAGACTATATTGAGCATTACATACATGTATTAGTGCTCTATAACAGTTGTGACTCCATAAGTCTCCTCTGCTTCGGCGGCTTCTCATCGCCCACTTCGCTTGTTGTATCGGTTGGACCTTGTAATACCTTGATCTAGTACATCTATGGCCAAGTTTTTGCCCGCGTCGGTCCATCATTTTGGAATAACCTGTCTCCTGCGATTCCCTCCTCCATTCTTACTGTTCATGCTACAGCTATCCGTCATTTTCAGTCTATTCTCTTTCCGGCCGGGTTCTTTGCACTGGGAGCGGCTCTGACTAGATTGCTCTGAAAGAGGCTTTTGAGAAAGTTATTAATACAATACAATATAGACAGCTAGTGAATGACTATACAAACTAGACTTACTGAGAACGTTCAGATAGCCCGAAGCAAATGCATATCCATGAACGTTACTTGAATTGCATTGAATAACCGTTAGATCCGTTTTACTCTTTCGGTCGACGCAGTCTCGACAAACGTCTCTGATCGTCAGATTTTTCATATCATTGCTGAACACAAATCTTTTCGGAGGATTGTCAGCTGTAAAACGCCAAAGTACATGCTATAATTATTGTTTTTGGACATTTCTGTTACTTTCATATTTCATTTAAATGTAGGCCGATAAAACCTGCGGCATTTAAACGATGTGTGTAGCCTATTTTTATATTTCTATAGAAGAAACTTTGCTCTTCATCATTTGTCTGGCCACAGAACTTGCAGTCTTTGATTATTTACAGTGGTTGTCGGTCAACTGGACTTCAATTTCTCGCACAAGTATGGGAATTTAAGGCAATATGCCTTTGATCAAAGAACAAAGATGAAAGTGAACAGAAAAATTGATCCGGTTCATTCATATGAAAGACTACATGATAACTCACTGTCTATTGCCTGTCCATTCTTGAGCCAGACAATATTAGCCTCTGGTTTTGCGAAGGTGTTGCATTTGAAAGTAACCGATTCCCCTTCAGTTTTGTTGATATTGTATGGACCATCCGTCGTATTTTTAAACTCCGGTGCAGCTGTTTACATAAGTAATATTAAAATGTAAAGGTAATAGAGCTGCAGGTTTCAGAGTTTAATTAATCGATAAATCGTCACAAATTTTAATCGATTAATTTCCGCTTGTTCGATTTTCTTGTTGCATAACATGGAGCGGTTAATTTCCGTAGTAAACAATATGGCGAACAATGATAATTTGAAGCGTTTGATTTCTCACTACAGTTTTCGTAACTTTTCTTTGTACATATGGAACCTTCTTGTTTTATTGCTATTGTACACTGTTGCGTTATGTCAACTGTCTTTCTGAATAAACGAAAATTCCAAATTAAACGAATTTATCAATTAATCGAAGTTAAATTTTGGAGATCTATCGATTAAATTGTTTAATCAATACCATTCCTAACATTGCTTATAATCAACTGATAAGGCATGGATTAAGATCGCACCTTTGAAGTGCGTTTTGCGAGAAACTAGGCTTTAACAGAAACTATTACAAAATGTCCATGCAAAATCGCAGATCCAATTCCCCTTGTCTTTTTCGCAATGGAGTAGATTTGCTGCATTTGACAATTTACGACATTTGAACATTAACGTTGCAGTGCACACAACGCGATGACGTTCCCTCATAAATTCGAGGAGTTTGTCAATTTCTTACAACCAGACTCTTTCCATTTAGCAACTATTCAAACGTTTTCTAAAATTGCACAGATATTACTAATGGCAAGGCTATTAGCTATGCTAGGCTGTTCAAACGTTAATACATACCGTAACTACATAGAAATCATTCGCTTTACTGATCTGTAAAAGTTTCTAAACATAGTTGTTGAGTCGCTAAATATAGTTGTTGCACAAAATAGAGGCGATGTACCAAAATTATTTATCTTAAAATGTCAGACCTTCAACACGTATCTGAAGAATACGTGTGTTGTTTCCCTGGGTATTTGTACCAGTGCAGCTGTAGTTTCCTTCATCAGATGCAGACACTAAGTCTTTACTTATTCTGAGGGTCGTATCAAACTCATTAACCGAATATCTTCTGATTGCTTGTGTATTCCGAGGACCGATCCAGGAAATCTTTGGCTCAGGACTGAAACAGGCAATCTCTCTCAAAGTCAGTAAATGCGTGAAAATGGCCGCACTTTTTAACGGATGCATTTTTATTTAAGTTTCTATGTGGAAGCGTCTAGATTGTAATCGTAATCGAGAACTTATATAGCGCCACTCAAAGTCAGAGGCACACAAACATACACGCATACATACATGCCTACATACAAGCATACATGAATGCATACAAACATTTATGCCTATATACATTATATACATAGAGTTGAACATAACTATGGATACATACATAAATACGTATTGCATTCAATCATAAATACATAAAGGCATGTACATGTAGACATATATAGAGACATACACAAATATACATGCATTAATACATATAAATAGAAATAAGTATATGTATACAATTTCTGAAAGTAAATATTGTTGTGATATTAATCACATCCTTGCTCGAAAGACCTTACGAATGCTTTGTTAAATATGTTGCTTTTTCACGTCGACTTACTGTCCGTAGAAGAAGCATCTCAGTCTTAGGATTTCTCCAACAAGAACAACAGATTCTGCTTCTGATGAAAATGCTAAAGTTGGAGCAAACTGACTGATGTTTCCAGTTGGATCTGTAACACAACAGCATCAGTTGAAGTAAGAGAAAAGTATTCGAGAAATCAAATGTGTCTCATTCACAGAAAATACGCTGTGGGAATTATTTAAATAAAAATCAAATCAAATATTAGTTGTTTTTCGACTGAGATACTAGCTAGGAAACGTTCTCACGTCTTGTCACTGTTAGTTGTGTTCTTGTTTGTCTTTCTGAGTGATGGTATAAACTCGTGCTTCTGTAAATTTTTACACCAGGAGCATCCTCCAGAAGAGCATAAGCAAAGTGGAGATCTCCTGAAAGAAAAGCAGTACATTAGCAAATAAAACGTCATTATCGATTCTATGCAGTTCAGCCGTTTCTGCAAATGTCCTCAAAATAAGTCTTCAGTGCGTGTTCCTTAAAACCAGTCGGATAGTCTCATTTCCTACATGATCGGCTAGACATATAATGGAGATGAAGGAAAAAATTAACGATGTAGATTTTCAAAAATCATAAAAACAAACATAATTATTCTGCTGATATTGGAGTCGTTCTACAAAGAAATCCAAGTTGATAATCATTCCGAGGCAAATAATTTATCAAACAGTGACAGAAGTGTGAAAATAGATGCAATACAAATACAAATATGAAGTTCAGTGTTACCATTGAAAGCGATTTGGATTCTTTTCGAGGGCCATACTCTAGTGAAATATTCCGAACTATTTACGTCTGCCCTCTCCCATCCAAACCAATGAAACTGAGAGCTACTGGTTCGATGAGTCTGAATGTAAAACGGCATTCCCTCGACAACGGTTTTCTGAAGAACAGTCGGAGGTCCCGCGGTGGATTCAATGATTTCCATCTGAACATGTATTGTGTTCGAGAGAGCTGTGCCATATTGATTCTTAGCAAGACACTGATAGTATCCCTCATCGATCACTGTCGCCTTGTTAATCGCTATTGTACCATCTGATTCTGTACGTATTCGTGACAGGTTTGTGTTTAATTGAAAACCGTTCTTCTTCCATTCATATCTGAAAAATAATTCAGAGACGTTTTCATATGTCAATATTGACTCTTCTGTAAAGAGGTTGCAAGTATTTGAACGGAGAAGGATGCATATAGTTAATAGTTGAATTACTATCATTCAGTCACGTGATATTACATTACTACTTGTTGTCCATAAACACTTAAGCTACAGTCCCGATTGAATTGTCATGACGATGTGTTTGATGGTCATCCCAAATACAAGTGGAAATCTTTGAACTTACTCTACAGCTGGCGTTCCCTTAGCGCCACACTCCAGTATGAGTTTGCTTCCACTGTCGTAAAAGAGTTTCTTTTTTAGCGGCCATCTCGTTAAAGTTGGTGGCAATCGCACTGAAAACATTATAGTAATCAGAAAAAAGCTCAATTAAAGCATACTCTTTTCAGCGATGAATATGGCTCGCAAAGAACCCAACAACAGTCAATGCAGACAGACTAAAAAGGCTACTCAAGAGAATAACAGCAAACGGTCATGAAGGACGAACAACAAAACCTCTGCTGCTCAGATGTCCACCATGCCACCTTCACGTGGTAGCACTTTTGGAGACGGAGTGCGTGATGGACGACCGAACCCTCGCCGACTTACCCGAGTTCCCGAAGACGTAGAGTGTGAAGAATGGATGACGAAGAACGTTGGAAATTATAGGACATCACAAAGGCTTTCTCTCGCAGAAAGGCATAAGGTTATAAAAGAGAGACGACAGTGGAAAACCAAAGCATAGAAGGAGTTAAACAAGAACATGGCCGACTAAACAATAAGCTGAGGAGAGCAACAGAGAGGGTAAGCGAAAAGTGGTGGACGGAGTAATGTAGATATCTAAAGGAATTGCATAAAAATAGGTAGATAGCATCAAAAGGACGAAAAAGTGAAGAAGACAACAGAAGATTCGACTCTGAGAGGTAGACCCAAACGATGTCAGAAATCGAAAGAAAGAATATAAATAATGGATAATCTTCATCAGTGTAAATAAAGACTCGCTTCTAGATGACGGGGAACACATATGAGATCGGATGTGGTGAAAGATGAGGTATTGGCTGTCATCACCGAAATAAAAAGGAACAAAGTAGAGGAAACGGACAACATCCCGGCTGAGATACTTAAAATTTGGGAGAAAAGCAGTGGCTGAATTGATAAAACTGTTTCAGGACTGGAATATGGCCGGAGCACTTTCTACAGTCCACTTTTGCGCCATTGAAAAAGAAGACCAATGCAACGGCTTGGGAAGATCACCGAAATATCAGCCTACTCTCACATGCTTGCAAAATCAATCTATGGATCCTTGAAAGGAGAATACAAGCCAAGGTGGAAACAACCGGGTACTTGGATGAAGATTTCAATTGGATTCAGGAGGAGCTGAAGTGCCATGGATATCATTGGAGCCCTGAGGGTGTCAACAGGGAGCAGCATTGAGCATGACTAGGACGTTCAATCGTTCATCTGTGTTTTTTCGATTATGAGAAGGCATTTGATAAAGTAAACTGAAAAAATTGATGCATGAGGGATAGAAGGCTCGTATAAAATCTGTATATGGGCAAGGATGTCAGAAAAAGTATTAATGGGAAATATTCCGAAACATGAGTGACTGGTAGAGTAGTAAGACTGGGCTGCCCATTCTTATCACTACTGCTTAACATTTTCATCGAGGAATTTATTCTCATCTTCTCACTGACAGTGTACGGTCAATGTACTCATTATAGCTGCGTTGCCTGGAGGGTGCAGGTAGAGAAGAAATCTCAAACCACATTTCTTCCCTGGATTGGATTGTAAGCCCCGACCTCTTAAATGACAGTCAGAATTATAACATTTTTGTTTACAGAGGAGTACCATTTATAGAGGTTAATTTATGGTTTCTAAGATGACTTACCATCGCTTTGAGTAGAAATGATGTGACAAAGGCAAGCCACGTTCATCAAAATAAAGAACTCCTTCATTTCCCAGTTTTTTTATTGGCACGTTCAGGTAAATCTTTCTGTGCACACGTTGAAGCAGCAAGTGGTCTACTAAGTAACAACGTTTGATGTAATTCCTTGAAAGTAAGGTATATCAGAGGCCCTTGGGATCACAGTCTGCATACTTTGGATCCACCTATAGGTTATTTTCCATGTCACAGACTGAATTCTATGCTTACTATCACTTCTGCTGCTGCTACTACTACTAGGCCTACTACTACTACTACTACTACTACTACTACTACTACTACTACTACTACTACTACTACTACTACTACTACTACTACTACTACTACTACTACTACTACTACTACTACTACTACTACTACTACTACTACTACTACTACTACTACTACTACTACTACTACTACTACAACTACTACTACTACTACTACTACTACTACTATTATTATTATTATTATTATTATCATTATTATTATTATTATTATTATTATTATTATTATTATTATTATTGTTATTATTATCATTATTCAATCGAATTGCCGTCGGAAATGTAAAAATCGTAAACTTTGGATATATAGGCATCCCTCATTCATCGCTAGTGATCAATAAATGCGAATGACAAAGTTCTATCGTTGAGACCTATGGCTACAAGTAAAGTCCGTAAAACATAGAATAAGGAAGTGAAGACAAATTTACTCACGAGGAACTCATGAACGATACGAGATACTGCGTTCAAAGAATTGTATACACAACTGTTTTTCTGAACTTTTGATGCACAATATTCCTTGTAGGATGGATTGCAGTGTCGTTACAGAGAACATTAAACATTTAAAATTACTACCGAAAACAGAGCAATCAGAGTCCAAACGACTGTTTTTTTACAAAGCACTCTTTCACATTTGAATCATAAATGAAGTCACTAATCATTACAACAGCAGTTGAGTTCGTTTTCTCAGATCCTATAGCCCGCATTATAACCACCATAGTCATATCAATTAACGAAGACCATTATGTGTTTCAAATCATGAATTATATCCTGGAGTTAAACACTGCAAGGTCATAGTGGCAAACTTGTGTTGGCGTGTATAGTGCATATATGTAAGGAATATGCACATGTATGAATGCATTTACGCAAGTATCTATGCATTGAAGTATATATGTTTATATGTACGTCTAGAATTTCTAGATATACAGGGTAAGCCCAAAAAAGTAACCCCTCCGGATTTTTGCTAATATTTCCGCCAAAAGTAAGACTTTTTAAATCAAGTTTTACTGGCTTAAAAGTAATTCATATTTACATATAACAGCCAAATTTCACAAATATATTTAAGGCAGAACCAAAGTTATGTCACTTTTACTGAGTTGACCCACTATTTTTGATGGTCCAAAAACATGCAACGCAACAAAAATAACAAAAAAAACGATTTTATTAAGTCACATATCAAATAATTGGTAATATTTCGGCCAAAAGTAAGAATTTTTAAATCATTACATGTAAGCATCATTATTATTATTTAGAAAAAAAGACGTGCGTACACTGAAGTGTACTAGGAGGACTTATATTTTGTTGCGTTGATGCCTTGACCCATAAACATAGGCTTGTATGGAAATTACTAATTAAACAATATATGTA
Organism: Allolobophora icterica; assembly: GCA_963556255.1. Lineage (NCBI taxonomy): Eukaryota > Metazoa > Annelida > Clitellata > Crassiclitellata > Lumbricidae > Allolobophora > Allolobophora icterica. The sequence goes on along the minus strand of OY744617.1, from coordinate 39,739,462 downwards.
GGCCTACACGGAAAGCTCTCGTTAAACTGGTCATAAGTTGTTTCCGGATGTAGTGAGAATCCACATTTGTATTCTATAATTGTAAGTGAGCCGCAAACACTAAGAGAACATTTTTGCATTCTAATCCGTTAACTCATCAAGCACGGAACAACCCGCATGTAGGCCCTACGCTTAATTTATTAGAGCATAAGCTATAATTAAGGCAGAGCATGCAGACTGGTGTGTTTAATGTACAGGCTGTAGCTGTTTCAGTTGCATTTAATTATTCTGGGCGTTCTCCATAGCCTAACGTTTCATATTCCAGACTGTCAAGCAGGGGCGTCTACTCCATAGAAACTTTGGAGCAAACGATCCATCCAAAAAAAGGGGGAGATCTGTCAGTGTATGTGCCATCATTATTGGGAGATGGAAGGGGAAGGGGAAGAGGAGGGATGGGAGGCGTAGTCGCTCCAATGACTTCGGGGGGATAGACGCCTCTGCTGTCAAGCGAAGTGACCAGCAGGATTGATATTCCCAGACCGCTATTTCAGAAGCCCCAAAAGTGAAATCAACTTTAAAATAAGCAGATCGATTTATGCTGTCGATAGGAAGACCAGATGTCGAAGAAGACTGGATACCACCCGGTCTCTGATGTGAAAGATTAAGAGAAATGACGTCGCTGATGTTTCACATAGATAACTCTCTGGGTTTCAGTTAAAGGGAGTGTTCTTCAATAAAATCAAGTAACACTTTCTGGTTTTATTAGAACGCGCATGGAGTAGCTTCTGTTCTTAGTGACTCAGCTTAGTCGACAAAGGCAGCGATTTTGTGATGTAGGCCTACTTTAAAGGCGCTGTAATAGGCCTATGTGTCCGCATACATAATTATATATCTACAATTTCTACCTACATACATCTCTAACTACATACATTCATTATAACAATATTACCCATCCATGCATGGAGAGATAATATTTCCTAGAATTCTTTTGCGTGTTTGTATAAGAGCTCTATTAGTACTTTGACAGATTTTAAACTACTGAATATAATTAAACAAAAGTATTCCATATTACACAATAGGATATAGGCCTACTACCACCCTCACAGAAGATGTAATTATTTTTATCCAGCATTTAATGACAGCTTTTGGCAACAAAGACTTCTAACGTCTACAGTTTTCATCGTTCGTATTTGGTTGGTTAGTTGGTGTTTTATGACAGTGTGTCATAGCACAGCAGATTAGTGTTGCCCTCCTCTTTTACCCAGGCTTTGAGCTGGCACTACCAGAGTACTAGCATTGGCGGAGTTTCGAATTTAGTTTTGCTTCCATTAATTTAGTTGTGCAGTGCACAGTACAAGAAATTGTGATGTCTAGATTATTTTGATTATTATCAAGAAGTTTACTTCTCACCACACTTGTGGTAACAGACTTAGAAATTATAGCTCAAAAATTAATGCTATCATAATCAGAATTTGAATGTTCTTACGCAAGTGAATGGCATAATAAACCCTATAGAATTCATTAATTAACATTTTACTTATGCATAACTATAAAGTAGGACTCCCCGTTTAATTTTCGTTTTATTCCGGATGTAGTCTGTGTCCAGCATTGAATTCTAAAATTGCAATTGAGTCGCAAACCTACACATGCACGGAAACTCTTGTAATGCAACTCGTCAAATGACTGTGCTCGACCCCATCACTCCCGGAACAATCCGCATGTAGGCTTAAACAGGGCTTGTATGCGGGTGTGCATTATGGACGAGTTATAATTATTTGAGTATCTATACTGAATTGCGCTTAATTATTCTGGGAGTGTCCTATGGCCTAACGGTTAGAGTGCTCGACTGTAAAGCAAAATCTTCGAACGCTAGGACAGATAAATATTCCAAGATTGACAATCTTCTACTGCGTGAAAGTGAAACCAACTCCACAATAAGCACACCCCTCTATATCTAACATTGTTGTTGATAACAACAAATAGCGATTAGGAAGACGGGATACAGGTTCTCTAATCCAAAGGCTTAAAAATTAAGTTGCTAATGCTTCACACCTATGGCCAGTTGGCTACCTGTCGAGGTTATCTGAAAAGCAAGCTGTTCTACATCCTCTGTGTAAACAAGTGACTATTTTGTAAATCTTCGCATCATCTGAGATTTTTGTTTATGAACATTTGAACGCAGAATATATATTCCAATCTTTTATTTAGACACAGGAGACTCTCAGTGTATATCCAACAAAGCACAGAACATAAGGGGCCATCCATATATTACGTACGCAAAAATCCGGGAAATTAACCCCCTACCCCCTGTTCGCAAGCGTACTTTCTTCCACACCTCCCCCTGCGTACGTACGCTTGACGCACCCCCCAAGACCAGCTGCAGAAAGTGTCTCGGCAGCGACTGTCTGCACTTTAGGCCAGATTGAAGGATGAGTGAGGGCCAATATCGACAAATTATAGGTGTCTCATTCACAGCGCAGAATAACTGCACCTGGCTTTTATATAATGTAATAAAATGCCATCGAACGACTATAGGACAATACAGAGTTACAAATAGGCTAATGTGGACGTCATAATTAGAAATTTATTTTGCGTACGTACACATTTTGCCCCCCTTCCCCCCCGTTCGCACCCGTTCGCAAAATCGCCGATATCCGACTCCCTCCCCCCCCTCCTTACGTACGTAATATGTGGATGGCCCCTAAATCTAATCAGCTGCGTACAATTTAGTGAAATATATCTAATTTATAACAAGACGAACAGAACAAGAATTTCTAGAATATAAATAACGCATCCACAGGGATTAATTCGAGCATGAAGGGAAAGAAGAAGAAATAACGCGTCCACATTATCAATTTTTGACCGAATGAATTACCATTGACTCTGCGAAAAGAAAGTGTAACTCTTCATTTAAAAACTGATTTCTAATAGTCTTTGTGTTTGCCTGGTTGCATCTTTTTCTCTGCTGCTATCCTGTTTCAGTTTTCAGCATAAGAATTAGTAAACAAAATAAAGCGCGATAGTCTAGTGATTTGCGTGCTGGAATATATATAGGTTGAAATCCGCGCCAGGAAAGTAAATTTTACAGATTTTGACTGGAATTGTGGCCTCTAGCCACTCGGTTAATAAGCTATGGAGAGTACAGACTACCAATGTTAATGCACAATATTAGTGTGAAGATTGGTCGCTGAACAACAGGGTTGCAGAGCTGGCGTCATATGCCGAGGCTATGAAAAATGAAGTTGCTAACACGTCATAAGCAAAGCTACCTTTAGGAGACTGGCTTAATGTACTGCAATTCTTCTTCTTCAATTAACTGCAATTTTAAACCTAAACACTATAATTTTATATTGAAGAGCTACGCGCAAGGCAACAGTATGATCATGACAATTGCACCATATAAGAATGGCTGCTCAGAATTAATTTCGGATATAAAATAACTAACAAAACTCGATTGCCAAGAGAGATAAAGTTGGCCATAATATTGAGCCATGGTAATGGTAACGGATTGTTACCGTTACCATGGCTCAATATTATGGCCAACTTTATCTCACTTGGCAATCGAGTTTTGTTAGTTATTTCAGCTCTTACCATTCGAATTGTTTTACTCTTACTTTAACTTTCTATTCACTACTGAAATTTATTCATAAATGTCCCTTGAACATATTTGATCTAGAACACATAAAAGCTTATATCAACGCGCATAATGTTATACGGTACAATTACAGAATGAAACTTGAGTAGCAATTATCCGAGTAATTCTTATTAGTAAACTATTCTAATATTTTACTAACATAAAATATGCCTAAATCAAAGTCAGGTACAAATCTTTGCATTGGCTACATATATTGTTAGTTGGGATCCAATAAAAGGAAATGTGATTGTTTAGTTCTTGAGAACTTCATACTCTGATTCGTGAAACCTTGCGTACGATGATGGAGACGGGATCTTAAGTCAATATCAAATTTGGATCCAACGTCAGACTTCTCTGTGACCCGTATGCAATTAGGGATCCACTTAATTCGGATTCAGATCCAAGTATTCATTCACTTCTTTCGGACCCAGATCCAAGTAATCATTCACGTTTTTCGGACCCAGACTAGTGTATTGGCTCGCTTCTCTCGGTTCAGGATCCAAATCCATGTATGATTCCCGTTCTTTCGGATCCAGATCCAAGTATTGGTCTAATTCTTTTGTGCTCAAATCCAAGCTTGGATCAACTTCTTTCGAAACCAAATCTGAGTGGGAATTCACCTTTTCTGGGTTCGTCTCTGATTTTTCCAGATTCAAGATGGGATTGACTTCTTCTCGATTGAGATCTGGGTTAGTATTCGATGATTCTGATTGCTCATTTGACTTTGGGAATTTGTTAAATTCACTTGGCACTGACTCGTTACAATTGTTGATTTGTTGTTGATCTTTTCTCTCGCCATTTGTGACTTCCTCCAAAGGCATTAAATACCCCATAGCGTCACACGTGATATCTTTGTGCAGCATCGGTCTTCCTCTGCCTACTACTTCTCTCTCTGGCACATGTAATGATTCATATCTGCTATGTCCATGTAAATCAAGCGAGTTAGGCATCGTATATCCCATGTTTCCGATTTCCTCCAGTACCTGATCAATTGAATCATAACCTATATGTTCATACCCGCCGCTTTCTCTTGTCATCGGTCTTTTGTTGCTTCCTACCATTTCTTCCAAAGGGAGACCAATTGAATCATATCCTATATCCTCGTACATGCTAGCAGGATTGGGCGTTCTCCTTTCTATCGTTTGTTTGTTGACATCTGAAATGCAAAGTTAGAAGATCATTGGTTCAACACATCGCATCCCTAAGCTATAACAGAGGATTATCACAGTGAGTTTACGTGGTAGAACATTCGTTAGCTAAGTGGACTTTCAATCCAGGGCAAGGAGAATCAAATCTCCCCCAGCATAAAAAAGATTTATGATTAGTTTGCTCCACGAGTGAACTTGTTTATTAAAAAAATAAGTAGGGGCCTACACTCAGCGTGCACTGTGGTCGGAAGGTCAGACGGCAAGGAAAATAAGTAAGCAAGCATATTCTTTATTTTACCTTTTGCAAGAAATTCGCATTCCAGTGCACATTATATGAAATAATACAATGAAGAATGCAGAATACAAAGTTTAAAAAAACGGCAACAGCGTCAATATGAGTACAGCCCAATGAAATTTTCTCCTCGTGTTATTGTGAAGTGGAGTGAGCCCGAGCTCGGAGTACATAATTTTTAGGTTTCTTGGGTGCGAAGAGTTCATAGAGTACTTGACCAAGGTTGTTTAAGACGTCTGTAAAAAGGCCGACATCCGAGTGCCTGCAGAGTTCGTCGAATGTCGACCCTCTTCCGGTAGGTACCCAATCCTAGTCACCCTGTTTAGTATGGTTTGGAGTCAATTTTTACCGTGCTGGAATGCAAAGCCCCGCCATGCGGGGTCTGAATACAGAATGTGTGCCACTATTGTCGCCCTTGCAAAATCAAAGAGTTGCAGGCCCTTAAGTACGTGGGCTTTCAGCACCCGTAGTACAAAGAGGGACTGCCTTTCCCTACAACAGACGCGGTCGATATGTTTGACAAAAGCAAGTTTTTCGGTAATCATAACACCCAAGACCCTCATTTCGTCTATTCTAGAGGTTCCTGGTATACAACACAATGCAAATCAACTGTAGTTTGATAATGCCCTCATTACAAAGTTCAGATGTGCACACTGAAGCCGGACAATTTAAGAGCCATAAGTAGACTGGAAGAGGTAAGTTTTCAGTTTAGAGCGAAAGACAGTCTCGCTAGGAGAGTTGCGAACATGAGGAGGTAGAGAGTTCCAGATGGAGGGACCGGCAACTGTGAATGAACGCCGGTCAAAGACAAGACGTGTAACAGGAACACAATACTTTCCAGCAGATGCTGATCGAAGAGAGGAGCGGCCTTTAACAGAATTGCAGGATGTGATCCATGGACGATAAGTTGGATGGCAGATGATCTGCACGTGGTCTGTACATGAGGAGTGCAAGCTTGAAGCGCACACGCTCACAGACAAGAAACCAGTGCAGAAAGCGAAAAGCAGGTTTGATATAGTCTCGGTAGGAGAGTCCAAGACAGGTCTTGCAGCCTGATGCAGCATTCTGGTTCATTAATTCATTCTGAGAATTTATATAGCGCCCTTCACGATATCTACTCAGAGGAGACACTAGAGATAGGCCCATAGTTAGGACAAGGTGCTTTTTTTCAGCCGGAACGCGCCGGATCGGCGTTCTGGCACTTTTTTTCAGCTACTAAAAAATAATTTTTTTATTTTAATAATAAAAACAATAATTTAGTTATTTTAATTTAATTTCAGTGTTTTGAACTGTTTTCAGTGTTAATTGAGGCCCCTCCCAACCCCCAATCCCGTTTTTCTCGGGATTTTAGCCCACCCATAATTGTTCCGTTCCGGAACCTATTGTTCCGTTCCAGAACCTTTTCTTCCAGAAAAAAGCACTGGTTAGGACATAGAGTTGGATCAAGACACTCTTTTTAAGACGAGAACGAATAACAGCCCTCTTCGGTGAGTTAGGAAGAGTTAGGAAGTGTGGTTGAAATTTTAAAAGCCAAGTAGGCTCAGGGTCAAGTTCGCAGTGTTTGGATGTAGATCAGTAGGTCACCTGACAGCATGTAGTCAGAAGTGACAGAGTCAAGGGTTGAGAGTGAAGTTGTAGTAAGGATATGTAAATCAGGAGGAGGAGAGTTTACAGTGCTATCTTTAACATTGTTAACTTTATTGAAGAAAGAATTTAACAACTCGTCTGGTGTGCCAGCTTGGCAGTCTGAAGGAGCTGTATGGGAAAGAGAATTAAGGATATTCCAGGTCTTTTTGCTTCTCTGTGCATCGCCAGTCTACGTACGGATCCAGCACGTTTGCCTTGATAGAGGTGTCGTTGTTTCACTTGTTGTTTAATCCAGGCTTCAGCTGTTCCCACAAGACGGGGCAGCCTTTGGAGTCACGTGGTTAAACTCTTTGACTTTGAGCATTCACTGTCAAACCACCGGCGTCCAGTTCTTGGTCGTATGTTGATGGCATGCAGAGGAGCGTGGCAGACCAGTAGTTCTTGAAGTTTGCAATCGTACAGAAGAAAGGCTTGTTCAGGATCAGGCGAAGGTTGAGATGTAGAGGCTATATATGGAAAAGCTCAGAGGCAAGGTGGTCCTGGATGAATGCATCCATGTTGAAGTTTGTGAAGCATCGGCGCTTCACGACAATAAAGATGCCTGCCTGCTAACCTGCCTACCTACCTACCTATCTACCTACTTACCTACCTACCTACCTACCTACCTACCTACCTACCTACCTACATACATACATACATACATACATACATACATACATACATACATACATACATACATACATACATACATACATACATACATACATACATACATACATACATACATACATACATACATACATACATACATACATAAATTACATAGATACATGTACATACATACATATTGACAGCTATTAGAAATATGAAGCAGTAACAAAATGCTCACAATTTCTGATTCGTTACTTGCACGTATTCATGGAGAAAGAATGGCAAGGCTTTCAAGTTAACTCTTCCAAATATCGGCAGATATTCTCCCTTCTACAATCTGTTCTTAAAGCAGCTGTCAGACTAATCGCCTGTCTCCCACTCTTCTTCCGTATTTCCACATTCATGTTTGAACATCTTCACTCGGTACCTCTTACTGCCCGCATCCAACTAGAGGTACTTATCCATATTCGCCGATCTTTCCTGGGACCAGAGGCGCGTTTACAGAAAACGGGGCCCTAGGCGCAAACATTTTGAGGGGCCCTTCTGAAGTTGTACACTGAGAGATTGAGACTCTGGTGGTGTATAGCCTATCATGTGCAAAAACCCACGAAGTTGAACTTAAGCCGTTTTTTTGAGTGTTTTTTGAAACTGTAATTATGATTAGTTATGGAAACTATTTTCAAGGAATGTGAAGTTTTTGATTCAATGATTTTATTTTTAAAAAACTGATATCGGGTGTTGAATTAACAATCAACGTGAAATACGTGGCCATTTTTACTTCTTGAATAAATTGAGCTCTTAAATTGTCTCCATTATTGTGATCAATTCATCACAAATTGTATTGGATGAAATCTATAATTGGTAAAAATATTTTCAATCGTTTGGGGCCCTCCGAGATTTGGGGGCCCTAGGCGCGCGCCTAGAGAGCCTACGTGTAAACGCGCCTCTGCCTGGGACTTGTCCCTGAATACCACTGTGACTCATTACGTCGTCCCGCCTCAGCTAGCTCCCTTCGCCCTCTTCGTTCCTCTGATCGACTTGACTTATTTGTTCCCAGAGTGAAAACGGCTATGGCCCTTAGGGCGGTTCATAAGCAATGGTGAAAAATAAATTCTTAAAAGTTGCAGCTCTCACCCCCGCATTATATTCCAAATAATTTAACAAAAATGTTTGACCAAGTTTCAGTTGCTTCTGAATATGTTTAGGGGTGCCTCAACATGATTATACTTGGAGAATAGAAGCTCACAGAAGAGTAACTGTTTGCAACAACAGTTGGTGATGTGCCTCTAACAGTCCATTGGGAGGGTACACTTCTTCCACAAATGACCAGGAAAGCTAAAGTCGATTGCCTCCCTGTATTGGCATCTGGAGCAGGCGTTGATCAACTGTATGCAGTTCCATACTTATCAAATGGGACCAGAGAAATAACAACGGCTGCAGTATTTGCATCTATCGAAGGTTGGGGTATCAAGTCACGAACCGTGGCATGGCTTTTGACATCACATCGCCAAACACAGGTCTTAAATCAGGTGCATGCACTCTCATGGAGGAGAAGTTGGGCAAACGTCTGTTATCTTTTGCTTGTCGTCATCATATTGAAGAGATAATCCTGTCGTTAGCTCTTTCTTCTGGACCAGATATGCAGATGTTCAAACTTTCCAATCCTCCTGGGCTTATATAGATCATGCTGCTTTCCGGCAGGTTTAGATTATGTTGAAGTCACGAGAAAGATCACACCAGGCAAAAGAGCTGAAGTTTTCAACTTAGTTGAACAACGACTTCAGGAAACTCAGCCACCAGAAGGTGACCAGGAACCGCTCATTCTTGTCATATTTCTGAGAGGCATCACTCTGAGTGCAATTCATATCCGTGCTCCAGCTGGACTTCACCGAGCAAAATGGATGACGTGCTTGTTATACGGCTTCAAAGTCATATCCAGGCAGATGATGTCTAGTTTAAGGTGACAACCAAAGAAGAACATGGTTTAGGTGAGATTCCCTGTTTAACCATAGCAGGTGGATACACCCAAGCCTGTCAACTTTAGCTCCGATTAATGAACTACTCCTGGAAATGTTGCAGGAATGCTCCGCAATAAATAAGGTGCTATTTGTTGGTGCAGTGCAGAAGCTATTACGGCACCTATGAAGTGAAACGAGGCATGGTGAATGCAATGAAGAGTAGGTCTCCTGGAAGCAGCAATCCACCAAAACAAATCACAATGACAAGTGGTCTTTCAACAAACAGAAATCTAACTTTCTATGTCACTTAGTAGTGTATTCAATTCGTCACAGCATTGAGCTTGCCCATAGAATTCCTTCAGATCGATCTTGATCTGTAATTCTGGATTCAAAACAGCGCTGAAGTATGTCAAGGCACTGAAGGTCGTAAACGATACTGCAGAAAGAGGTGTGGCTCTGATTCAGGAGTTTAATGTTGATCTGACAAGAAACGAAGAACAGAAACAGTTTCTCCTTCAAGTGGTAGATGAGCATAGAAAGGTGTTCCCAGACTCTACGAAATCCACAATTGTGGCCGGACTGAAATGCTAGACATTAGCGTTTAACAGTAGACAGTCTTTTGTATTATGTGTTTTTTATGTTGAAGGCTATATCGGACTAGAATCACTATCAGAACTACTTTATTAATCTTTTAATTAGCTGTTGATTACACAGTGTTACTCTTTCTGATTAATAGCGTGTTCACTGCTAGAGAGTATAATGAATACAATGTGTTTACTGTTTAGACTTAATATTCATCAGCGGCATTATTATTATTATTATTATTATTATTATTATTATTATTATTATTATTATTATTATTATTATTATTATTATTATTATTATTGAGCTTTTATATAGCGCCCCTTCAAGGTGATCTACTCAGGAGCGCTACTAGTCCAACCACGGCTAAAGAGAGTAGTTTCAAGTTTGCAAGAAACAAGGCAGAGTGAGTCATAGGGACCAGGCGAAGTGCAACAGGAAGGCCATTCCAGGTTGCGGGACCAGCGACCGAAAAAGAACGGCGCTGCATAATGGCTGTCCGCGTGCGGGGACCAATAGCTCGGCCTGGTCAGCCGAGCGAAGAGCAGATCGCCGCAAGACCCCCGAGGTAGAGCGACACAACTCCCGCAGGTATGGGGAGCAAGTCCCTCTAGACAACGCCTAACCAGTGCAGAGACCCTATAGGCGATCCGCAGCGGGAAAGGGAAGCCAGTGCAGAACATCCCGCATATAAAGAGAAACCTGTCCAAATCTGGGGATGCGACCAATAAGACGTGCGGCTGCACGCAAAACCCGGTCCAAACACCCAAGGCGGGTAGCTGGGAGGCCAGCGTAAAGGGCGCTACAGTAGTCCAGACGGGAAACCACAAACGCATGGACAAGGGTAGAAGCAGCTGCCTGCGTCAGAGTGCGGGAGACTACCCTTAACTGACGAAGTTGATAATAAGAGTCCCGACAAAGCAAATCAATGTGTTGCATGAATGTGAGCTCTTGATCCAGAATTACACCAAAATCCCAATACTGAGGAGGCAAAGGAAACCCAGAGGAATTCAAGTGCCAGAGCCTCAAAGTTAATTTTTGCAAGCTGTTGGCGCGTACCAAACCAGATATATTGGGTCTTTGCCGGGTTTAACCGTAGACGGTTTGAGGACATTCAGGCCTCCAAATTCCCCACGACCCGGGCGATCTCTCTAACTGCAGCAGCAGCCGCCGATGGTGAGCAGTGGACATACGCTTGGAGGTCATCCGCGTAGGACTGACTTAAGACTGCACTGGCTGCCAAGAGGGGACCAAGGTCAGCAGTATAGAGTATGTACAATAGGGGACCCAAAATAGAGCCCTGTGTCAGGCCAAACGGAGCAGGAGCCCAGGGTGACTTAGCAGACCCACAAGCCACAATGCAAGAGCGGTTCTGAAGGTATGAAGTAAGCCAGTCAAGAAAAGATCCAGAGAGACCATAGGAGATAGAGAGGCGTGTCAAAAGAATAGTATGATCAACTGTATCGAATGCAGCGATAACATCGAACAGTGCCAATAGAGTAACCTGTGACTTATCAATGACCCCATAGTAGGGTGTCCCAAATAAATTATTTTTTTAAAATCTTAGGTCTCACCAGTCAAAAAGTTTCTTTGTGAGATGATAATGTTTGTGTTAAATTTTCAATTTTTTAAAATAATGTTTAGGGGTCCCCCAAGGGGTTCAAAATTTTGATTTTGGGGTAATTCCGCCTCAAATCAACAAATTCTTTGCAAGTTTCCCACTCGACCATCTCAGATTTTGATGAAATTTGCACAGAATGTGTACTGATGTATCACAATAAGCTGTGCAAAATTTCACAGTAATATTCTTAGTATTTAATTTTTGAAGGAATTTTAAGTACATCTAGGATGACCCCGTTTCTCGTGATTTGGAAATCGTGTCTTAATTTGGTGCCATATTCAGAAGGCCATAACTCCACTATTATTGTAGATAAATGAATCAAATTTGCAGGACACCTAGTTTATGTGGTGCTAATCAAGGGAAGCTGGAAGAACTTGATGCTTGATGGATACTTTTTTCTAGCTGAAGATTGAAAATGACAAAAAAATGACCCTCTCTGGCGCCAGTACGTTACTGCTCCACAATGACCAAATGGGTTGATTAGCAGAGAAATTGTGAACCACATGCAGTTATATGTATTGGAATATCACTGAAAGAAGAATGTCGTACAACAATATATACAAGGCAAATGTATATATTGTATGACCAATTTAATTTTAATATATTTGCTGACCAGTAGTAATTTTAACATTTGGATTTTCTCCAATGTTTTTAATGTTATCAACATTTGGCCTAAATGATCATTTTTAATCATTTATAAATTTTCCAGCATGTAGGATAATTTGTGCATTTTACTGCAAACTTTGTCATAAAATTAAGTACCAGATCTTTGCTTCTCTAGGCAAGAGTGCACACAACCACACTGAACTGGATGAAAGTTAAAGAAGTCTGGTGGTGATCTGGGAAAAATTATCTTCCCTGAGTGAACCAAGAACCACCTGTTCCCATCAGAAGCATGTTCTCTTGAACAAATATGAATTTTTTCAGAAAAATTGCTTCAACCTATTTGAACTAATCTGCTCAAAAAGGAGGTTAAAAAATATATTGACCTTTCTGGTGTTTCTTAAAAATTTGGGGGGCAAATATATTGTGGTGGGGGTCTTGTACCCCTCGATCCCCCTGGATTGCTGCCCATGTATCTGCATGGCCCTGAAGATGGCCCAATACATGTAGAAAAGGCATCAGAAAGCATAAACTCAAAGACATGATGCCTAACCTGCTCATTTTCTTTTGGCAAAAGGAACTTTGTCTGTTACTAACCCATGTGGGTTTTATAGGTGAGACACAATCAAGCTGCCTTCTTCTCTTCAGGTATGAAGTCCATATCCTCTTCCTGTGAGTCAGTAATTGTTTCCTCTGGGTTGGCTTTTGCTAACTGTTTCTGATATGTTGGGCATAACTTCCATCCTGGCTTGACACAAATTTTATAACATCTTTGGAACTTTGCGTTGTAATTGATGCTTATACAGTTCAAGCCAAGTTTCACTGGTTGCTTGTGAGTGAGGAATGGGTTGAAGCAATTTTTCTGCAAAAATTCATATTTGTTCAAGAGAACTTGCTTCTGAAACCAGGTGCAGCCACTAATTGCATATTTTTGCACTGTTTGTGGACTACTACTGCATGTGGTTCACAATTTCTCTGCTAATCAACCCATTTGGTCATTGTGGAGCAGTAACGTACTGGCGCCAGAGAGGGTCAATTTTTCTCATTTTCAATCTTCAGCTAGAAATAAAGTATCCATCAAGCATCAAGTTCTTCCAGCTTCCCTTGATTAGCACCACATAGACTAGGTGTCCTGCAAATTTGATTCATTTATCTGCAATAATATTGGAGTTATGACCTTCTGAATATGGCACTAAATTAAGACACGATTTCCAAATCGCGAAAAACGGGGTCATCCTAGATGTACTTAAAATTCCTTCAAAAATTAAATACTAAGAATATTACTGTGAAATTTTGCAAAGCATATTGTAATACATCAGTACACATTCTGTGCAAATTTCATCAAAATCTGAGATGGTCGAGTGGGAAACTTGAAAAGAATTTGTTGATTTGAGGCGAAATTACCCCAAAATCAAAATTTTGAACCCCTTGGGGGACCCCTAAACATTATCTAATAAAATTGAAAATTTTACACAAACATTATCATCTCACAAAGAAACTTTCTGACTGGTGAGACTTAAGATTTTCTATAAAAACATTCATTTGGGACACCCTACCGCATAGATGTCCGAGAGGAGGCGTACCAACAAGGTCTCAGTAGAGTGACCTTTTCGAAAGCCCGACTGGTATGTTGGTCATTCTTATCAAGGTGGACAGTAAGCTGAGTAGCTACTACCTTTTCAATAATTTTAGAGATAAAAGACACATTAGCTATAGGCCTAAAGGCCAAATCCTATTCCTCGCGTTTAGGCACCGGGATGAGGATGGATCTTTTCTGTGAGACAGACAGGATGCCCTCACGAAGGGAGCTGTTGCAGAGGACCGTCAGGAAAGGGAGTAAAATATCCACGAATATTGTACGAATAGGACATGCCTATGTAAAACTACACTTGCCATGAGGCACCCCTAAACATCATCCTAAAAATCACAAACTTTACAGGAAATTTTATTTATTTATTTGGAACATTATGAGAGGCTGAGTTAAAAAAAATTAAAAAAAGTTTTCTGAGCCACCCTATTGGCCCTATGAACATCTTCACTTGCTACCTCTTACCGCCCGCATCCAACTAAATGTACTCATCCATATTCGCTGATCTTACCTGGGACCTGGCCCTAAATACCTCTGTGACTCAATACGTCTTCCCGGCACCCCGTCAAAATAGCCCCGTCAAAATAGCCCCGTCAAAACAGCCCCGTCAAAATCGCCCTGCGTCAAAATAGCCCCGTCAAAACAGCCCCGTCAAAATAGCCCCATAAAAACGCCAAAGGCAAGCAGTTCCACAACGGCTAATAAGTTGAATGTTACAAGAAATGTTTGAATCGCAACAAAAGTATAAGCAAAACTTCAAAGAGGTGGTTCTGACACATACTGACTAAATACAAATTAATTTGTTAATTGGAAATCTGATCAGTAATTGGCAAGATCTAAAGGTCGCATAATCTTAGTATCTAGGCTCTTGCTTACGACATCGACATTAACTTTCTTTTTAGATGGTCACAATTATTACCTAATACCTAGAAACTTTTGTTCGCGTTTCGTAGAAAAACATCAGCAATCAGTCAATTTTTTTACGATATAACATAGATCAGTTCAACATTGGTATGTTACAAGAAAACGTTGACAAAGGGAGGTCCCAGAAGGGATGGAAATCCCGCTAATAGGAGCACCCAATTTTGTCAGTTTATTACGTTGAAGATAGAGGTTCGATTGAGAGACAGTGATAAACTTAACTAAGTGACTAAACAGAGGTAATCATAAGCATGCAAAAACAAAAACAGTGCACAGTGTTTTGATTATGAACATTAGGGCCTATAGTCTTAGATTAACAGTTGCAAGACGGCATGTAATCCAGTTTAAATCAGTTCCATGAATTGTCATTAATTAATCCATCCGTTAATTCAGAACGCAATAGTTTTTTTAAAAGATGAAGATTTGGGACCAGTTGAATATTTGTGGGAAAACATTTAACATTCCATTTTTGTGGTCTGTTTTTTATAGTAGTATCTTTTATTAGTTTCTTCTCATAAATGAATAAATCTTGTAGAATACATTTTCACTGTGTTTTCTGTCGTTTAAGACGGGGCTGTTTTGACGGGGCTGTTTAGACGGGGCTATTTTGACGCCGGGCGATTTTGACGGGGCTGTTATGACGGGGCTATTTTGACGGGGCTATTTTGACGGGTCACCCGTCTTCCCGCCTCAGCTGGCTCCCTTCGCCATCTTCGTTCCTCTGATCGGCTTGACTTATTTGTTCCCCGAATGACAACGGCCTTGGCCCAGTCTCGTTCCTGTGTTACTATTGGCCCTTCATTGTGGAATCAGCTTCCTGCTTCGATCCGGGCGGCAGTGCTATCAGGAGCTCCTTTCACAGATTTTCGTTGTCTTAAAACTTGCCTTTAATCCCGAGGACTTTCGCACTAGGTGGGCACTGGGGAGAGGCGCTTTATAAGTTTTAAAATACAATAATTTTAATATACAATACAAAACAATATATTTTAAGATCAGTAGAGATCGAGTTCCAAGACAAGTGACCCCACTGCCATCTGTACCATGCCCTAACAGAAGCTTGAATAACTTACCCTCAAAACGTCGCTTCCAACGGAAGAGAAGAAATATTCCGATGAGAAACAGAACAAGACCAACAGCTCCGGCGACTAGAATTATCTTCCACACTGCCGACGTCTCATTGTTCTCTGTGATATTTAAAGACATTTACCGTCTTACATAGAAATTTCAAAAAGTCGTCACAGCCAAATAAATTAATCACCTGGAATTTTATTTGGTTCTCTTATAAATTTGTCATCTACAGGTTCATTAAATATTCATTCTTTAAATCCCAGACCTTCTAATTAGTGTCACATTATTTTTTGTTAAATAAGAAGTTGTTATCCTCTTTCATAAATCTTTGACGCTTCGTTCACTGACTGATTCATTCGTTTACTTCTAAAACTGCGTTTAGAATTGAAAGCACAAACTTGTAGCATTTTCATCAGGCGAAGCCCTGTTGTACGAGATTGTTATCGTGTGATTATCTCGGCTGTATCCGTTGTCACCTATGCACCTGTATTCTCCGAGGTATTTCATGCAATCATTAGAGCAGTTTGAATCAATCGTTATGCTCAACAGGTCATTCCTCACATAGACGTAAGGCGGGTCATCACGAACTAAGTCACCAAATGGTTCTGTCTTGTACCACTGCACATTCAGAGGTGTGCTAGGATCAGAAGTTGCATCACACTGAATGGCGAACTGCTTTTCTTCCAGAAAATCAACGGACATGTGTTGTGAACCTCTGATCGCTACTTTTGTCTTCACTGAAGAACATAAATAGAACAACAGTTGTTACTCTCATTCAATGAAATACAAAAAGAGTGTAACAAAAAATAATACAAAAAAAACAATAATTAAAATACTATTTTTGTGCAAAATTTGAACTAGTTAGAATTAAATGTAGATATTGTTCTGGTTTAGTTTTTCTATACCATGAATGGTTTTTGATTTGCAACTTTTAATTTCCTGCCTAGTTCTTCATTCTGCCAATTCTGTGATATCTATCATTTCTAAACTTAAGACACATCTGTTCATCGTTACCTAAAGTTCGGTTTCTCTGGTTTAGAACTGGCTTCTAAAATGGACTTTTTGACACGACTTCATTTTAAGCGACCTTGGTAGAGGAACTGAGCATTACGATTACAGCTTGATAGATTCGTATTTCTCTGCGCCTCAGAGTCGCTTTTCTTTGTGACTGAACCCGTTAAAATGTTCATAATATATAACAAATCAATAAGTAGTGATATATTAATTAAATATTACTACTAAGTAAAGACAGTTAGTGAATAACTATATCAACTAGTCTTACTGAGAACGTTCAGATATCCCGAAGCAAAGGCGTATCCATGAACGTTGCTAGCATTGCATTGAATAACCATCAGATCCGTTTTACTCTCTCGGTCGACGCAGTCTCGACAAACGTCTCTGATCGTCAGACTTCTATTGTCGCTGGTGAATATAAATCTCTTGGAAGGATTTTCAGCTGTAAACGCCAGACCACATGCTATTTTGTTTTGTGATAAGTGTGTAGAGACTTTATAGGCTCTCTGAGAGCTTGTAAAACATTTCAATCCATCACTGCAAGCATTAGGATCGAGAAAAGAATATCTTATAAGTATCGCGTTAATTTTATCTAGTTAATTTTGTACAAAAATAGCAGCACCAGAACATGTATGTAGCCTATTTTTGCACGTTCAAAGAATTTCCACCGGAACATTGTTCCAAAAGACGGTCTAATAGAAATCAGATCCTCATTGCATAATATTGATGTGATTCGATTCAATAAGACAAACTCGTATTATCTCATACATAGGCCTATTGGTCCTATGGTTTAATTTTTAAGCCAAGGATGCATTTACAAAGTGTTAGAATTAACTTGTTGTACACATTCTAGGCTATAATTATGTGCCGCTAAAGCAGGAGTCTCTTGAGAACTAGATGTACTCTACTTCCTGTCTTCTTCGCGCTGGTTTACCTGAATAATAACTAAACTCTGATTTTAATCTAATAAATCCTGAATATAAACGGTAAATTCTAACACAAAGCCTTATAGTAATTCATTCCACATCAACAGAAGTATGAGAATTTAAAGCAACCTGTCTTTTATTTAAGCACAAGGATAAAAGTGAAAAGAAGTATTGATCCTGTTCAGAGATATGGAAGACAACATAATAACTCACTATTGATTTGATGTCCATTCTGGAACCAGACAATATTAGCCTCAGGTATGGCGAAGGGGTTGCAGTTGAAAGTAACAGATTCCCCTTCAGTTACATTGATATTGTATGGACCATCCTTCGTGTTTTTGAACTCCGGCGCAGCTGTTTACACGAGTAATATAAAATGTAAAAACAAATCGCACATCTAATTCCCCTAGTATTGTGGATTCTTTGTATTGTAGCAATTGTACGGGTCTTAAACGTTAACTATGCAGTGCATCAATGCAACACCGCAATGAGGTTTCCACAAAAATTGGAGGAGTTTGTCAACTCCTAACAATCAGACTCTGTCCATCTCGCAACTCTTCAAACGTTTTATTAACTTGCACAGAAATTACTAATGCATTGGTCTTAGCTATACCAGGTTGCGCAAACGCTAACATGTATAGTACATATTAATCATTGAAATCATTTGCTATACTGATCTGTAACGGCTTCAGTCGAAAAATAAACGTGATTCTCAATTTAAAAAATTTATGTCAGACCTTCAATGCGTATCTGAAAAGTACGTGTGTTGTTTCCTTTGGCATTTGAACCAGAGCAGCTGTAGTTTCCTTCATCAGATTCAGTCAGGTCATTTACCCTTAGAGTCGTATTGAAATCAGACACAGAATATCTTCCAATGGCTGTTGTATTCCTTAGACCGATCCAGGAAATCGTTGGCTGAGGACTGAAACAGTCAATCTCTCTCAAAGTTAGCAAATGCACGCAAATGGCTGAAATTTTTATCTGACTGCGTTTTTATCTAAGTTTACGTCCAATAATTGTCTCACGGTGAAATGGATTTACTGAGCTATCTGTAAACAGAGGACCCCTGCAAACAACTGAGAAGAAACCGCTGGAGTACCCCCACGAGAAAACTTATACCAAGTTATCCACTGGGAGCCGCGATCGTACATGTAGATTAAACTCGCGAGACTTTCAGGCCTATTTAGCTCGAAAGCAGCGCAGTAATTGCAATTAGTCTATGGCGGTCAAGACTTACGTTCGCAGTAAACGAAATAATACAACTACATTTTGACAACAGCCTCCTCTCAAAGTTATAAAGATGCCCACACGACTATTCGATTGAAATTCGATAGCGCTAAGCAATTGTGCGTGAACGTCCATACACTGTCACCAATCGGCTACCATTCCCCATTTGTATGGTATGGATCCTGGGAATTTATAACGCGCCTCTCACAGTGCGAACTCTTCAGAGGCGCTGTCAGCGTGTGAGCCTCGCGGAAACAGAAAATACTTTTAACGATTAACAACAGATAGAGAGAACCTATAAAGTAGGGTCCCAAGCAGTTCCAAGGGAAGGGAGTTCCAAAGCGATGGGCCCGTAACAGCAACAGAGCTGTATGTTGTCTGATACACATTAGGTATTCGCTAGCATATTACAATACGATGGCATGTAAAGTAGCCCATAGCTGTACGTCATCAACGCAGTGCTGGGCCTGCGCTCACATAGCAGTGATGAGCCGAGTTAAGTTAGCCGCGTTTAAAATGTAAATGAGCTACCAAAGCATTAAGCCCTTCGAAACATCAGAAGGGACTGCTGTCCAAACGGGCACTCTGAGCCAGGAAGGAACATGCGACAGAATTACCAGTAACAAATACATTGAGTATTAACAAGACCGTCTCCGTGGAATATCCGGAAGCCTGACTATAGGTTCGGCGTGAGGTCGCTTGTTTCTAAGTAGCGTACCATCCGCAGAGCAACAAGTTACTGTCTCTATTAGCTTCCAAAGAAAAGTAACGTTGGACATTGCCGAGTAGTTAAGGATGCTTTTCTGATCCAGTCAAAGCTTGTTCAACGATGATACAACACTTTGATTTCCTGGTTAAATCCCTAAGCCAGCGACAAATTGCAGAGATGCGCAAGAAAAGGAAGCAGCTCATCGACGAATTCATGCAAGAGGAATGTCGGAATTGGATCAAGTGTGAACGTTTTTGACAGAGAAGATAAAAGAAGGACTTTCAGATCTTAGCCATTCATCGCTAGTTACCAGATCTAAGTGGCAGTGTTGTTGTCGAGTATGTGAGCAGAGCAGCGCTCTCAGTCTCTGTAGGGACATAGAAAATCTTTTTATTTATGCGACGCAGGTAATCTTCAGCAACTAAAGATGAAGTCTACACGTATGCACATGAAGCGTTGACTTATCATTCGAAACCTCCCCGTTGTCTTCTGAGCGATGGGCTGTCCAATTCTCCCATTAGAACATCCCCATGTCCTGAAAGAAAATATGATTCTCTGAGTGGCCTAACTCATTAACAGCGGTCCTTGTACAACGGTGTCCTCATAAAACGCCGCTAGGCTCGCCTCATTGCCCTGCGCATCGTTCTGCACTCCCTAGTCAAACCACGGAGTGAGATGTGTTGGCATTTTAACGATTGTACTGGGTCGTAGTCATCGGGTGCAGTGACCAATTCATCACTTGTATGTTTTGGCAATTTAGCACGTTGCTTGATACCTTGAATTTTATATCTAAAATCCTTGAACGGATAGTCATGAATCGTATGCAAACTCACTTATCATCAAATTCACTAATTTCCCCTTTTCAGTCGGCTTATCGTAAGTTTCATTCAACAGAATCTGCACTTCTTGCTGTTCATAATGACATCATATGCTCAATGGACAAGGGTAAGGTTACAGCACTTGTTCTTCTTGACTTGTCTGCTGCTTTTGATACTGTGGATCATTCTCTTCTTCTTCATCGCCTCGAGCACTGGTTTGGGATCTCTGGTCCTGCACTAAATTGGTTTAGTACTTATCCTAGTCCACGCACTCAATCAGTGTATTTAAATGGTAATTATTCAGGTGGTACTTTGTTGGCATGTGGTGTTCCACAGGGTTCTGTGCTTGGTCCTCTTTTGTTTACATTATACACCACGCCATTGGGAACATTGCTGGGTAATCATTCACTGGGATGTCATTTCTATGCTGATGATACTCAAATCTACATTTCATTTGACAGTCTGTCATGTGATTCATATGTGCAGCTGTTGTCTGCTGTCTTTGATGAGGTACAGTCTTGGATGGCGGCCAATAAACTGCTCCTTAACCCATCAAAGACTGAATTTCTGCTATTTGGCACTCCGCAGCAACTTAAAAAATTTGATCAGCTTAAGTCATTGAAACTTGGTGACTAAATTGTTGAGCTGGCTGATAATGCTCGTAACATAGGCGTTGTTTTCAATTATACCATGTCTCTCACCAGCCATGTTAACAGTATTTGTAAGGCATCATATAATGTTAATTCGTGATATTCGCAGAATTAGGCGTTATGTGCCCATGTCTGCTAGGATATATCTTTCAAATGCATTGGTTTCCAGTCGCTTAGATTACTGTAACTCGCTTCTTACTGGTATCACTAGGGCAAACATCCTGAAGCTGCAGAGAGTGCAGAACTCTTTGGCTAGAGCCATAACTAATACATCAAAATACGAACATTATTACCCCTGTGCTTAAATCTTTGCATTGGCTTCCTATTCAGCAAAGAATTAGGTTCAAATTGGGGCTCATCGTTTTTAAAACTTTAAATTCTGGCCAGCCACAATACTTAAAATCAGTTCTTACTCCCCAGACTTATCATTATTCAACACGGGCATCTGATTATCTTTGTCTTGTCATACCTAAATACAGAACTGTTCTTGGTGAACGAGCTTTTTCAGTTGCTGGACCTAGTTTTTGGAACTCTCTCCCTGTGTCCGTGCGCTCTGCTCAGTCGCTTGTGTCATTTCGTTCCACCTTAAAACTTACCTCTTTCAAATTGCTTATCCACCATAGGCTGCCTCTCTGTCTTACGTACTGACCTTCTGGATATCGACCTGATTACGGCTTGGTTCTGGTGTGCCATCGGCTGATGCCTTGTACATTAGACACCGGCGCAATAGAAGTTTTACTAATAATAATACTATACCAGTCGGGCTTTCGGAAAGGTCACTCTACTGAGACCTTGTTGGTACGCCTCCTCTCGGACATTTATGGGGCCATCGATTAGTCACAGGTTACTCTATTGGCACTGTTTGATGTAAGCGCTGCATTCGATACAGTTGATCATACTATTCTTTTGACACGCCTCTCTACCTCCCATGGTCTCTCTGGTCTCTCAAAGTAAGCTTGACTGGCTTACCTCATACCTCCAGGACCGCTCTTGCATTATGGCCTGTAGGTCTGCTAGGTCACCCTGGGTTCCTGCTCCATTTGGCGACATATTAATTTGCTTTGTCGGGACTGTTATTTCAATTTCGTCAGTTAAAGGTAGTCTCCCGCACTCTGACGCAGGCGGCTGCTTCCACCCTTGTCCATGTGTTTGTGGTTTCCCGTCTGGACTATTGTAGCGCCCTTTACGCTGGCCTCCCAGCTGCCCGCCTTGGGTGCTTGGACCGGGTTTTGCGTGCAGCCGCACGTCTTATTGGTCGTATCTCCAGATTTGGCCAGGTTTCCCTTTATATGCGGGATGTTCCGCACTGGCTCCCTTTCCCACTGCGGATCGACTACAGGGTCTCTGCACTGGTTAGGCGTTGTCTAGAGCAGCGGTTCTCAACCTTTTGAGACTCAAGGACCACTTAAAAATTTGGTGTCTCGGTCGCGGACCACCACTAAAAATTGTGCCAAAAACCAAATTAATACAAAAGAAATTTTTTGCCATAAATCCGTGTATTATTAGTTTCCTGCTGCTATCTAGCCGATTCTGGCGATTGAAATAAAACTAAAATTTACAAAATTTACAAAATTTGTCTGTTTGCATGTTTTAAATCGTACTAATATAAATTGTAGGCCTTGCTCGCGGACCACCAGACAGATGGCCGCGGACCACCAGTGGTCCGCGGACCACAGGTTGAGAACCGCTGGTCTAGAGGGACTTGCTCCCCATACCTGCGGGAATTGTGTCTCCCTACTTCGGGGATCTTGCGGCGATCTGCTCTTCGTTCGGCTGACCAGGTCGAGCTCTTGGTCCCTCGCACGCGGACAACCATTATGCAGTTCCGTACTTTTTCGGTCGCTGGCCCCGCAACCTGGAATGGCCTTCCTGTTGCACTCCGCCTGGTCCCTATGACTCACCGTACCTTGTTTCTTAGAAACTTGAAAACTACTCTCTTTAGCCGTGGTTGGACCTCCTGAGTAGATCGCCTTGAAGGGGCGCTATTCATTAATCCATTCGAAGATTTATATAGCGCCCCTTCAAGGGAACTACTCAGAGGCGCTCCCGACACCAGCACGTTCATATAAGACAGTTTTAAGATTTGCAAGAAATAGGCCAGGGGTGACCCCAGGGCAAATGCGGAGCTCTAAGGGAAGTCTATTCCGGACTACCGGGCCCACCACTGAAAAAGTTCGACTTTGCATAGTCGTGGAACGAACAAATGGAACTCAAAGTACCCTTTTTCCCGCTGAGCGGAGGGAACATCGCCCTTGGGCACCTGAAACCGTGCAGCAAAGCTCTCGAAGGTAAGCAGGGGCAGGTCCTTGACAACATCGCCATACTAAGGCAGCGATCCTATATTCTATGCGTAAGCGCATAGGAAGCCAGTGAAGGACCTCCAGCATATATCTAGAGACTTAACCATGTTTAGGAATATGCCCAATGAGACGGGCTGGAGATCGCAGAACTCGCTCTAGACACACTCAATCAATCAATCAATCAAAATCCTTTTTTGACATCAACGACAGTATTTGACATATCCTGCGAGTGATTACCATAAGGACTCGTCGGTATAATATTATGCTTGGTCAAAGTACATACAAAAAGAAAATTCAGAATCATTTTTTAACCTTTACCACTCCTGAGGCCGCTCAGCCCGGACAAATATAAAACCGGTTCCACTCCTGTGTCCGGTCTGGGCGGACATTAGTTTGTGAAGACACTAGGAGCTCCTATGTCTGCTAGAAGAGACCAAAAACCGATCAATAACATCGTGGACTATTAGTCTATGCTGCGGTAGGCTTAGTAAGTTGACGTGTTTAGCCTGTAGGCCTTGTCCCTGGCCAAGAGCCCCAGCTGCTCGAGCCGTTTGTTTGTGACCTAGACGAGACCACCATCAGCTCAAGGGGCATGTTGGTTTCGCGGGCGTCCCAGTACCGCCGACAGGATCGTACGGCTCAATGGTAAGCTGCACATCATCGTCCACATGGACAAGGACAAGGACTGCGCGGTGTGCAGCGACAGGAAGACACCTGGGGGCCGCAGATGTACTAACTTCTACTGCAAGATATGCCCCCGTCAACCTGGCCTCCACGCGAACACATGTTTCGAAAAGTATCACACCCAAGTGTATTTGAAGTAGGATAAAGTAGGATGAAGTAGGTCGATTTCGATTGACAAGCTCAACATTATCTTTTGGATGCTTGGCTACTGTATGTAAGCTTTGGACAATGTTGTATGGTGAATATAAATGTTGGAGAGTGAGTTTGTTGTGCACAATATTTACTAAAATTTTATTAGGATCTGGAGGGGCTGGCGCAGAAAAAAATTAGGAGGGGTAAAGGTTAACTAACATTTCGAAGTCGTTAAGAGTACTTTACTCATATTAACATAATAAATTACTGTCTTTAGTACCTGGTTAAAAAAAACATAGGACTGTCATCAACAGCAAATGGCATCCCCTAAGACAGCGGTTCTCAACCTTTTGAGACTCAAGGACCACTTAAAAATTTGGTGTCTCGGTCGCGGACCACCACTAAAAATTGTGCCAAAAACCAAATTAATACAAAAGAAATTTTTTGCCATAAATCCGTGTATTATTAGTTTCCTGCTGCTATCTAGCCGATTCTGGCGATTGAAATAAAACTAAAATTTACAAAATTTACAAAATTTGTCTGTTTGCATGTTTTAAATCGTACTAATATAAATTGTAGGCCTTGCTCGCGGACCACCAGACAGATGGCCGCGGACCACCAGTGGTCCGCGGACCACAGGTTGAGAACCGCTGCCCTAAGAGATATTCCTCCCACTAATGCAGGGATGCCACTATGACAATGCACATTATTTAAGTTGATGGAGTAGGACTGATTATCTTTGACGATTCATATTATATACTCAGGTGAGCCTTAACTATCTTATCTAACCTTAACTATTGCTTTCGTCTCCAGTGTGACATTCGGCTAGGACATTCCATTTTAGCTTATCATATGCTAAGGTTGTTTCAACTCGTATGCTAAGGCTTTTTCAACTCGTATCGGAGGATACGAGAAAGTAGCGCAGTCGCACTATAGTCGCACTATGCGACTATATAAAAGCTCCCTTAATAATAATAATAATAATAATAATAATAATAATAATAATAATAATAATAATAATAATAATAATAATAATAATAATAATAATAATAATAATAACAATAATAATAATAATAATAACAATAATAATAATAATAAACTCGGCCGTTCCAGTAATAATTTTTTCTTTTATTTGTCTCCGGACAATTTTTATCTACCTGGGGGATCCTTGATACCCCGGGGCAAAAAAAAAAAAAAATAATAATAATAATAATAATAATAATAATAATAATAATAATAATAATAATAATACTAATAATAATAATAATAATAATAATAATAATAATAATAATAATAATAATAATAATAATAATAATAATAATAATAATAATAATAGCTAGAGATGAAATGTCTCAGATGATGGGCCCAAGAGAAACTCGGTTCCTCTACGTGAATATTAAAGACTGCCAATTCCTGGAAGATTGTTTCAAAAGACGGATGAGATGTTGGTCGGTATACGGAGATACATATATATATATATATATATATATATATATATATATATATATATATATACATTCGTATATGATCAGTTTCCCTTGTAGTGGCGCTATGCAAATTTACGATTACGACTACATTCATACATACCTTTAAATATGTTTTGTATATATATATATATATATATATATACGTGCATACTACATACATAAATAGCATTAAATCCATAAACACATGCACCAATACATAAAAACACAGATGCATGCTTACAGACATACATGCACATATAAACGCACACAAACATATATACATATAATGTGTAAATACTCATATACACAAATATATAATATGTATACATACCTGCATTCAAGCATACATACATAAGAACACGCAGATATACATGCAGACATACATGAATCCATACATACATGAATGCATACAAATACATGTTAATACATGTATACATAAAGACATATTAAGTATTGTTGCAACAGTAATACCATCCTGATTCGAAAGAGCTTTGGAATGCTTTGTTAAATATATTGCTTATTCACGCAGACTTACAATCCGTTGAAGAAGCATCTCAGTTTTTGACTCTTTCCAACAAGAGCAACAATTTGTAATTTGGTTGAAAAAAATGCTAAAGTTGGTTCAGACTGACTGATGTTCCCAGTTGGATCTGTAACACAACAGCATTAGTTGATGTAGGAGAAAATTAGTCGAAAAGTCAGAAAGTGCATTATTCACAAAAATATCTCCGGAAAAAAATCCTATGTATAAGAATCAATTCTTACTTATCTTTGGACTGACATACTATTTAGTAAACGTTCTCACTTCTTGTCACTGTTAGGCGTGTTGTTGCGTGCGTACTCGTTGAGTTACGGTAAACACTGCGGTATCTGTAAATTTTTTCACCAAGAGCATCCTCCGGAACAGCATAAGCAAAGTAAAGATCTCCTGAAATAAAAGAACATTATGCAGTAGAACGTCAACATCGATTCTATAAACTTCAGCCTTTTCTCCTACAATGCCATGTCTCCAAAATGAATCTTTAATGGTTGCCTGAAGATCGCATTTCCTGCACGATCCGGTAGAAACAAGTGAGTAGTGCAGGAAACCATCTTAAAATACAGAATTAGAAAAAAAGCATTGTGTAGGTGTTACCTGCAGTAAGCTTAGTCGTTCTACAAATTAATCTAAGTTGATGATTATTTCTAGAAATAATTTGTAACAAAAGACTACCGAGTGAAGTCCTCTTCAGAAACCACCTTCGTTAGCAGTGAGAAAATGTATGCAATGCAAA
>OY744617.1:39642630-39707630 GCA_963556255.1 Allolobophora icterica | reverse complement strand
ATTGGACTTGCCAACTACAGAAACTAAAGCTGATTTCCTGAACTAAGTTAAAACATTTACACTGCAGTACTGTGCCAGATGCTTTTTCATTTATTTTATTACTCATTGTTGTTTGTAGCTTTAACTTTGGGTTCTTAATTTGAAAGTCATAGCCATTAAACCGGCTGATGTAAGACCAGCTCTCATTTTACAACATATTGCGTTTTCGGGCTGGTGTTTCAGACAAAGTTGCTAGAAAACGGTGATATATATCACAAATCCATTTTTGGTGCAATATCAACTTCAACATGGACCTTTGATTTAGGTTTGTCCGGGAACTGAACTCGAGTTTTCATTACTTTTTGCCCCACCCTAGTACGCAGCTGTACGGAATTGAGACCTGTCCGTGGACGGTTGCAAATGAACAAAAAAGACTAGAGGCAGCACATTTTAAGCGGCTGAGGAGAATTATGCATGTTTCTCGGTGTGGAATAAAACAGAATGAAACCATAAGAGCGTGGACGGGGAAAGACTGGCAATGGACAGAGACAAATGGAGAAGATGCGTTGCCTATAGTCTGTGCAGAACTGCATTTGAAGGACTAAGTAGTAAGTAACTATTGTTTATTTTTATTTTTATTATTATTATTATTATTATTATTATTATTATTCATTGAGCTGGTCTTCGGAAATGCAAAAATAAAGTGAGCTTCGGATAAATAGGCATCCTTCACTCATCGCTAGTGTTCAACAAAAGCAAATGACAAAAGCTTAAACGTTGAGATCTAAATACAAGTAAAACAATCGAAGCACAGAATAAGGAAGTGCAAAAATATTTATGGTGGACGTTATGACGATACGAAACATTGAGTTCAAAGTATTGTATACACAACCGTTTTGCTGAACTCTGATGCACAATATTACTGTCAGCAAGTATTATAGGATGGCTATTAGCGTCGTATCAAGAAACTTTATATATTTAAAATTTAAATCGTAAATGACAACACAAATCAAAACAACAGCAGTTCAGTTTGTCTTCTCTGATCATATTTCGCATTATAACCACCGCAATTAATAGCAATTAATGAAGACCACCATGTGTCGCAAATCAGGAAGAATATCTTCGAGTCATTAGCCACTGCGACGTCGTAGTTACATACTCTATGCGGATGATGTGCAGGCCTACATCCATTCCCATGCGTCTGACGCGGTGGCCTCTGTTCGGCTGATGTGCCAAGCCATTGATGCCCTTTCCTTGTGGATGGCCTCTAATCGGCTTCTCTTAAATCCTACTATCAGCTTCGTCAGCTACGAGTAGTTTCTCGTTCTCTTTCCCACGATGCTGCTGTGGTCCTTGTCCATGCCTTTGTTACAAGTCGAATTGACCATTGTTGCTCGATTCTAGCCGGTCTCCCACTCGGAGTCCTAGGGCGTCTTGATCGGGTTCTACGTTTAGCTGCTCGACTCGTCGGGCGTATTCCCAAGTACGCTAATGTCTCTGCCTATATGCGCGATGTGTTGCACTGGCTCCCTATTGCCCAGCGTATTTTCTATAGGATCGCTGCCTTGGTCTCTCGCTGTCTTCTAGGCTGCGTTCCATCTTACCTTCGCGAATTTTGCCGTCCGGTGTCCGTCGTCGTAGCGCGTCGGGCACTTCGCTCTTCGACCAGAGGGGAGCTATTGGTTCCACGTGCTCGTTCTTCTACTGGGCAGCGCCGGGTTTTCTCAATTTTGGGTCTCTCCACTTGGAATGGGCTCCCAGTGGAACTGCGATTACTACCTCTTAGTAATCTGCCTGCGTTTAATAAATCACTTAAGTGTTTCTTTTTTAGCCGTGGCTGGACTGGGAGCGCTCCTGAGTAGGTATCTTGAAGGGGCGCTATGTAAATTTTCAGAATGAATGAATGAATGAATGACTTCTGTTGGCTTGTATAGTGCATTTTTGTAATGCATGCATATATGAGTCTTTATCCGAAATGTTACAAATTTGGTCACGGAAAAGAACAAATTTTCCAAACAGTTTGCTGCAAGTGTTTTCTTTAGTAATGTACATAGTTAAATTTAACTAATTTTAAAGAAA
Organism: Allolobophora icterica; assembly: GCA_963556255.1. Taxonomy (NCBI): domain Eukaryota; kingdom Metazoa; phylum Annelida; class Clitellata; order Crassiclitellata; family Lumbricidae; genus Allolobophora; species Allolobophora icterica. The sequence goes on along the minus strand of OY744617.1, from coordinate 39,705,572 downwards.
TCCACTATATTTGTAATCATGAGTTAATTTTTTTTAGATTTCATACAGTTAAAACTCCTCTTTTGTCATTACCATCCACCTTTTTTGTTTAGTCATATTTAATCAAAGGGAACGGAAATATTCTTCTGGTGCTTACAAGATAGCAATTTTTTAAAAGTAGATGATACCAGCATTAAGTAGGAATACAGCAGGCCTTTCCCTAACAAAATATATTAGTGTGTTGTCGAGAAATTGAGTTATTTGTCGAAATTATTAAGAAATCGCCACAGTACTTTCAGGAACAGAAAAATCTGTGCAGCATTAACTATAACTGCATGCTATATGCATTAGATACAAGCTGGACAACATTTTAAGAGTTGCTAGTGAATTTTTATTACTTGCAATTTTTTTACATCAAACAATTCACACAAGTATGGTAATGACCTTTAAAAAATACATGTAATTCACTCATTTCCATCCGTGACAAGATGATCCTGTCATGAGAAAATCACAGAAATCTTATGTATACGGATGGCAATGATGAAAACCAACCGCGGATTGCTATGACATAATGATAAAATTTATAACAGCTGTCAAATATTTTCACGTGAATTACTCTATCAGTTAAGTAATTTCAATCAGTTCATCGAAAGTGGGGGTAAATAAAATAAGTCATTAATGTTGTAATTCACCTAAACCAGTATATACAACACCAGATGGTAATGAAACAGAAACTTATTTTTCTGCTCATTTGGAACACCCAAAATTCAATTAAAAATGAAACATTACGAATTTCAAAAGAAATCAGCATAATCCCATTAATACTTGAAAGAAACTTGTTCCTTTTCTTTTTATTTTAGTAAGTAAGCACGTTCTGTAAAAGTTATAGGCTTCAGAAAAATTCAACGGGCAGTGATGCTTATTTCTATGGACAAGAATTAATAGCCTCAAAAAGAAAAGAAAATTACGAAAATGAGTCTAAGTGTTTCATTATTGTATATGCTAGCTACTAATTATTCAAAATTATATTCCTTTGTTACAGGTTATGGCAGAAATTTCCCTAAAAGCTTAATTTATATATATATATATATACAATTATATATATATACTCCTACTAGAGTCATGGCTCATTCAGTGATATAGCTTGTAACAAATACTGTTTTTACTAATGTTAACGGTGAACCCGAATTTGACTTAAATTCAACAACTCCTTACAAAGTTCTAGCACCTTGCGGCACCTGTTTAAAACATCCAATTAATCCAAAAAAATGTGTATAATATTTTCTTAACACATATAACAATATAGAGGGGTAAGACTTCAAAATTTCCAACTTTCATTTTTTAAGGACCACCCTAATATATATATATATATATATATATATATATATATAACATCAATGAAGAAGCCGGTTTACAGATGCTAAATTCCTTTCTAAGAGAATAATATAACATTTTCATTTCCAAAGGAGTAGCCTACCATTCATGGAGTCAAATTCATGTTTTTCAGACTACTCATTATCTCTTTGAGTAGAAATGGTGTGACAAAGACAAGCCAGATTTATTAAATTAATGAACGCCTTTCATTTCACAGTTTCTAATCATTGAAAACAGCAAGTTTCCTGCATAAGAAACAGTGCTTGATGATATTCCTTACAACGTAAGGGACATCAGAAGCTCTAGGACCATAGTCTGCCGACTTAGAATCCATCTACAGGTTATTCTAAATGTCACAGACTGATTTATATGCTTACTACAACAACTACTACTACTACTATTATTACTACTACTACTACTACTACTACTACTACTACTACTACTACTACTACTACTACTACTACTACTACTACTACTACTACTACTACTACTACTACTACTACTACTACTGCTACTACTATATACTACTACTACTACTACTACTACTACTACTACTACTACTACTACTACTACTACTACTACCACTACTGGTCGAACGCATCTTAGCAGCAGCCTCTGCTCTGGATTCTTGGCTTTCCTCTAATCGCTTGCGGCTGAACCCCGACAAGACTCAGTTTATCTGGCTCGGTGGTCGCCTCCAACTCAGCAAGATTGATTTTGAATCTCTACATCTTAGGTTTCCCCTCATTCAATTCTCCTGCTCTGTTCGTGACTTGGGGATTGTGCTTGACCCTACCCTCTCCTTTACTGACCAAGTTAACCTTGTATCCAGATCTTGCTTTTATCATCTACGCCAGCTCCGATCCATCCGCAAGTCTCTTTCATTTCATGCTGTTACTACACTGGTCCATGCTCTGATCTGCACTAGGGTTGACTTTGGCAATGCTGTGTACATTGGCCTTTCCTCCTCCAATATGCACAAACTCCAGACTATCCTTAATGCTGCTGCTCGGCTTATAGGTGACATTCCTAAGTTTGCCCACATTTCTGCCTTTATCCGTGATTCTCTCCACTGGCTCCCTGCTCAACAGCGAATTCAGTTTAAAACCCTCACTCTCATGCGCAACTGCCTTACTGCCTCTGCTCCGTCTTACCTAATGAATTTTTGCAACCCAGTTTCTTCCTTGCCTGCGAGGGCTTCCTTGCGATCTTCGGCTCGCGGCCTTATGGTTGTCCCTCGCATGCGATCTTCCACGGCACAATCCAGAAGTTTCGCCTATGTTGGCCCCTCTGCTTGGAACTGTCTTCCCTTGTTTATCCGCCAAGAGCTTCTTGCCCTCTCTCCTCTCCAGTTCCGTAGACGCCTGAAAACTTTCCTTTTTGCCGGTGCCGGCATTGATGCGGGTTGAAAGCGCCGCTGATTTGAGTGGCGCTATATAAGTTTTCGGTTACAATTACAATTACTACTACTGCTGCTGCTACTACTACTACTACTACTGCTGCTACTACTACTACTACTACTACTGCTACTACTATATACTACTACTACTACTACTACTACTACTACTACTACTACTACTACCTCTACTACTACTACTACCACTACTACTAGTACTACTACTTCTACTACTACTAAATAAGCATCCTTCATTCATCGCTCTGTAATCAACAAACGTAAAGAGAAGAGTTCTATCGTTGAGACCTATGGCTACAAGTTAAACCATCGAAGCACAGATTAAGGCAGTGAATAAATATTCATTTCAGAAAACAGTTATGAAAGATACGGAACATTGTGTTGAAAGAATTGTATACACACCCGTTTTGCAGAACCTTTGACGCAAACACGAATATCTGTGTTATCAAGTACTTGTAGGATGGACTGAAGCGTAGTCTCAAGGTACTTTAAGCATTTAAAATTAATATCGAAAAGAAAGCAACCAGAGTCTAAACGACTGACTTTTACAATTCACTCTTTCACATTTGAATCGTAGGCCTATATGAAGACACAAATCATAGCAACAGCAGCTGGGATTATCTTCTCAGATCCTATTCCGCACTAGAACGACCATACTTATATAAATTAATGAAGACCACCATGTGTCGCTAACCAGGAAGAATATTCTCAAGTTATTACCCAGAGCTACATACTTATGTTGGCATGCATAGTGCATATTTGTAATATATGCATAACTATATGCACACATGCACGCATGTATGAAAGCATTTACGCATGTACCTTTGCATGGGTCTTTGTTTATATGTGTGTCTTCATATACGTGTGTATTTGGATGAACGTACGTATTCGCATAATGTTAGTATGTAAGTGTGTATGTATTTATATACACGCTACATTACTTTAATGAGGTAGATAATGACCTGAATCCTGATGCATACATACATACATATTATTATGCTCGATAGCATTAAATATAACATACATTTCGAGCCAAAATTTTAACCCAAAATACTTATGCTTTTCTTTTAACTCTCCATATTGAATGGAACTTCAGTCAACTCCAAGAAAATTTACTCTCCGGAGTTGACCATGGAACAACTAAATGGCTTTCAATCTCAGCTCGTTGCACTTAAACTGTAAGATTATGAAACGCTGATGAGCTTTTCTCCATAACGGCAGTTTATCGTCTACAATGTTATCTACTTGAAAGACTGATTATGCACAAGAGTGCAACACCTTCAAGGCAATGTGCTGAAGCAGCAAAAAAGGCTAATTCAACTTTAGGTATGATAAAAAGGACAATAGTCACCAGAGACAAAGATATAATAATAAGGTTGTACAAATCACTGGTTAGGCCACAGTTGGAATACTGCATCCAGGTATGGAATCCATACCTGAAACAGGACATGGAAAAACTGGAGAAAGTACAAAGAAGAGCTACGAAAATGATTTGGGGCTACAAGGATCTGAGCTATGAAGAAAGGTTGAAAAGGTGTGGACTAACAACATTGGAGAAAAGGAGGAGCAGAGGAGATCTGATTGAAGCTTATAAGATTATCACTGGAAAGGAAGCACTGCAGTGGGAGAGGTTCTTTGAATTAGCACCGAACAAGGCAACTCGGGGACACAGGTATAAATTATTTAAGAGGCCGAAGGGAACATTAGGGTAGAAATTCTTTAGTGCAAGAGTTGTAGACCTGTGGAATGGTTCGGACGATAGTACTGTCTCAGTGGACACTATAACAGCTTTTAAGAAGAAGCTAGGAAAATTGGGCTATTAAGCGTTCGAGGTAAATTTGCAGTGGTTCTAACACAGACTACACGTCTTCTGAACCACTTAAAACCCTTGTTATGTTATGTTATGTTATGTTACTTGTTTTCGTTTTAGAACAAATTTATCCAATTTCCCTATCAGCAAAATCGCAACATGGCGTGTATAATACTTATATCATGCTACGGAGAGAGCTTTCTTCAGCTAGCCGGCTCAGATATGACCGTTAACCAAAGACAGTTATTGATCCTGAGATTGTGAGGGGACTGAGAGGTGAGGAGTCATATCAAGGCTGACAATATGAGTGTGAGTCCATGTACGGATTTGTAACTGATGCAGGATATAGAAGGATGCACACATTATAAATAGATACAATATAACCATAACCATAACCATTACCACAAGTTTTTATTGTTTCAACAGCGACATGGACTAGAACAAAAGTTGTAAAAATATGCAAATACATAATCACTGCAAAACAAAGGGAAAGAAAAAACCCTAAGGGAAGCAAATCCCGACTAGTAGGGTCACCTTACTTCATAGTATATTTGATGGGTGGTGAGCTGAATAACTGTGCATTTGGATTTAGTTTTTCTTTTTCTTTTTCTCCTCCGTCAAGTGTTCACCGACGATGAGGCTCCACGAGATTGTTTTACTCTTAATTAATTCTTAACTAGTTAACTATATCACACACGATGTTTAATATTATTACCATTAGCAGTCAAGTTGGTAGTCAGATAGCATTGATATAATATATCCTTGGGTATATTCACGTATTCAGTATATTATACTGAATACGTGAGATCATTGGATATGTTTCTTTTGAATATTGTATCGTGGACCACCTGGATAGATTTTAAAATCTGTCAACACAATTAAGCAGAACGATGCAACAGAACGTATGTGGGTAATACCACCCTCATCCTCACAAAGCACGCTAATGCCCTCGCATGCAACACAATCTGTAGCATCAAATTTTCGTTAATTGTTTTGTTTCTGTTTATTTATCTATGCAGTTAACAGAACTAGAAATGGTGATGTGTATAATTTTTTAGAATTATCAACGACTTTGACCTTCATCACTTCATTGGTAACGGAATTTGAAGTCGTCGATTAAAAATAATTCTAACCTGACAAAAGGACTTGTAGGCCTATTTTGTTGTCTCGATGCCTTGACACTTAGACAGAGGCTGTATGGAAGTAACTAATGAACAATAATATACAGGCTATAAATATTTACGTAAACTTATAACTCTCGTTGAACTGGTGAACAGATTGTATCCGGATGTAGTCTGTATCCAAATTTCAGTTCTGTAGTTGCAAGTGAGCCGTAAAACTGCATAACGTGAGGCCTATTATGTAATCAATATCGGCGAAATCATCACGTCCGGAACAACCCACGTGTAAGTTTAATTAGGCAGAGGATGCAGATAATGTTCAGGCTATAATTGTTTCATAGGAACATATTTAGTTACTTTAATTATTCTGAGTTTTCTGATAAACACATTTAAGAAATATAACCCGTATTGCATCAAGCATAACAGGACACAGTAAGCTGAAGAATGTTAAAAATGGACTAGGGCCTATAGTTGCTTTTCAAGTTGATGATAACGATGACGACGACGACGACGACGGGAACGAAGACAGGAACATCATCATCAATTCCAGGCGCCAACTATTTGGGGGCGATGGGTACGAAGAAATGTTCTCCATCGAAAGAAAGGAAATGAGTATATTCTTTATTAAACCAGCTGTCAGACTGCACACTCTGGTGTACATCCATCAAAAAAGCATCGGTCATTTGTCTCGTCCAGTACTCCTGTCGGTGTTAGTCCAAGTGATCTTCTCAATGAAAGTGTACTCGCTCAAAATGAACTTAGAACGAAGATAGTGCCTTGGGTAGGCAGTTGTGCGCGATAGTTTAGTGGTTAAACAATCATGCTGCCAATCGAAAGGTCAGGGGTTCAAATAATGTCAAAACATATATTTGTTTAAATATTTCGGCTCAAATTGCGGCTCAACACAATAACAATGAGTACCCTTTCATTGAGAGCATCAGCTGGCTAGGGTCGTGGTTGATCAACTGCCGACATAGGCCTATGTTGAGGTCATGAAAAATGAAGTAGCTATCTCTTCATACTCATAGCTGCATCTACGAGGCTAGCTAGCCTTATTCATTGCACTTCTTCTTCTTCTTTTAGCTATAATTTAAATTTTAAACTTTATAATTTTAATTTTTTAACATAATTTTAAAATTATAAAATTATATTCAAAAGCAAAGCACAGTCCAACAACATGATCACGGGAACTGTAAAAGATTATTTATAAAAATAAAACAACCCACAGTATCCGGCTGCCGAAAAAGGTACCGTTATCCTTTAAAGTTATCCGTTAAACCTTAATCTTGAACCATGGTAATGGTCATAAGTCCTTTCAGCTCATCAGCCCGTTCAGCTCTTTTTTTACGTCATAATTAGGACTGCATATTTAAGAAGAAATTTTAAGTGCATATATGTAACGTATGCATGCCTGCATATAACATTCGAAGCTCCAGTCAATACTCAACTCTGCTGCCCGGCGTATTGGTGGTCGCCAGAAGTTTGCCCATTATATATCTGCCTTCATTCGAGAATCTGTAAATTCGCTTCCTTTGCCCCGGCGCATTCAGTTCCAAGTTTTAATTCTTATGCGCAACTGTTTTGTCGGGGTACCTCCTTCACTAGGACTTTGCACCTCGGTCTCTTCACTACATATTCGTTCCACTATTCTATCATCTTCACCAGTCGTCGCTATACTCATCTTCGACGCTACGTAGTCGAGCAACTTCGAGCATCGGGTCTACCATGAGCATTTCACGAGAATCGTCTGGTTTTATCTACATCCATCCATTTGTGTGTGTATGTATGTATGTATGTATGTATATATATATATATAATATATATATATTAGGGCTGTACCGAATAGTTGATTATTACTATTCGGCCGAATACGAATAATTGGACCAACTATTCGGCCGAATACGAATACGAATACGAATAGTGTACAAAATAGGTCTACCGACAATATTCAAAATTTCAGATGTAAGCAAAAGTTTCAGTTCAGTAAATTTAATACATAAACTAAAAGTAAACAGTTAACTACATGTAATTTTTGCATCCTTCTGCCAGTCTGTGTAAACTAGGAATTGAACTAGTTTAACTAAACTTAGAAATTATCACTTAGCGTTCACTCCACTCGCTATAGCAGCCGCATATGCAGAAACAGATGTCACGTGACCACTATTCGTATTCGGTTCGACCGCTACTATTCGGCCGAATACCGAATAGTTTTTTGGCTCACTATTCGGCCCCGAAGCGAATACGAAGCGAATATTCGGTACAGCCCTAATATATATATATATATATATATATATATATATATATATATATATATATATATATATATATATATATATATATCTGGTACAAGTTCAAGTTCTGTGGCCAAAATGTATGAAGAGTAACGTTCTTTACAACTATCAAACTAATCTACAAGCCACATTTTCCAGTACTGTGCACTACAAAAATAAATTAACGGAAGAAAACTAATTAGTTGAAACCTGATATCACAGAGTGTAGAAACGTTGGAGGTGGTGGTATAGCCTATTCTGTAACATAGAATATATCTGTTTAATCGTATTCAGTATTTGAAAAATCTGTCAGAGGTTCCATATATATATATATATATATATATATATATATATATATATATATATATATATATATATATATATATATATATATATATATATAAATATATATATATATATATATATATATATATATATATATATATATATATATATATAGATGCATGGATACATAAAACACGAGATTATTTCCTGTAATCCTTTTTTCCTGTAATCCTATATATAGACGAGATTATTTCCTGTAATCCTTTTGGATGTTTGTATTTGAGCCCTTCTGGAACCTCTGACAGATTTTTCAAATACTGAATACGATTAAACAGATATATTCTATGTTACAGAATAGGCTATACCACCACCTCCAACGTTTCTACACTCTGTGATATCAGGTTTCAACTAATTAGTTTTCTTCCGTTAATTTATTTTTGTAGTGCACAGTACTGGAAAATGTGGCTTGTAGATTAGTTTGATAGTTGTAAAGAACGTTACTCTTCATACATTTTGGCCACAGAACTTGAACTTGTACCAGAAAGCTAAATGATATCGTAAATCAAGATTTGACTTTTGTCACGCTATAGTGCATTGCTGCTTAGACATAGGCCCAGTAGAATTCATTAATTAACATTTTACGTGCGTATAACTTTAATTGTAGGACTCCACCAGAGGCGCATTTACACGTAGGCGCGCGCCTAGGGCCCACAATTCTCGGTAGGCCCCCAAACGAATGAAACTTTTTTCAATTATAAAATATAGCATTAAACCAAATAACGTCACATTCCTTGAATTCTATAAATAATTATAATTACAGGGTCAATAACACTCATAAAAACGGCTTCAAGTTCAACTTCATGGTTTTTGCACATGATTGGCACACCACCAGAGTTTCAGACTCTCAGTCTACACGTTCAGAAGGGCCCCAAAATGTTTACGCCTAGGGCCCCATTTTCTGTAAACGCGCCTCTGCAGACTCCACGGCCAAATCTCGTTTCACTGGTCGTTTGGCTGTTTCCGGATGTAGCCTGTGTCCAAATTTGAATCCTATGTTGCAACTGAGTCGCAAATCTGCACATGCACATTGTCGAGTCTAAGTGAAAGCTTTTGTAATCAGATATTATTGGCCCTAAATGGCTTTACAGTGTGCACGACTTATCATTCCCAGAACAACCCGCATGTAGGCTTAAACCAGGTCACACGGGCTGATGTGCACTGTATGCGTACTATAATTATTTAAGTTGCTATATTAAATTGCGCTTATATACTCTGAAAATGCCTAATAAGTAACGGTTAGAGTGTTCGACAGTATAGCCAAACCTTCGCTAGGACAGATAGACATTCCAAGATTGCTATTCCGCTAGTGCGGCAAAGTGAAATCAACGACAAAATGAGCAAATTGACTGTATCCTAGGTTACTGGTGAGAAGATTAGATGCGAGGAAGAAACCGAGATACAGGCCCTCATTTTCGAAGACTTGAAAATGAATTTGCTAATGTTTAACACCCACGACTACCTCTCGGTGTTACATAGTTGAGTACAGAGCTGCTCTACATCCTCTACGTGATCAAGTGACTGTTTTGTAAATCCTCGCATTATCTGTGATTTTGCTCATTAGAGTTTGAATGAAGAAGATGCGTTCGAATTTTTAGACACTGTACACTTTCAAAACATTTCCGATGGAGTAAGGAAATTACGAAGAATTATCCAATCAGTTGTGAACTATTTGATTTTATGCATTCTCGCTGTAGTTGCAGAGATAAAAGTTCGTGTACACGGATGTTGGAAAAGCAAAACAGACAAATGTTAATTTTAACAGTATGAATAACATCCCGATGTTAAATTTGTCCCAGTTTAAAACGGAATGATTGGTTAATACCGGTTGCAAATGATTGGTTAATACCGGTTGCAAATGATTGGTTAATACCGGTTGCAAATGATTGGTTAATACCGGTTGCAACAAGAGAGTGCAACTTCGTGAATCATTTTTAATGATTACTAATAGTTCGTGTGTTGCTGTGCTTTCTGTTCTGCTCTTCCTGTTGTAGTTTTCAATTCAAAATTGAACAAAGATGAAGGTGTGATCCTACGGACTTACTCTCATGTCCACATGCTAACACATATAAAGCGAAGTGACAATCGTCAGCTTACTCAAAAGAAACTTAGAATGAAAATATTGAGTTACGGTAGTCTAGTGGTCAATGCGCAGGGCTGTCAATCGAAGGGTCGGGAGTTCAAATCCCGCGCCTTTGCGACAACTCAGTTAGAATGAGTGCACTTTCATTAGAGGTATCGGTTGGAGAGGGACATGGTTGACCACCTGCCGTCATATGCAGATATTCAAATCCATAGTTGCCTCTACATGGTTTACCATAAGGTACTATATTTCTTCCTATTTTCTTCTATAGCAATTAGGCCTATAGTGTTGTTCATACTAAATATTAAAATTTTAAAATTATATTCCGAATTTAAGCATAATCGCGGAATGTGTAAAGCAATTTCTAAGGATAGAAACCTACAGTATCCGGTTGCCGAGAAAGATATGCTAACCGTTAAACTCTAATCTCGAACCATGGTAATGGTCATAGATCCTTTGAGCTTCTCCCCTTTACGTCAAAATTAGGCCTATGTAATGAAGCAGCAATTTATAGTGCATACAATGTAATGTATGAACACATGCATCAAAGCTTCAAAGCTTTAAAGCTTCAAAGCTTTGATGCATTAAAATTCAAAGCTTAACTCTGCTACCCGGCTTATTGGTGATCTTCTGAAGTTTGGACACAAATCTGCCTTCAATCTGGACTCCGTACACTCCTGTGCCCTAGCGCATCCAGTTCAACATTTTAATTCTTATGCGCAACTGTCTTGACGGGGTAGCTCCTTCATACTTTAGGACCTTTGCACCTCGGTCTTCACTCCATAGTCGCTCCACTCTTCTATCGTCTCCGCTCGTCCTCGCTCCTCTTCTTCGACGCTACGTGGTCCATGAACTTCAAAAGTCGTGTCTACATGTATATCAACTCTTCACGGGAATCTTCTGGTTTTATGAGGACTGTTCCCTTATATAGTAGCTTTTGTTCTTATTGACTGTAACGTCAGCTTAGTTGGCGTAGCCAGCGCTTTTATGAGATACTTAAAAGGCGCTGTAGTGCGTGTCCACATAATATATAGCCTACATACGATAATGTATACATGGATACATAATACGCGAAACTATTTCCTATAGTATTTTGGATGTTTTCATGATAGGAGACCTACTAGAACCTCTGAAAGATTTTTAAAATACTGAATATAATTAAACAGAACCACTCCATATTCCACATTGGTGGTAATCTCCTTACAGCCGATATAATATCTGATATAGGCCCTAGGTTTCAACTAATTAGTTTGCTTCAGTTTATATGCATTGCGCAGTACTAGAAATTGTGTTGTGTAGATTATTTTGATAGATATAAAGAATTTTTCTTTTCATGACACTTAGGTAAGAGAACTTGAAGTTGTTATCGTAAATTAGGATTTGACTTTTGTTACGCTAGTGCCTTCTTTTTTAGGCATAGGCCTCATACAACTTATTAATTAACATTTTACAAGCGTATAACTATAAATGTAGGCCTACACGGATAAAACTTATATAACTGGTCTTTTTGTTGTTTCCGGATGTAGTCTGTGTCCAAATTTGTATTTTATAATTACAATTTCGTCGAAAACCTGCGCATGCATTTGTCGGGCCTCAGTGGAAGTTCTTGTAATCCAATTCGTCAACTGACTGTGCACGAACTCATCATTCCCGAAACAACCCGCATGTAAGCTGCAAACAGTGTTTGCAGGACAGTGTGAACTCTGGTGCGCTATATTTATTTAAGTCGCTATATTAAATTGCTTTTAATTACTCTGGGACTGCGCAATAACCTAACGGTTAAAAGTGAAATCAACTATTAGATGAACACTTCGACTGTAGCCTGCATTGTATTCTATAAGATTAGATGGCGAAGAAGAAGACGAGATGCAGGCTTTTATATCCAAAGACTTAAAATATTAAGTCGTTAATGTTTCATGCCTATGGCTACCTCTCTGGGTTACTTGAAGAGAGAGTTGTTCTATAGTATACATCTGCTATGTAATCAATTGACTATTTTGTAAAGCCTCGCTTCATCTGAGATTTTGTTTATGAGTATTTAAACGTAGAAGATATAGTTGAATCTTTCACTTGGGCAATGTATACTTTCAGTGTATTGCCGATAAAGCGACGAAAGCACCGAACTTTATCTAATCAGCTGTGTACATGTACAGTTTAATTAAATATATCTCACTGTATATCACGCAGGTGATAAACGTTTCGTATACACGGAAGTTTGAAAAACAAGAAGAAAACAGGCAATAATTTATAGAATATAAATAACGCGTCCACATTAGCGTTATCAGTTTAGGATTGAGCGAATGCTTAGTAACTGTTCTAAAAGGAAGTGTACTGTAACTTCATTTAAACACTGATTTGTAATAGTTTATATAATGTTTGCCTAGATGCTTGGTTTCTTCAACTGCTATGCTATTGAAGTTTTCAACCTAAGATTTAATATAAAAAAGGAGTGGTTCTGCATGCTCGCTCCTGCCCACAGAATAACATATCTGAGAAGCTAGGCCCTACGTCGGGATCGTCAGACACTATATATAAGTCTTGTTAAAAGAAACTTAAAATGCAGGTTAGTAATTAGGCGAGATAGTCTTGTGATTCGCATGCTGGAATATATATCGATAACATGGGGTTCAACTCTGCCCCTGAACAAATATTTATTTACAACTATGGACTGGACTTGTGGCCTCTAGCCACTCAGTTATTCAGCAATAAAGAGTACATTGACCACACACTATCAATGTAAAGATGAGTCGGCAAGGAACAGGGTTGAAGAGCTGCCTTCATATGCAGATGCAATAAACAATGAAGTCGATAACGCGTCATAGACCAAGGTGCGTCTAAGGCTAAGCAATTCTTACAATTCTTCTTTTTCTAGTAATTGCAATTTTAAAAGCAATTATTATAAAGTTCTATTGAAAAGCACAGCATCAGTATAATCAGGAGAGTTGCATCATATAAGAAGGGTTGCACAGAAATACTTTCGGAAATAAAAAAGTAACAAAATGCGAATGCCGAGAAAGGTAGTTCAGCCCTAATTTTGAACATTGGTATTGGTCACCAGCCCTATCAACTTTTTCATATCGCATTGTTTTATTCTGAATTTAACTTTCACTCCGTTACAGCATTACTGTCGTTGAAAATATTTGATCTAGAACACAGTAAAGCTTTAATCACCATGCGTATAGTCATATATGGTGCAATTACAGAATGAAACATGAGGGGTCATTATCCGAGTAATAATCTTGTCTTTAATAAACATTTCTAGCATTTACTTTTATGACATTTGCATAAATCAAAGCCAAGTAAGAATCTTCAAATTGGCCATGTATTGTTAGTTGGGATTCAAATAATGAAAATCAAATAAGGTTGCTTAGTTCTTGAGAACGACATATTCTGATTCGTGAAACCTTGTGTAATCTGGAGGAGACGTGATCTTAAGTCACTAACAAGTTTGGATCCAACGTCAGACCCGTATGCAATTAGGGATCTACTTTTTTCAGACCCAGTTCCAAGAATGGATTCACTTCTTTCGGATCATGATCCAAGTACTGCTTCAATTCCTTCGAATCTAGACCCAAGTATTGGTTCACGTCTTTTGAACTTAGATCCAAGTATGGATCAACTTCTTTCGGATCCAGATCCAAGTATTGGTTCACATCATTCGAAACCAGATCTAAGTATTGGTTCCCTTCTGTCGCATCCAGATCCAAATATTGGTTCACTTCATTAGAAACCAGATCTAAGTATTGGTTCCCTTTTGTCGCATCCAGATCTAAATATTGGTTCACATCATTCGAAACCAGATCTAAGTATTGGTTCCCTTCTGTCGCATCCAGATCCAAATATTGGTTCACATCATTCGAAACCAGATCTAAGTATTGGTTCCCGTCTTTCGAAACCAAATCTGACTGAGAATTCACTTCTTTTGGGTTCACATCTGAGTTTTCCAGATCCAAGTTGTCACTGCCATGTTCTTGATAGAGATCTAAGTAGGTATTCTTTGATTCTTGTTGGTCATTTGACTTTGGGAATTTTTCGGATTCACTTTGCACTGACTCGCAACCGTTCATTTGTAGTTGATCTTTTCCCCCGCTATTTGTGACTTGCTCCAGAGGCATCGAATACCCCATTTCGTCACACGTGATATCTTTGTCCAGCGTTGTACTTCCTCTGCCTATGTCTTCTCTCTGTGGTGCATCTACTGATTCATATCCGTTGTATCCGTGTATATCAGGCGAGTGGGGTATCACATCTTCTCTATTTCCGCTTTCCACCAGAATCTGATCAATTGAATCATAACCTATATGTTCATACCCGCCGCTTTCTCTTCTCATGGATCTTTTGTTGCTTCCTACCATTTCTTCCAAAGGGAGACCAATTGAATCATATCCTCCATCCTCGTACATACTAACAGGATTGGGCGTTCTCCTTTCTATCGTTTGTGTTTTGACATCTGAAATGTACATTTATATACTTAGACTATCATTGGTTGAACACATCGTTTCTTTCAACATTAACAGAAGATGATCGCTTTGAGTTAACGTGACAGGGCAGTGGTTAGCTAAGTGAACTTTTATTCCAGTGGAAGGTGATTCAAATCTCCTCCAGCGTTAAGTGTTTTATGAGTATTTTGCTCCACTTTCGCCCAAGATTGAACTTGTAACAGACTTAGAAGATCACTGGTTCAACACATCGCATCCTTCAACATTAACAGAGGATGATCACATTCAGTTAACGTGATAGAGAAGTGGTTAGCTTGGTGAACTTTCACTCCAGAGGAAGGGGGTTCAAATCGCCTCTAGCGTAAAATGTTTTATGAATTGTTTGCTTTACATGCGCCCTCGATTTAACCTGTATATAAAAATAAATAAACTACCCTACACTTCAGGTGGCAGGTCAGACGACAAGAGGAAGAACTGGTGATTTTATGGTAGAGGCAAGTTTAGGCATGAGTTAGAAGAGAGGAAGACGAATTGCCAGCAGCTGAAGAGAGGGTGGCTGAGACTGCGTAAGGGCTACCAGGAAGATTACAGAAGACTTGATGAAAGACGGAAAATATATATATATATTTATATATATATATATATATATATATACACCTACATTCTGACGGATATCATGTTTTAAGATAATAAAGCTCTCTAAATGTTAGAGTCTAAAACTTGTTCAAGGTTTACAGATACATTTTGAAACCTCCTACGTCAATCCAATAAGAGTAACTTTTCTTTGTAAATTTTATATTCACATAGAAGTAAATTTCTACAAACGGTGCTATAAGAATGTCGAACTGGTCAAAGGCAAAATGTTTCAGGCTAAGCAGAGCTAGAGATCCGAGAAAAGTGACCCACTGCCATCTGTTCCATGCCCTAACAGAAACTAAATGCAATAAGTTGCTTACCACCATAATGCCGCTTCAAACGACAGTGAAGAAACATTCCGATGAGAAACAGAACAAAACCAATAGCTCCGACTAGGATTATCTTCCACGCTGCCCATGTTTCCTTGTGCTTTGTGAAATCCTCTGAAAAGACATTTCCCGTCACTTAGAAATTTCAAAGAGACTTCAGAGACAACTAAACAAAGTAAACGTTTGAGATTTTGTTTGATTCTTTTGTAAATTTGTCATCTATCCGGCCATTAAATGTACATTCACTAAATCTCAGACGTTCTATTTAGCTTTATGTAGATGTTGATATCCTTTTTCATAAAGCACTGAAGTGTCATTCACTGATTGATTCGTTCGTTAAGTGATCAACATGGCGTTTAGAAAAGAAAGCACTGAATTGTAATGTGTTAACAGTTTCTCAGACTTGTTGTCCTCGAGACCGAGGTCTTGGTCTCGAGTGCACTCGAGTTCGTTTTTAAAAGTCTTGGTCTTGGTCTTGAGACCAAAAGTCTTGGTCTTGGTCTTGGTCTTGAGGTTCAAGGTCTTGGTCTTAGTCTTGGTCTTGAGGTTCAAAGTCTTGGTCTTGGTCTCGCAAGACCTAGACCAAGACCGGCTGTCAATAAGAACAGTCATTTAACAAAACTCAAGAATTTAAAAACTTATCAAACCTGTTTGCATCATAACCTACAACAAATACCTACGGACGGATGCAAGTCTTGTTGGTCAGGAAAACCCATCGGCAGCAGCAACTAAGTTATACTGTATATGGAAGCCCTGCCGAGACTTCTTTCTGATAAACCATGAGAGGATTTTAAAAAGGCTCATGATTTGTACATTTACATCCAGTGTTTGAAAAGTTACTGTGTGTGCCAGCGACTTCAGCACCTAGCTATGGAAAGTACTTTTTCCACATGGCGGAATTTTTATGAGGCTCACAAGGTCTTGGTCAGAAAATTCTGAGCGAATTGTTTTTTAAAATAAAATACAAAAGGCATATGGAATAACATTTTGCATGAAGGACTTTTGCAAATACGAATTCGGAATTCTCTGCAGTCTGCATTTAAAGTTAATTTGCTTGAATAAAATAAATGACTCATGTTTTAATTAAATAACGACTCCACAATTTTTTGTGCAAGAAAAAGAAGTTTTGGCCTGAATGGGATTTTTTTGGGTCTTGGTCTCGGTCTTGGTCTTGAGGTTCAAAGTCTTGGTCTTGGTCTCGAGGTTCAAGGACTTGGTCTTGGTCTTGGCCTTGAGGCTTAAGGTCTTGACAACAAGACTGCAGTTTCTTCCTCTGTAAAGGGGTCGTACATTAATATTGGAAAAAGCCTTTACAGGCAATTCAACAAAAGTAATCATTGGCATTTTGTTTCTTCTCAAAGTTATATCTGATCATTAAGCGTTAAATAGCTAAAGCGTAGTAGGCCCTGCCTTGCAATCGTTATAACTTGCCAGAGTAAGGATCAAGAACTTCTTATTCTTTTGTCCACATATGGATATGTTTGAACGTTCAATGACTAACTCGAATCATTTGTTAAGTGTTAATAAGGAGTGATATTATTAACTTATATTTTGCTCACCCGACTGAGGCCTATATTCATAAGGAAGAGTAATCGTTCGATTTGCCTGGCTGTATTTGTTGTCACCAATGCATCTGTATTCTCCGAGGTATTTAGCGCAGTCAGCGGAGCAGTTTGGATAAACCATTATAATCAAGAACTCCTTCCTCACATAGACGTAAGGCGGCTCGTCACGAACTAAGTCTCCAAATGGTTCTGTCTTGTACCATCGCACAGTCGGAGGTGTACTTGAATCAGAAGTTGCATAACAGTAAAAGACGAATTGCTTTTCCTCCAGAAAATCAACGGACACATTTTTTGAACCTCTGATCGTCACCTTTGTCTTCACTGATGAGCATAAATAAGCACAGTAGCGGTTATTTTTAATCAGACAAATACAAAAAGATAATGAACATACTAAAAACTACTAAAAAGAACAGAAACAATAATATTTTCTGATCTAGTAAGAATATTAGAGTTTTTCTATACCATGAGTAGTTTTTGATTTTCAAATTTAAATTTCCTGCCTGGTTCTTTATTCTCTCTGTTCTTTGATGTCTATCATGTCTAAATTTTAGACTCATCTGTCCATCATTACCTAAAGTTTCCTTTCTCTGGTTTTGAAACGGCTTCCCGCATGGAAGGTTTGCACCAAACTTCACTTCAAGCGACCTCGGCTAAGACACTGAGCAATACGACAAAGACTTGATAGAAGTCGTGAGATATAGGCCTAGATTAAATCAAAACTATAACAATAGCCAAGCAGTTACGTCAAGCTTGCACAGAATTGAGCCTCAAATATTACTACTTAGTATAGACAGCTAGTGAAAAATTATACAAACTAGACTTACTGAGAACGTTCAGATATCCCGAAGCAAAGGCATAACCGTGATCGTTGCTTGCATTGCATTGAATAACCATCAGGTCCGTTTTACTCTCTCGGTCGACGCAGTTTCGACAAACGTTTCTGATCGTCAGACTTTTCCTATCACTGCTCAACACAAATCTCTTGGGAGGATTGTCAGCTGTAATACACCAAAGCACATGCTATATTGTTTGTGGACATTTCTGTTGCTTTTATATTTCAGTTAAATGCAGGCCTACAAAACCTGCGGCAATTAAACGGTGTGTGTGGCATATTTTTATATTTCTATAGAAGAAACTTTGCTATTCATCACTTGTCTGTCCACAGGACTTGCAGTCTTTGATTATTTACAATGGTTGTCGGTCAACTGGACTTCAATTTTTCGCACGAGTATGAGAATTTAAGGCAACATGCCGTCGATCTACGCACAGAGATGAAAATGAACAGAAACATTGATCCGGTTCATTCATATGAAAGACTACATGATAACTCACTGTCTATTGGATGTCCATTCTTGAACCAGACAATATTAGCCTCTGGTTTGGCAATGGCGTTGCAATTGAAAGTGACCGATTCCAATTCAGTTTTGTTGATACTGTATGGACCATCCGTCGTATTTCTGAACTCGGGCGCAGCTGTTTACATAAGTAATGTTAAAATGTAAATGTAATAGGACTGGAGATTTCAGAGATTAGTAATCGATGAATCGTTAAATATTTTAATCGATTAATTTCGGACTGGAGATTTTCTTATTGCACAACGTGAAGCGGATAATTTCCGTAGTAAAGAATATGGCGAACAATGATAATTTGAAGCGTTTGATTAGAAAATTTAGCGATCATTTTGCATTTAAGGTAGGCCCTTCAATGCTGAAGGAAAAGTCGAAGTTGGAGACAAAATTAACTGTCTTCATTGATTGCAAGAAACAGCTCGTTTACCGTGGTTCAAACACACCTCTCAGGTATTACCATCGGCACAAGTTGTTTTGTAGAAAGAAAGTGTAACTGACTCGGTGACTACATTTTAGACAGTTTTCGACGCTTCGCGTAACAGATATCAAATTAAACTAATTCATTGATTAATAGAAGTTAAAATTTGGAGATCTATCGATTAATTTGTTTAATCAGTACCATTTCTAAAAGTGCTTATAATCAACTGATAAGGTATGGATCAAGATCGCATCTTTGCTGTGCGATTTACAAGAAACTGGGCTTTAAAAGAAATTATTACAAAATTTCCATGCACAATCGCATATCTAATTCCCCTAGTCTTGTTCGCACCACATCACCCATATCTCCCGCTCTTGCTTCATGCACATCCGTGACCTTCGCAGAATTCGCCCAATGCTAGACTTCAAACCTGCATCCACAACAGCTACTTCTATAGTCCACGCAAAATTAGATTACTGCAATGCACTCTTCTTAAACATCGACATCACCCAAATAAACCGCCTCCAAGCCATTCAAAATGCCCTCGCCCGTGCTGTTACTAAAACCCCCACGCACCACCACATCACTCCCGTCCTCAAATCTCTCCACTGCTTAAAATACGCGAAAGAATAGAATATAAAGTCATATCACTCACCTACAATACACTCCAATCTTCCCAGCCCTCTTATTTCCGACAGCTGTTCACGGTCCAACCACTCCGCTCAACCCGCTCCTCTTCTGCCCTAACACTGCTCCGCCTTCCGTCACCTCATCACTCAAATTTGCCAATCGCTCCATCGCCATAGCTGTCCCACTCCTGTGGCACAAACTCCCACCAGTACCGCGAGAAATTTCAGATCCATCCTACGAACGCACCAAAACTTCACCACTTGCTATATCTCCACAGATCTTTCACTCAAAACTGAAAACACTGCTCTTTCACAAATCCTATCCCGATTCCTCCGCCTCTGTCTACCCCCTTCGCCGTCTAAACCCTAAACACCACCCACCTTAGCCTTCTTACTGTCTTCCTGACTGACTCCTTTGGATCTTGACCTGGAACCGATTTGATCCCCCGCCTAACGATTTTGATTTGACTAAGCGCCTGTGAATAAGCTGGTTCCCGCGACTTCGCTTTTTTGGGCGCTGTAGGAATCCGGAGATTACGATTACGATTACGATGGAGTAGATTTATTGTATTTGACATTTTTACGACTTTTAAGCGTCAACGTTGCAGTGCACGCGCAACAATGAGGCTTCCTCGTAAATTCAAGGAGTTTGTCAATTTCTTACAACCAGACTCTTCCCATTTAGCAACTATTCAAAGTTCAAACGTATTCTTAACTTCCACAGATATCACTGATGGCAAAGCTATTTAGTTATGCTAGGCTGTGCAAACGTTAATACACAACTACATAGAAATCATTTCCTATACTGATCTGTTAAAGTTTCAGTCGCTAAATATATGTGTTATTTAAAATAGAGGTGATGTACCAAAATTATTTATTTTAAAATGTCAGACCTTCAACGCGTATCTGAAGAGAACGTGTGTTGTTTCCCTGGGTATTTGTACCAGTGCAGCTGTAGTTTCCTTCATCAGATGGAGATACTTTACTTATTCTGAGGGTCGTATCAAACTCAGTAACCGAATATCTTCCAGTTGCTTGTGTATTCCGAGGACCGATCCAGGAAATCTTTGGCTCAGGACTGAAACGGTCAATCTCTCTCCAATTCAGTAAATGTATGAAAATAGCAGCACTTTTTAACGGATGCATTTTTATTTAAGTTTCTATGTGGAAGCGTCTAGATTGTAATTGTAATCGAGAACTTATATAGCGCCACTCGAAGTCAGAGGCGCAGATGTCTCACGGATAAATGGTCTTGCACGATTTACTGTGCAGTTTATATTCAAAGGACACCTTGCAGACAAATCGGAATAAACCGATTTAGGACTTTCAAGAGATAACCTGTAGCAAATTATCTCTTTGGAACGGCGAATGCAGGTTAAACCCTTGACCCTTTTCGGCTTGCAAACATTTTTCGACTCGGCGGCAAACGGCGGTGGCTTAGGGGTATAACACAAGCAGGCATAGGCGTAGCTACATGGAGGCAAGAGGAGGCATTTGCCTCCTCTTGGTTTTCAAGATTTTTAAATTTTACATGGGTTTTTGAAATTTTGAAAAAGGTCTAAAAATTTTCTGAGGAAGAGAATAAATTCCCCATAAAGGTCTAAAAATTTTCTGTGGAAGAAATTCCCCAAAGAGTCATAAAATTTTCTGTGGAAGAAAGGTTTGACAAGCAATATTTGCCTCCTCTTGAATTGAAGTCTGGCTACGCCCCTACAAGCACGCATACATAAAAATATAACTTACAAACCCATACACAAATATGTACACACACATGCACAAAAAAGCCGTACACACCTGTCTAGATGCATATATAATATGTTCTCATATATATATATATATATATATATATATATATATATATATATATATATAATTATATATGCATACTACATACATAAATTCATACATACATAAACACACGCATGCCTACATACAAATATAAATGCATGCATACAAACATAGACGCATACATACGCGCATACATACATGTACATACATTTTCTTAAAGTAAGTATTGTTGTGACAGTAATCCCATCTTTGCTTGAAAGAGCTTTAGAGATGCTTTGTTAAATATATTGCTTAATCACGTAGGCTTACTATCCGTAGAAGAAGCATCTGAGTCTTAGGCTTTCTCCAACAAGAGCAACAGTTTGTGCTTCTGATGAAAATGCTAAAGTTGGAGCAAACTGACTGATATTCCCAGTTGGATCTGTAACACAACAGAATCGGTTGTTGTAAGAGAAAAGTAGTCAAGAATCAAAGTGTGTCTTATTCACGGAAAAAACGTTGTTGGAATCATTTACATGAAATCAAATATTATTTCGTTGATAAGCTGACATACTAGCTAGGAAACGTTCTCACTTCTTGTCACTGTTAGTTGTGTTCTTGTTTGCTTTGATGAGGTATCGTATAAACTGGTGCTTCTGTAAATTTTTACACCAGGAGCATCCTCCAGAAGAGCATAAGCAAAGTGAAGATCTCCTGAAATAAAAGAAGTACATTATAAAGTAAAACGCCAATATCGATTACATACAGTTCAGCCTTTATTGCAAATGTCTTCAAAATAAGTCTAGTCAGAAAATCTCAATACCTGCATGCAGGTTTTTTTTTCAGCCGGAACGAGCCGGAACGGCGTTTCGGCACCTTTTTCAGATTCTAAAAATATTTTTTTATTTTAATGATAAAAACAATAATTTTGTTATTTTAATTTAATTTCAGTGTTTTTAAACTGTTTTCAGTGTTTATTCAGACCCCTACCAACACCCAATCCCGTTTTTCTCGTGATTTTAGCCCGTCCATAAATGTTGCGTTTCGGAACCTATTGTTCCGTTCCGGAACCTTTTTTTCTAGAAAAAAAGCACTGCCTGCATGATCTGGAAGACATTTAATGGAGTAATGCAAGAGATGAACGAAAGAATCAAGGAGACAGATATTCAAAAACATAAAAGCAAACATTATTCTGAAGATATTGCCTTCAGTCCTTCTACAAAGAAATCCAAGTGGATGATCATTCCTAGCAAATAAGGGGTCATTGCATAATTACGTAACGCTCGAGGGTGGGTGGGTGGGTGGGGTCCTTGAAAACGTTACGAAACGTTACGTGGGTGGGTGTATGGAGATGAACGTTACGTAACGCTTTAAAAAAAGTTTAGTTATAAATGAATTAAAAATTAACATCGAATGACGCCTTAGACAGGATGTGATCGAAGTTGAAACTTCGTGCCATTGATTTAAAACTTAACTAAAAACACGCAGTAGTATAAATCAACACTAAGTTAGTGTTTAATACACTGTCACGGTGCAATCAAGTTCAAACTTATTGAATACTAGCTGGTTTACCCGGCGTTGCCCGGGGCGTTCAGTGAAGTTAATGTGAAGTGAAATCCCTACGGCTGCGCCATCTGGCGAATCTTTAGAAATGCGTGCCGGTGACAGAGAATTGGCGGTCAAACACACAGAATCTTCTCGGGCGGCGCCATCTGGCGAATGAAAATAGGTCGACTCGAATTTGTTTGAACCAGGTAAAAAGTTGGGGTTTGGGAGAGGTTTTGGCCCGGGACACCATGGAAGCGGTGAAAACGGGGGACGCGAAGCCCACCACTGGGTGTGTAATGCCCACCCGAGACAGTAGTGAAGGTTTGGAGTGAAAAGGTCCAAATCTGTAGAAATGCATCGCGGTCAAACATCGCTTTGACAGACAGACAGAGTCTTCTCTTTATTTATATAGATTATCTGCCATTGATTGAAACCTGAGAATAAATTAAAATTTAACCAAACCGGTTTTTACCATTTCCTAGAGTTTTTCAGTACACTGAATTTGTGATTAAAGCATTGCCGACAAAGGATCCAATACCAGCAGCTCATCATTTTTGCAAACTCTCTGCGCTTCTTCTTCAAGATACTCATCCGGATATTACGAATTAAATCAACTCAGACAGCCGTACCCATTTGATCTATATTGTCCATCGGCCTCAATGGTGGATTTTCAAAAGAGACAATGTAAGCTTTGCAGTATGAATTTTCCACCTGTTGTCGCCAAGACAAATCGTTCTCGCGACTGTCGTAGACAAAAACCGAGATTAACCGAAGTACCGACAGTTACCGAGGTAGCCGAAGAAGATCCGGCAGCAGGCAACAGCAAAAGTTCAGGTCAACATTATGTTCTCCCGTTTGTGTCAACCGGAAACCGCTGTTCGAATTGTTTGGATCTTTCATAGTTTTACCGTCGGAACAACATTGTAATTCTCCTTGGATTCCTGACCTCGAAGAACCACCTTAAAGCAAATTTTACTTAGTGTAATCAAATTTCAAACATTTTATATTGATGCCCATCAAAACTGAGCAATATTTGTATTAATAATTATCGAAGTGTTCAGACTAAGCTAATAATTAGTTCATCTTATTTTTGATTAATTATTAAAAAGCAATTTAGTCCGTGAAACTTTTCAGCAGTGTAAAACTTTGACGTAAAACTTATAAAAACAAAATAATTTGCAT
The DNA here is from genome assembly GCA_963556255.1 of Allolobophora icterica. Lineage (NCBI taxonomy): Eukaryota > Metazoa > Annelida > Clitellata > Crassiclitellata > Lumbricidae > Allolobophora > Allolobophora icterica. Next base: position 39,681,317 of record OY744617.1, on the reverse strand, counting down.
TTCAAACATGACTGTCATTTACATAAATAAAACGTTCTGTATATTTTAGGCTTACTATCAAATTGTAATTCACATACTATATTAAATTCGCTATGTAATATGAATTATAATTGCGCGATCACAAAGTAAATCTAAAATGATTTTTCGTTACGTAACGCTGGGGTGGGTGGGTCTGTGGAAACGTTACGAAGCGTTACAGGGTGGGTGGGTGGGTCAAAAACGGTCATTTTCGGCGTTACGTAATTATGCAATGACCCCTAATATGTCAAAGAAAACTGTTCAGTGAAGTGTTCTTCAGAAACACCTTCCTTAGCAGTGTGAAATGGATGCAATGCAAATACAAATATGAAGTTCATTGTTACCATTGAAAGCGATTTGGATTCTTTTCGAGGGCCAAACTCTGAGAAAGTATTCTGAACTATTTACATCTGCCCTCTCCCATCCAAACCAAGTAAACTGGGAGCTACTGGTTCGATGAGTCTGAATGTAAAACGGCATTCCCTCGACAACGGTTTTCTGAAGAACAGTCGGAGGTCCTGCGGTGGATTCAATAATTTCCATCTGAACATGTATTGTGTTCGAGAGAGCTGTGCCATATTGATTCTTAGCAAGACACTGATAGTATCCTTCATCGATCACTGATGCTTTGTTTATCGCTATTGTACCATCTGATTCTTTACGGATATTTGAGAGATTTGTGTTTAATTGAAAACCATTCTTCCTCCATTCATATCTGAAAAATAATTCATAGATGTTTTCATATATAAATATAAACTCTTCCGTGAAGAGATTGCAAGTATTTGAACGGATCAGCAGATAATCGTTGCCAACTTGCCACTCAATCACGTGATATTAATATTTTTGTCCATGAAAATTCAAGCTTCAGTCCCGATTGAGTCGTCATGACGATTTGTTGATGGTCTTCCCAGATACAAGTTGAAATTTTTGAACTTACTGTACAGGTGGCGTTCCCTCTGCGCCACACTCCAGTATAAGTTTGCTTCCATTGTTGTACCAGAGTTTCTTTAGTTGCGTCCATCTGGTTATAGTTGGTGGCAATCGCTCTGAAAACATCACAGCAATCAGAACAAAAGCTCAATTAAAGCAAAATCTTTTTGACGATAAATATTTCTTGCAAAGAACCTAAAAGGAATTGCAAAAAAATAGGAAGATACCATAAAATGTATGAATAAGTGAAGAAGGGTATAAAAAGATCGAATATGAGAGGTAGACTTTAACGATGCCAGAAATCGACGGAAAGAGTATATGGGGGATAATCTTTATCACAGTGAAGATAGACCTAAGGTTTTCAATAAAGACTCGATAGTAGATGACGGGGAACACATATGGAACCGGATGTGGTGAAAGATGAGGAATTGGCTGCCATCGCCGAAATAAAAAGTAACAAAGCAGAGGAAACTGACAACATCCCGGCCAGGCCCGCATTAAAGGGGTACTAAGAGTGCTGCAGCACCCGGGCCCGCAGTTTGAGGGGCCCGCACTTTCGGAAGTACATTAAAAAATTGTATTGCACTTGTAAAATGGGCCCTGCGCTGATGGCTATATAGGTAATCACAGCACCCGGGCCCGCACTAGCCTTAATGCGGCCCTGATCCCGGCTGAGATACTTAAAATTTGGAAGAAAGCAATGGCTGAATAGATCAAACTGTGTCAGGACTGGAATATGGTCGAAGGACTTTGAGTAGTCCATTATGGCGCCACTGAGAAAGAAGACCAATGCAACGGCTTGTGAAGATCACCGAAATGTCATGTTACTCTCATATGCTGGCAAAATCATGCTATGGATCCTCGAACGGAGAGTACAAGCCAAGGTGGAAACAACCGATTACTTGGATGAAGATTTCAGTTGGATTCAGGAGGAGTTGAAGTCCCATGGATATTCATTGGAGCCCTGAGGGTCGCAACATGGAGAAGCTTTGAGCATGACTAGAACGTTCTTGTGTGTTTTTTTGGATTATGAGAAGGCATTTGAAAGAGTAAACTGGAAAATGGAGGCATGCACTCAGACGACTGTTTAACATTTTCATCGAGGAATCTATTCTCATCTTCTCACTGACAGTGTACGGTCAATGTACTCATTATAGCTGAGTTGCCTGTAGGGTGCAGGTAGAGAAGAAATCTCGAACCACATTTCTGCCCTGGATTGGATTGTAAGCCCCGACCTCTTAAATGACAGCCAGCACGCTAACCACTACACTATCGAGCACCCAGTAAACCGTGGAAAAAATCCAACATCGAAAGGAACATATCCGTTAAAAGTTTGAATCTGCCCAAGGAAGAGAAATTAAAGAGAAAGTTTTGTGCAATGAGTTCGGGAGCGCCTCAGACGAGTCTCACTTGTAGAGTCGCTAAAAATATGTGATTCCGTTTACAAATTAAAATTATGATAGGGCCCAATGCAAATGCTAAGTAACTGGAATACATTTCATGACTGTGATTATGATATTTCTCCTATCAAGAACTCTGTTAATAGATGCTAAGTGCATTTCCAACAGAATTATATAACATTTTTTACAGAGGAGTACCATTTATGGAGTTAAATTTCTGGTTTCCAAGACGACTCACCATCGCTTTGAGTAGAAATGATGTGACAAAGGCAAGCCACGTTTATCAAAATAAACGCCCCTTTCATTTGCCAGTTTCTTATCAGCACGTTCAGATTAAGTCTTTCTGTACACACGTTGAAACAGCAAGTTACCTACATAAGCATCAGCGTCTGATGTTATTCCTTAAAAGTAAGGTACTGTAGATCAGAGGCTCTAGGACCATAGTCTGCATAACCTAGAGGTTATTCTCCATGTCACAGACTAAATTCTATGCTAACTAGTACTACTACTACTTCCACTACTACTGCCAATACTACTACTATTACTACTACTACTACTACTACTACTACTACTACTACTACTACTACTACTACTACTACTACTACTACTACTACTACTACTACTACTACTACTACTACTGCTACTACTACTACTACTACTACTTCAACTGCTTCTGCAACTACTACCACTATTATTATTATTATTATTATTATTTTTATTTTTTTATTGTTATTATTATTGTTATTGTTATTATTTTATTATTATTATTATTATTATTATTATTATTATTATTATTATTATTATTATTATTTTTTATTTTTATTTATTTTTTTTTTTTTTATGCCCCGAGGTATACAGGATCCCTCAGGGACTTCAATATTAACTAATGTAAAAAAAAGGTGTCCGGAATGGCCATAATATTATTATTATTATTATTATTATTATTATTATTATTATTATTATTATTATTATTATTATTATTATTATTATTATTAGTAGTAGTAGTAGTAGTAGTAGTAGTAGTAGTAGTAGTAGTAGTAGTAGTAGTAGTAGTAGTAGTAGTAGTAGTAGTAGTAGTAGTAGTAGTAGTAGTAGTAGTAGTAGTAGTAGTAGTATTATTATTCAATCTACTTGCAGTCGAAAATGTAAAAAATCGTAAACTTCTGATTTAAACAGACGTCCTTCATTAATCGCTGCTGATCAACAAATGTGAATGACAAAAGTTCTATCGTTGAGATCTAGCTAAAAGTAAATCTATCGAAATACAGAATGAGGAAGTGAAGACATATTAACTCACGAGGAACTTTAGGAACGATACGATATATTGCGTTCAAAGAATTGTATACACACCCGTTTGACTGAACTTTTGATGGACAATATGGCTGTTAGCAATTACTTGTAGGATGGCTTGTAGAGTCGTTTCAAGGAACTTTAGACATTTAAAATTACTATCGAAAACAAAGCAATCAGAGTCCAAACGACTGTTTTTACAAAGCGCTCTTTCACATTTGAATCATAAATGAAGACACGAATCATAACAACAACAGTTGTGTTCTTTTTTCTCAGATCCTATAGCCCGCATTATAACCACCATAGTCATAATTATTATCAGTTAACGAAAACCATTTTGTGTTTCAAATCCTGAATAATATCCTGGAGTTAAACACTGCAAGGTCATATGTAGTTACAGACTTATGTTGGCATGTATAGTGTATATATGTAGGGCATATGTACATGTATGAATACATTTACGCATGTATCTATGCGTGGGATTATGTTTATATGTACGTCTATGATATATATATATATATATATATATATTTGTATTGAGTGAATGTACGTATGCATGTATTCGTGCATACCAGTATGTATGTATGTGTGCATGTATGTTTGACAAAGTCATGCCACGTTCATCAAAATAAAGATCTCTTTCATTTCCCAGTTTCTTATCAGGTAAAATATTTCTGTGCACACGTTGAAACAGCAAGTGGCCGACGTATACTTGTGCGCATGATGTACGAAGCAAATATGCAAGTTACAGCGCTTTTATCCAACAATTAATGGCCTGACTCCTTGTACATACATAATTATACATATATGTTTGTATGTATATGTATGTGTATGTATGCACGTATGTATGTATGTATGTATGCATGTCTGTGTGGATATGTGTCTATGCATGTGTACTTATGTATATACGTGTGCGTGTATGTATGTATGTATGTATGTGTATATATGTATGTACGAGCATCTACAAGTTTATGCATGTGTGATAGAGAGCCTGCTAGGTGTTGGACCTCGTGTGCTATAACTTAATCACCGGTTGTACCTCCATTTGTCGACGCTACGTATTCCAGGAAGTCCGAACACGATGTTCTGTTATCACCCGTGGATGGAAATCTGTCAGTAAGGCTCTACGTGTCTGTGGGTGTTTGCAGTGTGACTTTTCTAGTTTTATGAGCATTCGTTGTTTATTGAATAACTGTTTGATCTTAGTGACTGGGACATCAGTTAGGTTGGCGCAGGCAGCGATTTAGTGAGTTACTCAAAAGGCGCTATAGTAAGTGTCCACGTGCACACATTATACATAGATATTAGATACATTATACATAATACAATACATATGGATACACTTGTACATATAAGACATATGAGACAATCATCAAAGGCAGACCAAGACTACGCTGAATAGATATATAAAGGAGGACACAACATCACTTGGACTAACACTAAGGAGAGCAAAGGACTTGACAGATGACCGTCGACAATGGAGATCATATGTTCGTACTCATCGCCGTCGGGTGGCTGGCGTCAGGAAGCGATGATGGTGTTGATGATACGTGTACTGTACATGCATACATACATACATAGGCCTACATACATACATATATGGAACCATACATGCATGGATATATTCGGAAAACGTGAACACATTTTGCTATATATCTTTCGGATATTTGTATAGGGTTCGTCTGGAACCTCTGAAATATTAACCAGACTCGACACAATTAAGCAAAACAATTCCGCAGAACACATAGGCTATGGTTAACACGACCCTAATAATTGCCCTGATCTTCACAAACACCATCACGCCCTCACAATCAATATAATCTGTGGCCTCAGATTTCAACCTAATTATTTTTTGGTTTCTGCTTATTTATTAACACAGTTCGCAGAACTACAAATGGTGATATGTAGATTATTTTTATAAGTTTCAAGGACTTTGATCTTCAACACTTCATTGGTCACAGATGCCGTGTCCTTAGACATAGGCTCTATGGAAGTAACTAATAAACAATATACTTGCGTATAACTCTATATGTATGCGGATAAATCGCCTTTTGCTGGTCACAAGATTGTGTATGGATGTAGTCAGGATCCACATATGAATTCTATAATTGCAAATGAGCCGAAAAATCTGCTTAGCGTCGGACCTAAGTAAAAGTCTTCGTTTTCAAATTCGATATCTCATCATATCCGGGAAAACCCGCATGTACAGTAGGCTTAATTAGGCAGAGCCTGCAGACGGACGTGTTCAATATACAGGCTATTGTAGTTTCAGTTGCAAAATATTTAATTGCTTTAATTATTCTGGGTGTGTTCAATAACCTAATGGTTGGCGTTCCAGGCTGTCAAACCAATTGGCCACCAGGACAGATAGATATTCCCCAACTGCTATTCCAGTAGTTACAAAAGTGAAATCGACTTTAAAATAAGCACATCGAGTTACGCTGTCGACTGGAAGATCAGATTATCAATGAGGAAGACTATTCCATGAATTCCAGTTCTCAAGTGTCAAGGCTTTAGAGAAATGAAGTGGTTAACGCTTCACACAGCTATTATCTCTTGGTGTTAGTCAAAGGGCGTGTTTCTTCTACACAATCAAGTAACACTTTTGTCAATGCTTGCGTCATCTGCGATTCTCTTTATCAGACTTTGGACGAAAAATTTATTGAAATCGTGTACTGAAACACATTGGTAGCGTCTTTCATCATCTTCACTCGTCCTCGATCCTCTTCTTGGACGCTACGTTGTCCAGGAATTTCGAAAGTCGTATCTACCATCAGCTCTTCAGGGGAATCTTCCTCGTTTTATTAGGAGGCTTAGGAGTAGCTTCTGTTCTTATTCACAGATCATACAACTAAACAAGACTATTTCATATTACATAGTAGGTAATATCACCACCCTCGCAAAAGATATAATTATTTGGATCCAGCATTTAACGACATCTTTTGGCGCAAAGGATTCTGACGTCCACAGAAATTGCCTTGAACAGTTTCCACCGTTCTATCTATCTATCTATCTAAAACATTTATATAGCGCCCCTTCAAGGAATCTATTCAGAGGCACTCCCGACCCAGGCCCAGTCAAAAAGAAATGTCTTAAGGAGACTGTAAAAGGAACCAGAGAAATCCCTAGGAAGGGAACGAATCTTAAGAGGTAGATCATTCCAAACGGCAGGACCAACCACCGAGAATGCCCTACGCTGTGCTATGGCGGTACGAGCGTAAGGAACAACGAAGTCTCCCCGGGATGCTGAGCGCAGGGATCTGCGCCCCGCACAAGAAGAAGTAAGAGTAAAGAACTCATAAAGGTAGTTGGTTGGTTGGTTAGTCGGTGTTTCATGATACTGTGTCATAGCACAGCAGATTAGCGTCGCCCTCCTCTTTTATCCAGGCTTGGAACTGGCACTGCCAGAGTACTAGCATTGGCGTAGTTCCGTATTTAGTTTTGCTTTCGTTAATTTATTTGTGTAGTGCACAGTACAAGAAATTGCGATGTCTAGATTTTTTTGATAATTATCAAGAAGTTTAGGCCTACTTTTCACCACACTTGTGGTAACAGACTTAGAAAAATTTATAGCATAAAAATAAATGCTATCATAAATCAGAATTTGAATGTTCTTGCGCAAGTGCCTTTGCCTTAACAATAAACCCTATAGAATTCATTAATTAACATTTAACTTATGCATAACTATAATACAATACAATACAACTTATATTTATAACGCGCCTTAATAAAACAGAGTCGTACTCAAAGGACGCGTTACAATGCAGTACTTATAGTTAATTATAGTACTTAGAGAATAAATGAGTTTTGAGTTCAGTTTTAAAAGTATTTATTGAAGTGGATCTTCAAACAGTTTCTGGAAGAGAGTTGTTGGACTCCTCGTTTAATATTCGTTTGGTTGTTTCCGGATGTAGTCTGTATCCAGCATTGAATTCTAAAATTGCAATTGAGTCGCAAACCTACACATGTACGGAAACTCTTGTAATACAACTCGTCAAATGACTCTGTTCGAACCCATCACTCCCGGAACAATCCGCATGTAGGCTTAAAACAGGGTGTGTATGCGGGTGTGCATTATGGACGAGTAATAATTATTAATCTTTAATTATTCTGGGAGTGTCCTATAGCCTAACGGTTAGAGTGCTCGACTGTAAAGCCAAATCTTCGCTAGGACAGATAAATATTCCAAGATTGATAATCTTCTACTGCGTGAAAGCGAAACCAAAAAAAAACCTCTAAAATAAGCACACCGACTATATCTAACTTTGTTGTTGATAACAACAACAGAAAGCGATTAGGAAGACGGGATACAGGTTATCTAATCCAAAGGCTTAAAAATTAAGTTGCTAATGCTTCACACCTATGGCTAGTTGGCTACCTGTCGAGGTTATCTGAAGAGCAGCAGGCTGTTCTACATCCTCTTGTAAACAAGTGACTATTTTGTAAATCTTCGCATCATCTGAGATTTTTTTATGAACATTTGAACGCAGAATATAATATATTCGAATCTTTTATTTAGACACAGTAGACTCTCAGTGTATATCCGAGAAAGCACAGAACATAAATCTAATCAGCTGCGTACAATTTAGTGAAATATATCTAATTTATATTGCGTCAGTAAAACAAGACGAACGAACAAGAATTTCTAGAATATAAATAACGCGTCCACATTATCAATTTTTGACCGAATGAATTACCATTGACTCGTCGAAAAGAAAGTGTAACTCTTCATTTAAAACTGATTACTAATAGTTTTTGTTTTTGCCTGGTTGCATCGTTTTCTCTGCTGCTATCCTGTTTTAGTTTTCAACTTAAGATTTAATAAATAAAATAAAGCGCGATAGTCTAATGTTTCTCGTGCTGGGATATGTATGTAGAAGATGGGGTTCAAATCCGAGCCAGAAAATAAAAATTTTCAGGTTTTGACTGGACTTACGGCTTTTAACCACTTAGTTACTAAGCTATGGATAGTACAGACTATCAATGTTAATGCACACTATCAGTGTGAAGATTGGTCGCTGAAGAGGATATGAAAAATGAAGTCGATAACACGTCATAAGCAAAGCTACCTTTTAGAGACTGGCTTAATGTAGGCCCTACTGCAATTCTTCTTCATAAATTAACTGCAATTTAAACCTAAACACTATAATTTTATATTGAAATGCTAAGCGCAAGGCAACAGTGTGATCATGAAAATTGCATCATATAAGAATGGCTGCTTAGAATTAATTTCGGATATAAAATAACTAACAAAACTCGATTGCCAAGAGAGATAAAGTTGGCCCTAATATTGAGCCATGGTAATGGTAACAATCCCTTCAGCTCTTACCATTCGATTTGTTTTACTCTTACTTTAACTTTCAATTCACTACTGAAATTTATTCATAACTGTCCCTTGAACATATTTGATCTAGAACACATAAAAGCTTTAATCAACGCGCATAATGTCATATGGTACAATTACAGAATAATAATAATAATAATAATATTTATTCTTTAATTAAGCGCCTGCAAACGCACTGCGCTGTACATGTACATGTTATGCGATAAATCTTAACTACTAACAGAACAGACAGCTTGCAATACACGGCGCAAATTGCAGCCTACAAAGCATGTCGGCCTATGGGACTCGATCTCTGTACCTCTCGCACTCTACGCCAGATGTTATCCAATGCGCTATCGGGCCCCCCATGGTAATGGTAACAATCCCTTCAGAATGAAACTTGAGTAGCAATTATCCGAGTAATTCTTATTGGTAAACTATTCTAATATTTTACTAACATAAAATATGCATAAATCAAAGTCAGGTAGAAATCTTTGCATTGGCTACATAGGCCTATATATTGTTACTTGGGATCCAATAAAAGGAAATGTGATTGTTTAGTTCTTGAGAACTTCATACTCTGATTCGTGAAACCTTGCGTACGCTGATGGAGACGGGATCTTAAGTCAATATCAAGTTTGGATCCAACGTCAGACTTCTGTCTGACCCGTATGCAATTAGGGATCCACTTAATTCAGATTCAGATCCAAGTATGCATTCACTTCTTTCGGACCCAGATCCAAGTATTCATTCACTTCTTTCGGACCCAAATCCAAGTAATCATTCACTTCTTTCGGACCCAGATCAAAGTAATCATTCGCTTCTTTCGGACCCAGATCCAAGTAATCATTCGCTTCTTTCGGACCCAGAATGGTGTATTGGCTCGCTTCTCTCGGTTTAGGGTCCAAATCCATGTATGGATCCCGTTCTTTGGGATCCAGATCCAAGTATCGGTTCAATTCTTTTGTACTCAGATCCAAGATTGGATTCACTTCTTTCGAAATCAAATCTGAGTGGAAATTCACTTTTTCTGGGTTCATATCTGACTTTTCCAGATTCAAGTTGGGATTGACTTCTCCATTGAGATCCGAGTTAGTATTCGATGATCCTGATTGCTCATTTGACTTTGGAATTTTTTCAGATTCACTTGGCACTGACTCGTAACCATTGATTTCTGGTTGATCTTTTCCCCCACCATTTGTGTCTTCCTCCAAAGGCATTAAATACCCCATATCTTCACAAGTGATATTTTTCTCCAGCGTCGGTCTTCCTCTGCCTGTGGCTTCTCTCTGTGGTTCATCTAATGATTCATATCCGTTGTAGCCTTGTACATCAAGCGAGCGGGGTATGGCATCTTCTCTGCTTCCGATTTCCTCCAGTACCTGATCAATTGAATCATAACCTATATGTTCATACCCGCCGCTTTCTCTTGTCATCGCTCTTTTGTTGCTTCCTAATATTTCTTGTAAAGGCAGACCAACAGAATCATATCCTACATCCTCGTACATACTAAGAGGATTGGGAAATCTTTTTTCCATTGTTTGTCTGTTGACAGCTGAAATGTAAAGTTAAAAAGCCTACTTAGAAGATCATTGGTTGAAAGCATCGCATCCTTCAACATATAAAGAGGATAATCACAGTGACTTACTTGGAAGAACAGTGGTTAAGCAAGTTGACGCTCAATCCAGATGAAGGGGTTCAAATGTCCTAGGGCGTAAAAAAGTTGTATGAGTAGGTTGCTCAACTAGCATCCACAAGTGAACCCTACTTTAAAAAAATATCTACACTGACCGTGCATTGGGAAAGTCAGACGGCAAGGGAAAGAACTGGTCACTGTTTTGTTCAGGCTAAAAAATGAAATCCCCATTACTTTCTTGGTGTTAACTTGGGGATCTATCTTCTTCACTTCTTCCGTCACACTGTAGTTATGCTGTTGTAGTATGTTAACCAGTAGATCTTATGGTAGCTGGATCTTTAGGCATGAGTTATAAGAAAAAAAGGACAAATTTCCAACAATTAACGAGAGGATGGCTGAGATTGTGTAAGGAGCAGGAAGATATTAGAAGTCTTGATGAAAGACGGATTATACATACACCCCGTAAGGAAGTCCGATTTGCCAATCACCTCAAAGTGGCAGGCTTCTAATGGGATTATTGAATTGCACCTTAGATGGTTGCCCTAAGTGAAGAGTGAAGTTTTGCGAAAAGGAATAAATATTACTTGAGTGAGACGTAGAGGTTCGCAGGGTTTGATCATGTGACGTAGATGAGAAGACCAGAAGCCAGATTCGACGAGCTAAAGATGATGTCGCCATTACCATGTCGGTGGTATAAGTCGTAAAGAGATGGAGATAAAGCGAGAAGGCCAGAGAGAACGGACGACATAACTGATCGAGTTGACGACAGTGACAACAACCTACAGATTGGCTGATTGACAGTAATCTCTAGTCTGTATTCTTTTGGACTGACGTTGAGATTGGATTGCAGATAAAGGTAGCTATTGGGGTCAAACCCTTTCTAAGCGCATTGAGACTCTCGAGATTTAACGTTCTAGGTCTCGGTATGTCTACCGTTGTTCGTAGTTTTCAAATACATATATATATTATATATATATATATATATTATACATACAACTAGACTCAGACACAAATATAATATGTGTATACGCACATATTTGTTTGTGTGTCACGTTTCAAGGATATCATGTTTTAAGACAGCAAAAGTCTCTACAACCTGCCCGAGGTTAAAAGATCTTTTGAAACTTTGCGTTAGAGCCAAAAACAATTACATTTCTTTAAAATGTTGTTGCCACGTAAACATAAATTTCTTTAAAGGCGTTATAAGAATGTCTAACAATGCCCAGACAACACATCTTTAGTTTAGGTGAGGTCAAGATCCGTATTATGCCCTAAGAGAAAATAAATGCAGTTAGCAGTTTACCGCCGAAACGTCGCTTCCAACGGAAGTCAAGGAACATTCCGATGAGAAACAGAAAAAGACCAATAGCTCCGGCGACTAGAATTATCTTCCAAACTGCCCATGTCTCCTTGTTCTCTGAGATATCCTCTGTAAAAACGTTAACCGTCACTTAGAAATTCTAAAAAGTCGTCAAAGGCAACTAAATAAAGTAAGCATTTGGGAATTTTATTTGATTCTTTTATAAATATGTGATCTATACGGCCATTAAATATGTATTACTTAAATCTCAGACCTTCATATTAGTGTCACAAAGTTAAAAAGCATCTAGAGGTTGATATCCTTCTTCGTAAACCTCTGGTTCATTCACTCACTGATTGCCTCTAACGATCACATAGCTATCACATAGATGTAAGGCGCCTTGTCTATATATATAGAAGGAACTAACTTGTAGTGTGTTCACCGGGCGAAGGCATGTACTTGTAATACAGAGTTATCGTGCGATTAATCTGGTTGTATCCGTTGTCACCAACGCATCTGTATTCTCCGAGGTATTTAGCGCAGTCAGCGGAGCAGTTTGGAAAAACCATTATAACCAGGATATCCATCGTCACATAGATATAAGGCGGTTCAGAGCGGACTAAGTCTCCAAATGGTTCTACTTTGTACCAATGCACAGTCGGAGGTGTGCTAGGATCAGAAGTAACATGGCATTGAAACACGAACTGCGTTTCCTGCTGAAAATCAACCGACACATTTTCTGAACCTCTGATCGCCATTTGTGTTTTCACTGATGAACAGAAATAAGCACAACAGCTATTAATGTCAATCAATGAATTTGAAAAAATAATAATATTAAAAACAATAGCAACAATAATATTATCTGCAAAATTTGGTCTAGTGAGAATAAATGTAGATATTGCTCCGGTTGAGTTTTTCTATTCCGTGCGTAGTTTCTGATCTGCAAATTTAAATTCCTTGCCTGGTTCTTTATTCTGTCTGTCAGTTCTTTGATGTCTATCATGTCTAACTTAGAACTCATCTGTTCACCGTTACCTAAAGTCTGGAATCTCTGGTTTCGTCCTGGCTTCTCGCATGGATTTTTTTTATATGACTTCATTTCAAGCGACCTCGGCTGAGGCAATGAGTATTACGATAACGAATTGATTGAAGTCGTGAGATAGGCCTATAGATTTAATCAAAACGTTAACAATAGCCTTGTAGTTACGTCAAGCTTGCGCAGAATTGAACCATAAATATCACTAGGCCTACTCAGTGTAGACAGCGAGTGAATAACCAAACAAACTAGACTTACTGAGAACGTTCAGATATCCGGAAGAGAAGGCGTATCCATGAACGTTGCTTGCATTGCACTGAATAACCATCAGATCCGTTTTACTCTCTCGGTCGACGCAGTCTCGACAAACTTCTGTGATCGTAAGATTTTTCTTGTCGCTGCTGAAGACAAATCTGTTGGGAGGATTGTCAGCTGTAAACAGCCAAATCACATGCTATGTTGTTTTTGGATATTTATGTAGCAACTTTTTAGAATTTCTGAAAGATTTGATAATATTTGGACAAATCACTACAAGCAATATGATCGCCTAAATTATATCCAAATAGAAAATTATATGTGTTGGTTATTTGTATAGCCTACTTCTATAGAAGAAACGCTGCTCTTCTTCAATTGTCTGGCCATAGAATTTGAAGTTGTTGAAAAGTAAAAGTGGTGTGGTTTTCTGACAACTTGACTTGAATTTCTCTCTAATCTACTTTTTATAATTGCTTGACTTCTATGGCTCTTTTATCATAGTCTATAAGGAATCCATCGGGATCTTCATATACCGATCAGATATGATACAGACTCTCATTGCATAATATGGATGTTATTCGATAAGAAAAAGTGTTAACATCTCATTCATAGGCCTGACATTGTTATGGTTTAACTTTTTAAACCAAGACTTCATCTGCAAAGTTCTATAGCAATTCATTCCAAATCAAAGAATGTGGTTCCTCGCACATGTATGGGAATTTAAAGCAACATGCCGTCGATCTAAACACAAAGATGAAAGTGAACAGAAATTGATGCGGTTAAGGAATATGAAAGACTACATAAAAACTCACTGTCTATTGGTTGGCCATTCAGCAGCCAGACGGTATTAGCCTCAGGTACGGCAGAGGCGTTGCATTTGAAAGTAACCGATTTTCCTTCAGTTACGTTGATATTGTATGGAGCAGCCTTCGTGTTCCGAAACTTCGGCGCCCCTGTTTACAAAAGTAATGTAATATTAAAATGTAAATATAGCATAGCGGGCTTATAAATGACTTATAAGGAATGAATTAGGATCGTGTCATTGCTGTTCGGTTTACAAGAAACTTGGCTTCAACATAAAAGATTACAAAGGCCCATGAAAAAACGTACATTTAGTTCCCATAGTCTCGTTCTCATTGCAATAGATTCTATGTATTTTAGCAATTTCACGACTGTATTTTGTTTACATTGCAGTGCACACACGGCAATGAAGTATCCTTACAATCAGACTCCTTCCATTTAGCAAACCTTCAAAAGTTTTCCTAACTTGCACAGACATTTTTAATAGCATAGCTATTAGCTATGCTCCATCTTAAAATCATTTGCTATACCTATATATTAAAGCTTCAGTCGAATAATAGAGGTGATATACTAAATTTTTATGATAAAATATCAGACCTTCAACACGTATCTGAGAAGTATGTGTGTTGCTTCCTTGGGCATTTGAACCAGTGCAGCTGTAGTTTCCTTCATGAGATGCAGTAACGTTTTTTATGAAGAGAGTAGTATTAAAGTCAGTCATCGAATATCTTCTATTAGCTTGTGTATTCGGTGGACCGATCCAGGAATCGTAGGAACAGGACTGAAACAGTCGATCTCTCTCAAATTCAGTAGATGCATGAAAGTGAATGAACATTTATACGGATGCATTTTCAAAATCTAAGTTTTATATGGAAACGTCTAGATGCATCACAAAAGACACCTTGCAGAAAAATTAGATGTAGGACTCCAAATATCAAATTATCCACTGGGAGCGGCAAATGTAGGTTAAACTTTTGAACGTTCAAGCCTATTAGGCTCGAAAGCAGCGCAGTAATTGCAATTAGTAAATATCGTTCAAGGCTTGTGTTTGCAATTATAAACAAAATAGTACAACTGCATTTCATATTGCCCTCTGCCAAAGTTCAGAAGTGCACACTCGACTATACGATCGAATATCGATGGCGCTTGGTAACTGTGCGTGAAGGACTTGCTCAAGATACTCACACAGTATCCAGTAGGACACCATGCCCACATGTACAGTAATATGTTGCCTGATACAGATTAACCACTTCCTATTGATATACAATAATTAAGGTAATGTTATCGTAAGGTTGTCGTTCACTTTAAAATTTAAAATATCTCATTGGTTCTATATGGTTTTCCTATATTTACACACATGCATAAACTCAACTATATGTAAAATTATATAAGCACATATATACATACATATATATATATATATATATATATATATTGTATACAAACACATAAAATGTACATACACACATAAATAAATTCATGCGTAAAAATGCATAAACGTGCATACTGTGTTTACATAAAATCAGCCGCAACCGATTTGCAGATATCCAGGTCTTTAATATTACTTTAGGCATATTTCCGCTACAATGCACTCTAGGCCTATAGAAAGCACAAATAGACCAGATACAATATTCGTTTACTCCAATTGGGCAATACTGACACGGACCCAACATTGCCACATAGTACTAAGAAGGAGTAGCGACAGCCTAGTGCCATTCAAGTGCGTTTAACTATTTATCATTTAATTTTTGAGAACAGACCTCGGAGGACGTGATGTGGATCAGCTAACGCTGCACGAAACAACCACTCGTCCGAGGCTTCCGACAAATCCGCCGAAGTGGGAGCATTCAAGAGAAGAAGGCTTCTACACCTTATTCTTTGCTCTAGTGCTTCAATCCTTACTTTATTGCTAGAGTTAACATACACCCACCAAGCGGGGGAGGCCTACATAAAGTGCGCTATTATCGTTGCCCTCGAAACTGCATGTAGGGCTTCGTTGAAGAGGCCCTGAGTCCGGAGGGCACACATTGACGATGAGCAAGATGTGATGACTTCATATATGTCGTCTCCCCATTACTTAGCACTACTCTCTTCCGCTTGGTTTGGGTCGAGAGCGCCTCTGAGTAGAGACTTTGAAGTGGCTGTTTAACTTCTGATTGATTGAATTAAGTTGACCGTGTTTGAAATGTAAAGGATCAGCCAGAGAAGTAAACCCTGCGGAACACCAACTGAAATTGTTGTCCAGCTGTGCAGTCTGAGCCAGGAAAGAATACATGACAGAATAACCTGCACCAAATACGTCGAAGATTAGCCTTAACAAGACCGCCTCCTTGGAATAGCCTTTACGGAAGCCTGACTGAGGTGGCTTGTTTCCAAATAGCGTACCGTCAGTTTTTTGCTGAGAGTCCGGAATCAGTACAGACTTCTTCAACTATGGCATGCCAATCGGGCTCTTTCATTTGCAGGTAAAGTTCTCTGAGCCAGCGATGATTTGCAAAGCTGCAAAAGGAATGAAAGCAGCTCATCATGCAAGAGGAATGTCAAAATAGGATGAAGGATTCACGTTTTTGACAGAGAAGATAAAAGAAGCTCTTTCGGATCTTCGCCATTACCGCTTCTAAAGTGGCACTGCGATGTCGAGAATGTACCCGGAGCAGAGCCTTAGTCTTTTTATGGGTATCGAGGAACTTCGAATTTATAAGGCGCATGTCCGACCAGGAAGAGTTGACATTATTCCAAAGCTCTTTGTTGTTTTTTGAGCGATAGGCGATCTAGTTCTTCCAGTAGAACATCTCTGTATTTTGGAAGAAAAGGTGATTTTGCTGAGTAGCCAAACTCATTCACAGCGGTCGTTGTCCATCTTTTCCTTCTGAAACGCCGCTCTGATCGACTGACTGTTCAGCGGACAGAAGGAGGGAGTCGGTTCCAAAGTGAGGGACATATGCAAGCAAAGGACCTGGATTGAGCCATAGTAGTCCTCACACGAGGAACAAAGAGATCAAGACGACCAGAAGATCGGAGAGGACGCAGCGAAGCAGCAGAATGAGGCCGCAGAAGTAGATCACGCAAGTACTGTGGGAGTGAAGTGACTACATCTGATGCCATCAGAACGTGACGAAAGCAGGCGGTTGATGATAGAGTAAAGCATAGAATCGTAGAGGTTGAACAGATCAGCACATGAAAGATAGTCCTCTGCAGGTAGCCGACAAAGACAACTGGCGAGCAGGCTTTGGAAGAAGGCTTTCTGGTCGAGCTATTTCCATCCTCGAGACGGAAACCTTTATGTAGGTCAGCACTCAGCAGGCGATAATGTGAAATCCATGGGTCGTAATAATCAGGTTCAGTGACCAATTCAAGCAATCCACACTCTATGTGTTGCCATTTTAACACGTTACTTCATACAAAGGTACGGATGAAAAGTCTCACATGATGTGCCCAAAGGATACCCGGTTCCTCCACGCGGATATTAATGTTTGCTAATGCCTGGAAGAATGTTTCACAGGACGAATGATATGTTGGACGTACATGTTCTCATATATACATTTATAAATGCATTTACATAGACATACACAATGCCATGCATAAATGCATATGAGCACGTGTGCATGCCAACATAAAAACATACATATGAATACATACTAGGGCTGTACCGAATAGGTGATCATAACTATTCGGCCGAATACGAATAATTGGACCAACTACTCGGCCGAATACGAATACGAATACGAATAGTGTACAAATTGGTCTACCGACAACATTCAAAATTAAAAAAACTAAGCAACAGTTTCAGTTCAGTCAAATTAATACATAAACTAAAGTAAACAGTTAACTAAATGTAATTTTTGTATCCTCCTGCCAGTCTGTGTAAACTAGGAATGGAACTAATTTAACTAAACTTAGAAATAGTCACTTACTTAACGTTCACTCCATTCGCTATAGCAGCCGCATTTGCAGAAACAGATGTCACGCAGTGTTTAATCTAGACGCCTTTTGGGGGGAATTTCCCCCCCCAGGATTTAAGTTCCCCCAGAGGCCAGCAATATTATAATGTAGAGACCTGTTTTATGAAGAAATTCCCCCTAGGATACATGTTGCGGTCCCCCCAGAGAAGAGTAAACGAAGAATAAAATAACAGTATAAGATACATAACAGTTTTGGAGAGATTAATTCGAAAAAAGTCAGGAAAGTGGGATGAATTACTAAAAAAAGGTCATCAAGATGAAATTTGTAAAATCCTTATAATTTTTGGACGTTGGAACACGGATGAAATTTCTCCCAAAAAGGTCGCCGTTTTTGATTTTTGATCCCCCGACAAACCTTGTTTCCCCCCTCAGAAGAGGGGGACTAGATTAAACACTGGATGTCACGTCACCACTATTCGTATTTGGTCCGACTTCTACTATTCGGGCGAATACCGAATAGCTGTTTGGCCCACTATTCGGCCCCGAAGCGAATACGAAGCGAATATTCGGAACAGCCTTAATACATACATGATACACACACACACACACACACACACACACACACACACACACACACACACACACACACACACACACACAAACACACACACACACATAATAATAATATTAATAATATTTATTCTTTAATTAAGCGCCTGCAAACGCACTGCGCTGTACATGTACATGTTATGCGATAAATCTTAACTACTAACAGAACAGATAGCCTGCAATACACGGCGCAAATTGCAGCCTACAAAGCATGTCCGCCTATGGGACTCGATCCTTGTACCTCTCGCACTCTACGCCAGATGTTATCCACTGCGCTATCGGGCCCCCCGATATGCATAAACACATTCATACAAGTGCATACAAACGTATAACGTTATATCTGGTTATATCTTTTAAGGGATTGATGTGTGGTTGAAGTCTCTAAAAAGGATGCCTAGTTTGGTTATCAGTCAATCAGTCAATCAGTTCAGTTTATTGATCCACACAGGCAAACAAGACAACATATAAATGTTCTCATATAAATACATACATTCATACTGCGTGCATGAATACACTCATGCACATAATAATACAAACATAGATGCATTCGAGCAAATATACACGCATATATACGTGCATGGACATATAAATCGATTATTCATGTTGAGATTGTCGGTTGATTTCTCCCTTTTCCAATCTTCTAGCTTCTTATGCGCCTCAATATCTAGGCACTTCTCTTGATTCTATAATAACCTTACATACCTAAAATGAACACTGTAATACACACATAAAAACATAAAGACTTACATGTCATACATGGGTACATACATACAAATAAGAATATATTAATTAGTACAAATATACATTAATACATGTATCTATTGTCTCCTAGTAATTATTGTTTCGACAGTAATCCCAGCTTTCAATATGCCTTGTCAAATATATTGCTTATTTACGTATACTTACTATCCATAGAAGAAGCATCTCAGTCTTAGGCTTTCTCCAATAACAGCAACAGTTTGTGCTTCTGATGAAAATGCTAAAGTTGGAGCAAACTGACTGATGTTCCCAGTTGGATCTGTAACACAACAGCATCAGTTGTTGTAAGAGAAAAGTAATCAAGAATCAAGGTGTGTCTTATTCACGGAAAATACCTCCTGGAAATAATTAAAAATCAATTATTAGTTAGTTTTTGGACAAAAATACTTGTAAGCAGACGTTCTCACTTCTTGTCACTGTTAGTTGTGTTCTTATTGGACTTTCTGAGTGATGGTATGCACTGCTACTTCTATAAATTGTTTCACCAGAGCCATCCTTCAGAAGAGCATAAGCAAAATGAAGATCCCCTGAAACAAAGGAAGAACAGTAGAAAACAAAACGTCAATATCGATTCTATGAACTTCATCTTTTTCTACAAATGTTTTCGAAATCAGTTTTGAATGCGTGTCGTTTAAAACCAGTCGGAAAATCTCAATCTTTGCATGATCCGGTAGAAGCATTAAATTAGTGCAAGAGATGAACGAAACAATCAATGGTGAAAATTTGAAAAGCATTAAACAAACAGTATTATGCTGGTACAGGTAGATGATCATAATGATTCCTAGCAAAGGATTTAAAAAAATAATTTACGGCCTAAAGTGCTATTTAGAAACTACCTCCCTTAGTTGTGTAAAAGTCTATGCAATGCAAATACAAAATTCAGTTACCATTTCTGGCGACTTGTATCCTTTTCGAAACATCAACTACCCAGTATCGTGCGTTAATTTTAGCTGCTGCGAGCCAATCATACAGTGACTCCGGGATACCTCTGCGTCGATCAGCCTGAATGTGAAATGGCATTCCCTCGACAACGGTTTTCTGAAGAACAGTCAGAGGTCCTGATGTATCAATGAATATCATCTGGACATGTATCATGTCTGAGAGAGCTGTTCCATATTGATTTATTGCAAAACACTGATAGTATCCTTCATCCATCTTTGTCGCTATGTTCATCGTTATTGTACGATCTGATCCATATGGCCTATATATTCGTGACAGATTTTTGTTTAATTGAAAACCGTTCTTCAGCCATTTATATCTAAAAAAATAATTCATAGACGTCTTCACAAGTGAATATTAACTCTTCCGAAAAGAAAATGCGAGCAGTTGAGCGAAAAAGCAGATAAACGCTGTCACTCAATCACGTGATATTAATAATTTTTGTCCATGATCATTCAACCTACAGTCCCGATTGAACCGTCATGACGATGTGTTTGATGAATTTTTGAACTTTACCTTACAGCTGGCGTTCCCACGGCGGAACACCCCAGTGTTAATTGACTTCCATCGCTGTACAAGAGTTTCTTTCCATGCGGCCATCTCGTTAAAGTTGGTGGCAGTCTCACTGAAAACATTACAGCGAGCAGCTGGTTGATTAGTTGCTGTTTAACGTCGCATTGTCAAAACAAAGATGATAAGCGTCGCCCTCCTCCTTTATCCAGGCTTGGGACTGGCACTGCACATTCCAGTCTGACCAAGCGTTTCGCACAACTCCTTTTATAAGGTTGATTTTTTTCATCGCAAAAACTTGTAATTTTAATTGTAATTAGTAACTACTATTGCGCCTGTGTCTATTACATAAGGCAGCAACCGGTGGCACACCAAAAGGAATCCGTAATCAGGTCAATATCCAGAAGATCAGGATGTTAGACAAGAAAAGCCAATGATGGATAAGCAATTTGATAGAGGTAAGTTTTAAATTGAGATGGAAGTGATACAAACGACTAAGCGGAACGGACAGATACAGGGACAGAGTTCCAAAAGTAGGTCCAGCATCTAAAATATAGCTCTTGATTTAGGTATGACCAGACAAAGATAATCAGATGACCACTTTGACCTCGTTGTACAGACGGCACAAAACCTCCCCATCATTTGATTGTCCTAACAGCCGTATGCTACAGCATGCACGCATGTACAGTATGTATCAGAACACTTGACATAAACGCCTTTGGAGTAAGACTTACTGCTCAAAGTTCTTTATACACTGCAGCAGCAAAAAACGTATGCAATAGCAAAGTGTTGGTGTATGCAGCCACGATCGCGTGTATAATATGGCTCATATCCATACCTGACGGTTGTAATGTATATGTATGTATGTATATATATATATATATATATATATATATATATATATATATATATATATATATATTTGATAGAGGTAAGTTTAAAGTTTAATATATATTTTCAGCATCATTCATACGTCAACAAGGCTTTCATCCGAAAACTCATTGAAACGGTTTATTTTTCAGCAGGTGTTACATGAATTTATATATGCCGTTTAAATGAGTTTTCGGATGAGAACCTTGTTGACGTATGAATTAAACAGCGTGCTATAACAATTCCGCTTCCGCATAGGGTCCTAAGCAAATCTTTATATAAAAAGAAAATATGTAACATTTTGATTTACAATTGAGTACCTATCGTGGAGTCAAATTTCTGGTTTTTCATACGACTCACCATCGATTTGAGGAGAAATGATTTGATAAAGGCAAGCCACGTTAATCAAAATAAAGAACGCCTTCATTTTCCAGTTTCTTATCGGGATGTTCACGATCTTTCTGTACAGACATTGAAACAGCAAGTAACAACGCTTGATGATGTTCCTTTTGAAAGTAAGGGATACCAGAGACTTTAATACCATAGTCTGCCTACATATGATCCATTTACAGTTATTTTCTATTTCAGGGACTGATTTCTGTTACTTCTACTACCACAACTACTACCATCACCGCTACCACTTCTACTACTACTACTACTTCTACTACTACTACTACTACTACTACTACTACTACTACTACTACTACTACTACTACTACTACTACTACTACTACTACTACTACTACTACTACTACTACTACTACTACTACTACTACTACTACTTTTATTTTTTATTTTTTATTCCGGATATTTCTATAGCGCCTCTCGAAGTCAACTACTACTCAGAGGCGGTCCCGACTACAGCATTTGATACTGTGCCGGAATTTTCACGCCGAAGCGCCACGAGCAATTGCGAGTGAAGGACTTGCCCAAGGTCCGTACGCAGCGGCTAGAGTGGGATTCGAACTTGCAACCCTCCGGTCACAAGGCGCCGAACTTACCACTGAGCCACCACGCGCCACTACTACTACTACTACTACTACTACTACTACTACTACTACTACTACTACTACTACTACTACTACTACTACTACTACTACCACTACTACTACTACTACTCCTGTCGCGCACCCCAAGTCCCACAATCGGAAGGTGTATGCCAAGAACCCAGGTGTTTCGCGGTGTTGTGGAACCTCAGGCAGAGAAGGTAGAGGAAGGCCCAAAGGAAAGTCAGACCAAGATACAGCGCTAGAGAAGACAGAGGGCTGGGTTCGATTATCACTTCCATACACTATACCAGCTTTCTTTCATATCCTTTCACTTCGACGCAACTGACGAGGTGGCGCCAAAGTTTCTTGTCGAGTCCTTACACCACTCCCCTCCTGTTGCTGGCCGAGGGTGAATTTATGTGGCGCGACTGTAGCATGTAAAGTAGCCCGAGCAAAGCTAGAACCAGGATTCTTTGTTTGTTCCACAAGGCACTTTCTAGTTTCACCTATTTCTCTAGACAAATCTTCCAAACTATATCTCCTGGTCTATAATATAATTAAGGCCCTGGGTTTGTCTTTCATTCATAGATTTTATTGTTTGTTTTGTCTCTTCACTTAACATGTCCTGTCTTCCATTAATTTCTATATTAACCAATACCAATCTTCCTCTGACTTCTGTACTCATTCCGTCAAATCTTTCCAAAATTCTGTCCAAAGCAACTTCAGGCACACCTTGGCGAGAGACAGATCTATCTGCAGATTCACTTCCCTTTCCTTCCATATCTATCTTAGATCCATGCAGAGACTGAGATATATTTGTAGTGCGATGTAATAAAAATAGCAGCAATGTCTAGTTTCTCAGACACATAAAGAGAAGATGTAATTGTTCAACGACTAAAAGCTAGACACATACAAAGTTAGACAATCAGTTCTTATTCTATTAACATACAATCTGTAACATTACTCTATTTAGGAAAAGACGCAACCGTTACTTTAATTAAGGCGATTAACTGTAGGCCCCTACTAGGGAGAAATAACTAGTTTCTTACATTTCCTCGTGGACGGGACTTCGCGACCGAGACTTCGGGACCGGGACCTCTGGTTGAGGTTCGACTTCAGAGCACTTCCGAAAGATTATCTAATACAACGTGACTTTCTCGCAATTTCACACGTGTACAGATGCTTTGCAGATATACAAATTCAAGAACAGAACGTACAGAATTCGCAACATTTCGATGAATCCGATCTCTAACTAAAACACCGACTTTCTATTCCCTTCGTAAGAATTCTCGATTCGATACTAGCTTCCTGAGCTACAGACTAACTCTTTTACAGAAAGACCAGACAAAATCAACTTCTTCACAAACTGTCTAACTGACACGGACGACTCCCGACAGTCAACTGCTAACTGTTCTCAATAGGGAATCGTAAGGAAGGCTTGAAAGGTAACTTCCTCCTTTCCTCCAATAAGAGTTATTTTTGGAACACATCCAGACTTCATGGAACCGGTATCCTTCTACTTGTCTGTCTGTGCATATGTAAGCTATATGAAAATAATACAACCCCCAACATTATGAAAAGCAGGACTGTCCAAGGCTCAATATGAGGCATCTCTCTCTCTTTTAACCGGGAAAACGTAAGGAAGGCAGGTGCTACATCAATTTCTGTTACTTAAACATCAATGAAATAATCCGTTAGCTCCCTTTCACTGCCCGTCTTCAATTCAAATTGCTTATTATTGTGCTATTGTGCTTAAGTCTCAATTGGATCTTGCTTCACAGTACTTGCGTGATCTAATTCTTCGGCCTCATTCTGCTGCTTCGCTGCGTCCACTCCGATCTTCTGATCGTCTTGCCCTCTCAGTTCCTCGGGTCAGGTCCTTTACTTGCATAGGTCCCTCCCACTGTCCGCACCACCATTCTCTCTGGTAACGTTGCTTCTTCCTTTTCTCACCTTAAATCCTGCTTTTTCTCTGAATGGTCTATACCGCGAGAGGCGCTTTATAAATGCCCATACACAATACAATACAATACTTTTTGAAGGTTCATAATCTTTCCTACATGACTCACCAGAACTAACCATGATTGTGGCATTTCGTAATACCAACCAAAGCAGCGTAAATTTTATAGGCCCTATTTTCTGGATGTAGGTTAAGCACCTGGAGCTCTTAAATTGCCACGCAATTCGACTGGTCTTCAGAAATGTACAAAAATGCATTGTTAACTTCGGATTAAATTGCCTCCTTTGAAACTATCACAGCATCGCTTTCGTTAAACAAGCGCCCATGACAAAAATTCTAGAATTGACACGTAGTTTCAAGTAAAGCCATCGAAACACAGAATGACAAAGTGCAGGAAATATACTTAGGAGGAGCCTTAAGCACGATAACGATCATTGCTTTGACTGAACAGTATACAAACCAGTTACACAGAACGTTTGATGAACAGACAGTTTCAATCGCACGGTATCTAAACCAAAGAGTAAAATATATAATAACAAAAAGCTTAAAATAGATAACGAGAATAAATCGAGCAGCTGGAGAGCGACTGACTTTCACAATTCACTTTTTTTACTTAATCGCAAACGAAGTGAAGACAATAATCATGAGATAAGAAGTCGAGTTTTTCTTCTCCTCCTAGTCATCATCAAAGACTTTGCTCTTCATCTGTCACAGAACTTGAAGTGGTCGATTAAAATAGTTCTTGTCTGACAGCACGATTTGTATTCTATTGCCTTTAAGCTTTGTCCCTTAGACAAAGGATCCATAGAAGTAACTAATAAACAATATACATGTACATGCGTATTACTTTTACGTACGCGGATGACTCTCGTTTAACCGGTCATAAGATTGTTTCCGGATGTAGCCTGCATGAATTCTATAACTGCAAATGAACCGCAAAAATGTGGCCGGGCCTAGGCCTAAGTGAAAATCTGTGCAATCTATTCCGTAAAATCATCATGTCCGAAACAACACGCATGTAAGTTGATTAGGCTTTAATCAAAAAATATTTAATTGCATTTAATTATACGGGAAGTGCTCCATACCCTAGCGGTTTGCTTACTACACTGTAAAGGCAATGGCCACAAAAACAGATGTTTATGGCCAGACTGCTTTTCCAGTAGTCCCAAAAGTGAAATCAACTATAAAATAAGTAGGGCTACATCGACTCAACGCATCGATAGGAAGATCAGTGGTGAAGAAGAGGACAGGATCATCATCATCATCAACAACAACAGCAGCAGCAGCCGTGGGCGTCCGGAGGAGGCCAAGGGGGCATTTGCCCATGGATTTTCCGAAAATTTTCCTAAAATAAAATCTTTTGATTATTATGATTATTACAACAGCCCCAGCACAATTTTCAACGTAAAAGCACTTAATTATTTAGGTGAAGTCCTTGAACTTTTTATTTATTAAAGTCCTATTTAAATTTTTTCTACGCCAATTTTTCCTATTTTCTATTTTTTTCAAAAACGTCATTTTGCCTCCCCTAAAAAGTGTACCCCCCAAAATTTGCACCCTCTAAAAAATCCTGCGGACGCCCATGGCAGCAGTTTCTAACGCCAGCCATTTGGCGACGATGGGTACAAATAAATGCACTCCATTGTCCTCTGTCATTTGTCGTGTCCAGTGCTCGTCTCTTTCTTGTCCAAGTTATGTAAGTGATGTTATAACTGATTCTCTCAATAAATGTGTACTCGCTCGAAACAAGCTTAGAACGAAGATATGCAGTTAGGTGAGTAGTTGTGCACGAGAGTCTAGTGGTTAACTCGTCTAGCTGCCAATAGAAAGGACAGGGTTCAAATCCTCTCGAGAACAGATATATTTTTAAAGATTTCGGTTCCACTTGCGGCTCCTATCCAACTCAATTATAATGAGTACACTTTCATTGAGACCATCAGCTGGCTAGGGTCGTGGTTGATCAACTGCCGTCATATGTTGAGGTCGTGAAAAATGAAGTAGCTAGCTCTTTATACTCATAGCTGCATCTACGAGGCTACCTAGTATTAGGCATTGCACTTCTTCTTCTTCTTTTTTTTAACTATAATTTAAATTTTAAACTTTATAATTTTAATTTTAATTTTTTTTATTGAATTTTAAAATTATAAAATTATATTCAAAAGCAAAGCACAGTGCAACAACATGATCACGGGAACTGTAAAAGATTATTTCATGCTTTGACTTAATATATTATATTATGCATTAGCCTCACATCTGCTGTAAATTACTTATGTAAAATTTGCTGTGATAGATGATGTAGCTATTTATAGCGTACACTTGTAGATAAGTACCTGATTAAGCCCTTGTATGCCCGGTTTAAGAAACCTTCTTTATTTTATGACTCTATCTAATGATAAATTACGCTCGATAGTGTTTGTCCGAATTCTAGTACTTACCTTTATTCGCCTTGACCGGCTGTATTTTCTCCCGCTGATTGGCGACTGTTAGTGGTTAACTGTGGGAAATGACGGACGGCGGGAGGCGAACCTGCCCCCTTTGTTTAGACCACTTAATATTAGAAGTCCCACATTGACCATTTGATTCCTTGGGGCCCGTTGTCTGCGTGTGGTGCGGGATGGGGTGTCATTATGACTGTTATATGGATGAATATAACTCCAGCTGCCCTGCTGCTTCATGGCTCTGCAGAAGTTGCTAAGCCTCAAATTTTTCATTTTACTCTTTTCTTGGTAAAAGTGACCTTTTGGAAACTGCAAATTTTGATTCAACAAAACTTGATGAATAAGAGCATAAAACTGGACATTATTAGTACTGACCTAGAAGACCATCCCCTTTTAAACAACAGAGAAATTGACCCTGACTCGAATTTATACGTCGGGCTCTCGTGGGATAGTCCCTACTCAACACCTGACTCATTGACTGAGAATCTAAAAGCAGTCCCCTACTTTCATATTATGCATCTCAATTGTAGGAGTTTATTTAATAAGATAACTGAGATAGAATAATTATTGTCACAGCTTCCTGTCTCAATTCTGGGGTTATTCGCCTTTTATTTCATTTAATCCTTTTGGATGTTTGTACAGGAGCTCTACTGGAACCTCTGACAGATTTTTCAAATACTGAATACGATTAAACAGAGAAAATATGTTACAGTTGTTACACAATACGTTATACCACCACCATCAACGTTTCTACAATCTCTGATATCAGGTTTCAACTAATTAGTTTTCTTCCGTTAATTTATTTTTGTAGTGTACTGTAGGGCCTACTTGAAATTGTAGCGTGCAGAAAATTCTGATAGTTTTTGATAGTTATAAAGAACTCTACTCTTCATCACATTTTTTACAGAACTTGAAATTGTAGCATAAAACTTAATGCCATCGTAAATCACGATTTGACTTTTGTCACGTTAGTGCCTTGTTGCTTAGATATAGGCCCAGTAGAATTTATTAATTGACAATTTACATGTACATGCGTATAACTCTAAATGTAGGTCTCCACGGCCAAATCTCGTTTCACTGGTTGTTTGACTGTTTTCGGATGTAGCCTGTTTCCAAATTTGAATCCTATTTTGCAAATGAGTCGCTAATCTGCACTTGCATATTGTTGGGCCTAAGTGAAAGCTTTTGTAATCAGATACGATAGGCCCCAGATGGCTTTGCAGTGTGCACGACTTATCATTCCCGGAACAACCCGCATGTAGGCTTAAACCAGGTCATGCGGGCGGATGAGCACTGTATGCTTATTTAAGTTGCTATATTAAATTGCACTTAATTACTCTGGAAATGCCGAATAACCTAACGGTTACAGTGTTCGACTATGTAGCCAAACCTTCGCTAGGACAGATGGGCAATAGGGCATTCCAAGATTGATATTCCGCTAGTGCTGAAATATTGAAATCAACGACAAAATGAGCAAAATGACTGTAGCCTAGCTTATTGGTGAGAAGATTAGATGCGAAGAAGAAACCGAGATATAGGCCCTCATTTTCGAAGACTTAAAAATGAATTTGCTAATGTTTAACACCCACGACTACCTCTCGGGGTTACATAGTTGAGTACAGAGCTGCTCTACATCCTCTACGTAATCAAGTGACTGCTTTGTAAATCCTCGCATTATCTGTAATTTTTGCTCATTAGAGTTTGAATGAAGAAGATGCATTCGAATTTTTAGACACTACACTTTCAAAACATTTCCGATAGAGTAAGGAAATTACGAAGAATTTTATCCAATCAGTTGTGCACTATTTGATTTTATACATTCTCACTGTAGTTGCAGAGATAAAAATTTCGTGTACACGGATGTTGGAAAAAGAAAACAAACAAATGTTAATTTTGTGAGTATGAACAGTATGAATAACATCCCGATGTTAAATTTGTCCCAGTTTAAAACGGAATGATTGGTTAATACCGGTTGCAAAAAGAGAGTGGTGCAACTTCGTGAATCATTTTTAATGATTACTAATAGTTCTTGTATTGCTGTGGTTTCTGTGCTGCTCTTCCTGTTGTAGTTTCAATTCAAAATTTAACAAAGATGAAGGTGTGATCTACACTTACTCTCATGTCCACATTCTAACACATATAAAGCGCAGCGAAAATCGTCAGCTTACTCAAAAAAACTTAGAATGAAAATATTGAGTTACGTTAGTCTAGCGGTTAACAGGCAGGGTTGTCAGTGGAAGGGTCGGGAGTTCAAATCCTGCGCCTCTGCGCCAACTCAGTTAGAATGAGTGCCCTTTCATTAGAGGTATCAGTTGGTGAGGGACATGGTTGACCACCTGCCGTCATATGCAGATATTCAAATTCAAAGCTGTCTTTACATGGCTAGCATAAGGAACTACATTTCTTCCTACTTTCTTCTAGCAAGTGTTGTTCATACTAAATATTAAAATTTTAAAATTATATTCCGAATTTAAGCATAATCGCGGAAAGTGTAAAGCAGTTTCTAAGGATAGAAACCTACAGCATCCGGTTGCCGGGAAAGATATGTTAACCGTTAAGCTCTAATCTCGAACCATGGTATTGGTCATAGATCCTTTGGGCTCTTTCCCTTCACGTCAAAATTAGGCCTATGTATTGAAGCAGCAATTTATAGTGCATATAATGTAATGTATGAACACGTGCATATAACATTCGAAACTTGACTCTGCTTCTCGGTTTATTGGTGGTCTCCTGAAGTTTGCCCACATATCTGCCTTCATTCGGGACTCCATACATTGACACTTGACACTTGACACCTGTTTATTTGGTAACCAAACTTATACAGATACAGCAGAAACACGCATTATTATATTCCAAAGTCTGGCTACACAGGAGGCCCAAAAGGGGTCAAATGACCCCGCTACCAGGGCCACCTGGGTAGTAGTACAGTAAGTGGAAATCAGTCAATCATCCATCATTCTTAACTCAGTACTTAATTAAAGCCTGTAAGTATAATTATCATTATACAATGTTTTCATTGTTCTTAACAAATACTTAACTAACGCCAAGACAATTGGCTTCCTATTATACCCCAACGCATCCAGTTCCAAGTTTTAATTCTTATGTGCAACTGTCTTGTCGGAGTAGCTCCTTCATACCTTAGGACCTTTGCAAATCGGTCTCTTTACTCCATAGTCGCTCTACTCTTAAATCGTCTCCGCTCGTCCTCGCTCCGCTTCTTCGTCCATGAACTTCAAAAGTCGTGTCTACATATAAACTCTTCACGGGAATCTTCTGGTTTTATGAGAACTGTTCCCTTATAGAGGAGATTTTGTTCTTATTGACTGTAACGTCAGCTTAGTTGGCGTAGGCAGCGCTTTTGTTAGGTACTTAAAAGGCGCTGTAGTGCGTGTCCACATAAATACATATAACAATGCATAGGCCTACATGGATACATAATACGCGAAACTATTTCCTAAAATGTTTTGGATGTTTTTATGATAGGACACTTACTAGAACCTCTGAAAGATTTTTAAAATACTGAATATAATTAAACAGAACCATTCCATATTCCACATTGGTGGTTATGTCCTTAATATAATATCTTATATAGGCCCTAGGTTTAAACTAATTATTTGCTTCGGTTTATTTATTTATGCATTGCACAGTACTAGAAATTGTGATGTGTAGATAATTTTTGATAGATAAAAAGAATTTTTATTTTCATGACACTTAGGTAAGATAACTTGAAGTTGTTATCGTAAATTAGGATTTGACTTTTGTCACGTTAGTGCCTTTTTTAGGCATAGGCCTCATACAACTCATTAATTAACATTTTACAAGCGCATAACTATAAGTATAGGCCTACACGGATAAAACCTATTTAACTGGTCTTTTTATTGTTTCCGGATGTAGTCTGTGTCCAAATTTGTATTTTATAATTACAATTAAACACTGATTTTTAATAGTTTATATATGTTTGCCTAGATGCTTGGTTCCTTCAGCTGCTACGCTACTGAAGTCTTCAAGTTACATGTAAGATTTAATAAGAAAAAGGGGTGGTTCTAACTGTTTTCTCATGCCCACAGAATAACATATCTGAGAAGCTAAGACGGGATCGTCAGACACTTGTTAAAAGAAACTTAAAATGCAGGTTAGTAATTAGGCGTGAAAGTCTTGTTATTCGCGTGCTGGAATATAATATATCGATAAGACGGGGTTCAAATCTGCCCCTGAAAAAAAATTTGTTTACAGCTATGGCCAGAGCTTGTGACCTCTAGCCACTCAGTTACTCAGCAATATTGAGTACATTGACCACACACTATCAATGTAAAGATCAGTCGGCAAGGAACAGGGTTGAAGAGCTGCCTTCACATGCCGATACTATGAACAATGAAGTCGATAACGCCAAGGTGTTCATACTCGTTGTTCATACTCGTCGCTTTCTCTTCTCATCGATCTTTTGTTGCTTCCTACTATTTCTTCCAAAGGGAGACCAATTGAATCATGTCCTACATCCTCGTACATGCTAGCAGGATTGGGCATTGGCCTATCTATCGTTTGTCCTTTAACATCTGAAATGTAAAGTTTTATACTTAGAAGGTCATTGATTGAACACATCGCATCCTTCAACATTACAAGAGTGAATTTACGTGTTAGAACAGAGGTGAGCAAAGTGGACTTTCAATCTAGAGGAATGAAGTTTAAATCCTCGACAGCGAAAAAATTCGTGTGAGTAGTTTGCTCCACTTGCGCCCACGAGCAAAACTTGTTTATAAAAATTTAAGTACACTACCCAGCACTGTAGGTGGAACGGTCAGACGGCAAAGGAAAGAACTGTAGAATAGTAGCGGCACCTTTAGGCATCACTTAGAAGAGAAGAGACGAAATACCATCAACTGAAGAAAGGATAAGCTTACCTGAGACTACGTAAGTACTACCAGGAAGATAATAGAAGACTTGATGAAAGGCGGACAATATACACTCGGTAAGGAGGTCTGATTTGCTAATCACCCAAAGTGGCAGGCTTCTAATGGGATTATTTAATTTGCGGTCAGATAGTTGCCCTAGATGACTAGTGTAGGTTTCATCTAACTTGACTGAGAATTACAGCCACGCAGGGTTTGATCATGTGGAGCAGGTCGAGAATACCAGATAAGAGGGCAGATTTGTCGGCTACTACCACGGGGGGCTAAAGGTGGTGTAACCAATTTGATGTTGATGGTACAAGCTGCAGAGAATGGAAAATTGGCATATCAACACGCGCCATTGGTGGTAATTGAGATGTGCAGTCTAGCTTAAGAGGTGGAGCCAGTGAGAGGAGTCCAGAGAGAACACCCGATCGAGTCGCAGAATTAACGTTCTACTGTAGGTCTCTGTGTTGTTCATAGTTTTCTACTTCATAAATATATACATGCGGCTACACACACATACACACTCACATATATATATACATATATTCTGAGGGATATCATATATATATATACGATATCCCTCAGAATATATATATATATATGTATATATATATATATATATATATATATATATATATATATTCTGAAGGATATCATGTTCTATGACATGCATATTTGTATTCTGAAGGATATATTGTTTTAAGACAGTTAAAGTCTGTGAAAACCTGTCCAAGATTTACAGATCTTTTAAAACCTCCGACGTAAATCCAGAAAAAGTTACTTTTCTTTATAAATGATCTACTGAAATAAACATAAATTTCAACCAAAGCGCTATCATAACGATCAACCAGGCACAGACAACATATTTTAGGATCAATTGAGATAGAGATCCAAGACAAGTAACCCCACTGCCGTCTGTACTATGCTGTAACAGAAACTAAAATAATGCAATTAGCTGCTTACCACCAAAACGTCGCTTCCAACGGAAGTGAAGAAACATTCCGATGAGAAACAGAACAAGACCAATAGCTCCGGCGACTAGAATTATCTTCCACACTTCCCACGTCTCATCGTTCTCTGTCATATCATCTGTAAAGACATTTCCCGTCACTTAGAAATTCCAAAAAGGCGCAAGAGTCAAATGAACATTTGCGATTTTATTTCATCCTTTTACAAATTTATCGTCAATCTGGCCATTAAATGTTTATTCGTTAAATTGTAGACCTACTAATTTACGTCACATGGTTTAAAAACATTGAGAAGTTAATTTCCTTTTTAATAAATCCCTGAAGTTTCATTCACTGGTTGATTCATTCGTTAAGTGTTAAATGTGGCGTTTAGAATAGAAAGCACTAACTTGTAATGTACTCACCATTGTAAGAGAGTGTTATCGTTCCACTATCTCGGCTGTATCCGTTGTCACCCATGCACCTGTATTCTCAGAAATATTTCACGCAATCATTAGAGCAGTTTGTTTCAATCGTTATGATCAACGTATCATTCTTCAGATAGACGTAAGGCGGTTCATCACGAACTAAGTCACCAAATGGTTCTGTCCTGTACCATTGCACAGTCAGAGCTGTGCTAGGATCAGAAGTTGCCTTGCACTGAATGACGAATTGCTTTACCTCAAGTATATCATCGGACATATTTTGTGAACTTGTGATCGTGACTCTTGTCTTCGCTGTTGAACATAAATAAGCACAAGAGCTACTCTTGATCAACTGAATAAAGAATCGAAATTAAAACTAGCAAATTATACTGAAAACAATAGCAGCAATAATATTTCTTTGAGCAAGAATCAAATGTAGACATTGGTCCTGTTGAATTTTTCTATACAATGAGTAGTTTTTTTATTTGCAAATTCAAATCCCCTGCCCAGTTCTTTATTCTGTCACTTCTTTCATGCCCATCATGTTTAAAATTAAGACTAATCTGTTCATTGTTATCTGAAGTATGGTATCTCTAGTTTCGAACTCGCTTCTTGCATGCACATTTTTTATGCGACGTCACGTTAAGCGACCTCGGCTGAGTCATTGAGCATCACGACAACGACGTGATAGAAGTCGTGAGATATGGACTAAATCAGAACTGGAATAATAAACAGCCTCTTAGTTATGTCAACCTGCACCGAATTGAGCCTTAACTATTACTATTAACCCCGATCTAGGACATCTATGATCCAGCGTTTTCCCGCGTCGGTCCATCATTTTGAATGATGGACCTTTGTTGGGTGACCTCCTGTCACTCGCTCGCTCCTCCATTCTTACTGGGGGTCATGCTACAGCTATCCGTAGTCTTAAATCTATTCTCTTTACTCTGCGTTCTTTGCAATTGGAGAGCCTCTGACTGTGTTGCATTGAGGAAGGCGTTTTGTCATTTACAAATACGATACCATACAATATAGACAGCTAGTGAATAACTGTACACACTAGACTTACTAAGAACGTTCAGGTATCCCTGACCAAATGCGTATCCATGAACGTTGCTTGCATTGCATTGAATTACCATCAGATCCGTTTGACTCTCTCGGTCGACGCAGTCTCGACAGACGTCTCTCATCGTCAGACTTTTCTTGTTGTTGCTGAACAAAAATCTCTTGGGAGGATTGCCAGCTGCAAAACGACGAATCACATGCTATATCGTTTTTGAAAATTTGTATAGCGCCTTTCTGGAATCTCAGCCATCAATAATTAATATTTATAATAATGTATTCGTGTTTTCACAAGCTCACTGACACACCGCAGTAAATTACGTTGAAACTTTGAAACTTTACTGTACAATTATCAAGATGTTATTGAACACACGTCTTGGCAGCCTGATACGCGCCCACTGATTTTACTGCTGCCTCTAAGGAGTGGAAGGCTGAGTCGACCTACAGGGGGCTTACGTGTTTCAAAGCGCGTCTTTCGCAATCTATTTTTCTTCAACGCAAGAGTATTACCATCATCTATATTCCCTTCCCGTTTTGATTGCTGAAGGTATATCTAAATATAGTATTATGTTATTTTTATCTTCTAAATAGGTACAAAAATTCAAGCATTAAAACAGTGCACCTGTTTTTTTTTATTTCTACAGAACAGACTTGAATTTTTCGGGTAGAGACGAAAGAATTTCTATCTTATCTAATCTTTCTGAGGGAAAGACTTATATGTTTTGATAGTCTATAAGGAATCCATCAATGGTTGATACAACTGAATTTCTACCGGAATATCGTTCAGAAATGACACTCTATATAAGTAATGAGACCCTCATTGCATAATATGCATGCAATTCAATGAGACAAACTCGTAATATCGCATACATTTACCTGCTGGTTTTACGGTTTAGCTGCTTAAGCCAAAGCTTCTTTTACAAAGCCTAATAGTAATTGATTCCACATTAATAAAAGAATTTGATTCCTCACACAGGTATGAGAATTTAAGGCAACATGCCGTCGATCTAAGAACAAAGAAGAGAGTGAACTGCAACATTGATCCGGTTCAGGGATGATGTGGAAGACAACATAATAACCAGTGCTCTTTTTCTAGAAAAAAGTTCCGGAACGGAACAATTATGGACGGGCTAAAATCCCGAGAAAACTGGATTGGGGGTTGAGAGGGGTCTCAATAAACACTGAAACAGTTCAAAACACTGAAATTACATTAAAATAGCTAAATTATTGTGTTTATTGTTGAAATAAATAAATTATTTTTTAGGAGCTGAAAAAAGGTGCCGGAACGCCGTTCCAGGGCGCGTTCCGGCTGAAAAAAAGCACTGATAATAACTCACTTTCTATCGGCTGTCCATTCTGGAGCCAGACAATATCAGCTTCAGGTTTGGCGAAGGCGTTGCAGTTGAAGGTAACCGATTCCCCTTCAGTTACATTGACATTGTGTGGACCATCCTTCGTATTTTTAAACACCGGCCCAACTGTTTACAGATGCAATTTTAAACTCTACATGTAACATTTCGTGCTTATGGTCGATTAACTACGTAGGGGCTGGGATCGTGTCTTTCTTGTTCGGTTTACAAGAAACGTAGCCTTAACAGAAAAGAAAGTAAACGTTCATACAAAATCGCACTCTTAAATTCCCATAGTCTTGTTCCCACTGCAGTAGATTTTATGTATTTTAGCAACTTTACTAGTCTTAAACATTAACATTACAGTGCACACAATGCAATGAAGTTTCTTCATAAATGAGTCATTTTCCGGTAATATTCACATTCACTAATTCAAGAAGCCAAAAAATTTTTTGGGCAAATTACATTGATTTTTTTGGGGAGCAAATCTTCAATATTTCTATTTCACTAATATATATTTGGTTTTGCACTAATATGTAAAATTATGAAGTTTTTAGCAGAAAGAAAATAGCCCTACGAAAATGTTTGTCCACTCCGTTTCTCCGTTACCAAAACACATATGAGCTATTTATATATAGTAGACGGCTTCCTACTGCGTAGTTTGACATGCCAATATGTTCTTAGTATTAATGTTTATAAAATAAATATAAAAGAAATTACAATACAAATGATTATTTAATTCCATCACATTTTAAATTTTGTTAAGGTGTTCCACTCCGTTACCGAAAGAAAAATAGGGAATCTAATCAACGTAAAGTTGACTGTAATTTTTTTGCCAAATAACAAAATAAAAATCACTTCAGCTAATCATCACCAGTGATCAAATGAACAAAAAAACATTAAAATATTTATGATGTTGTCTTAAAAATCTGCTCATAACATCAAAATTACATAAAAAATTACCATAAAAAGTTCCGCTCCGTTACCATTTGTCGAGAATTGAGCACAGAATGTGAAAAGTGAACTTTAAAAAAAACAGTCTGCCGAAGCAAAAATTTATTTAAAATGTCATATATTGTTATATAAGTTGTATTAGAAATGATAATTTAAGTAAACGACTTATCCTGACAGTGGAATAAATTTTAGTACCTCAAGGGTCACAATTATGGTAACTGAGTGGACAGTTAACGGAGTGGACAAATTGTGTATCAGCACGGTAAATATCATATTATCTCTCACGCGTCCACATTAATCGTCGGTACACTCATTATATAGCTTATAAATGTTATATTAAAAATATTATTTAAATTAAATTTATTCATAATCATTGCAAAAATGCAGTAACGGAGTGGATGTATTATGAAAAAACACATGAGGTACGTAATAAATGAAAATTTGTAAGAAATTTGTCTTAGCATTCAGATCCTGTATTAAGACATACTTACTTACATAGATCTTCACAGAAGAGATGTGTTAAGTTGCGGGACCAAAGAACAGAAAGGGTTGTGAGATACGAGATAATTTTCACATGTTAACGGAGCGGACATAATTTTCCGGGGACAAGTTAAAATATATTTTTTTAAATTATACTGAAGTTGTAAGTTTCTAAGTTGTATTTAGAAATATGCAATTATGTTTATTATAAAAGAAACAGTCACATTTTTTGGTTTAATGCAAATCATTTTGAAATTGTAGACGAAAGCAATATGTACTATAGCCTAGGGACGGTAACGGAGTGGAACATTTTAAATTCAAAATAAATTGTAATAAATTATTTTATTGCTCTGAATTACTTTCAAAGGTTTTAAATTGTTGACTGATCAATAACGTTTTAATCTAATCACTTAGCATGATCAGACTAGGCACTGTTTTCTTAGAAATGACCGGGGACAGCTGAATTGTCAATTTATGCATTTACCGGAAAATGACTCAAATGCGAGGAGTTTGTCAATTGCTTACAATCACATTATTTCCATTTAGCAACTCTTCTTACTTTTCTTAACTTGCACATAAATCACTAATGCATTGCTATTTGTCATACCAGGTTGCGCCAACTTTAATACATAACCACCTTGAAATCATTAGCAAAAACTGATCTGTAAAGGCTTCGCTTGATAAATAAACGTGATATGCAGAAATTGTTTACTTTAAAATGTGATATGCAGAAATTGTTTACTTTAAAATGTGATATGCAGAAATTGTTTACTTTAAAATGTGATATGCAGAAATTGTTTACTTTAAAATGTGATATGCAGAAATTGTTTACTTTAAAATGTCAGACCTTCAACACGTATCTGAAGAATTCGTGTTTTGCTTCCTAGAGTATTTGAACCAGTGCAGCTGTAGTTTCCTTCATCAGATGCCGTCACTTTACTTATTCTGAGAGTCGTATTAAAATAATACTCAGACACAAAATATCTTCCATTGTTTGGTGTATTCCTTGGACCGATCCAGGTAGTCGTTGGCTGAGGACTGAAGCAGCCAATCTCTCAAATTCAGCAAATGCATGAAATGGCAGAACTTTTATATGAATGTATTTTTATCTAAGTTTTTTACGTGGAAGCGTCTAGATGTCTTACGGATATATCTCCCTGCAGGACTGAACGAACTGCTTATACACAAAGAAACCGTTGTAGAACACCCAAGTGATAACTTGTACTAAGCACTGTCATAGAGGATTGCCTAATGAAGCGTATGAAAGTTTCATCGGCGACTACCCCAAGGCCTATAAAGCTGCGTTTCCTTGTACAAGTGAGCCTAAGTGTAAGAAGGGCGAAGGCCACACAATCATACCCGTGGATGACCACAGGGCTATTAAAATCGTGCAGGGAAAAAATCTCTTTGGAGATTCCCTTTGTCGCTATTGACAGTATATGTACTTCTTCTTAGTTTTGGTGTTACTTAGTTAAATGTACAAGCTTATGCAAAATATTCTGGTGCTAGTTTCATAAGTTGAACATTACTGAACTTCATTGTTAGTATTCTAATAAGTAATATAATTACTAGCTATATTATACTCAATACTTGATCCTGTTAATCACTGTCAT
>OY744617.1:39405130-39637630 GCA_963556255.1 Allolobophora icterica | reverse complement strand
ATCGTCTTCATCCTCAAAAAGCGCCCCCATACCCTCACAAGCAATATAATCTGTAGCATCTGATTTCAGTTAATTGCTTTGTTTCTGCTTATTTATACATGCATTTCACATAAATAGATATAACGATGTATAGGTTATTTTGATACTTATCAAGGATCCCGCTCTTGTTCACTTATTAGTCGTGAACTTGAAGTCTTCGATCAAAAACAATTATTATCGGACACCAAGACTTGGATTTGGTCGGACTGGTGCTTTTTGTCTTAGTGGGACTTCACTCTGGAGAACTAAAGGAATAGGAATCTGATGGACATTTGGCTTGACAGTCTAGAACGCTAACTGTTAGGCCCCAAAGGAAGTTACTAATTTATAGGCTTATAGCTCTATATGTAACCGACGAATCAGTCTGGTCTAACTGGTCATGAGATTCTATCCAAATTTGATTTATGTAAATGCAATTTAGGTGCAAAAAACTGCATATGATCGGTGAAAGTGTTTGCACTCCATTGCCTCATTACGCGGAGAAACCCGCATGCAGGCAAATTAGATAGAAAACGAATGCGAATGTTCTCTGGTTACAGGCCTCTAGGGCCTACTTATTTCAGTCGCAATATTAAATAACTTTAAATTATTATACGGGTGCGCAATAACCTAAACGTTCTCGAATGTCAAGGCAAATGGTCACAATGACAGATATGTATTCTCAGATTCCTATTCCTCTAATGTCCCAAAGTGAGATCACACTACAGAATGATCACATCGACTGTACACTGTCGATGGAAAGATCAGATGTCAATGAGGAAGACTGGATACCCGCTCTCAATTGCCAAGGCTAATGATACACGCCCGTGTCTTCCTCTCGGAGTTAACTAAAGGAACTGCTGTTCCATGATATTATCAAGTGACAGTTTTGTAAAAGCTCGCGTCATCTGCGATTCTGTTTATAAGAGTTTGAACGAAGAAAAGACATTCAAATCTTTTATTGAAATACTGTAACCGTTCTGTGTAATTATGATGAGGCGATGAAACCAGAAAATATTTTGTAATCAGTAGTTACAATGATAAACGTTTCTTACACACGGACGTTGAAGAAACACGACGAACAAGCAATATCAAGTAAGAGGATGGGGTTCAAATTGCCGCCAGTACAGAAATTTGCTTAAAGGTTTCGGTTCCATCTGCGGCCGCTAGCCAATCTATCACTGAGTTATAATGAGTACATTGTAATTAGTAGCTTCCATTGTGCCGATGTCTACTTCACACGGCATCACACGATGGCACACCAACACTAAACCGTAATCAGGTCAGTATCCAGAAGATCAGTCCGTAAAACAGACACTTATACACCATCAAGGTGGAGATAATTCGGCGAAGGACATGGCTGAACAGTGAACGCCTGCCCTCGCATAAGGATGGCGTCAAACTACGAAAATCTTGAAGTCGATTACAATCGAATTCCATCAATGAAAACACTGTCCTGACTCGAAACATTACGAAACACTTTACTATCACAGTCGACATGACGTTCAGCGCAGATAGATTTCTTCCGTCAAAGAAATCAGTCCTTGCCCACTAACCGTAAAAATACTGAAAACTTACTAGACCCAATAACCTTACTGGTGGAACACGTCAGGTCGGCGCCACACCTAATATTACCATAGCACTATAGCCCCTATTCAGACCTATTATCAACGACCTCCTGAGGCAAAGAGAAAACGTCATCTAGAACGCAAGTAGAAAAAATCAGGTCTTGAAGAGAATATACAGTGAAATAGGGCCTACAGGATACCGTCATCAATGCGGCCTTACAAACTAAATCACAGACTGTTTTGTTTTGGGGTTCGTGTGCTGCGAGCCTCTTCACCACATTTAGGCAGCGCTTTTGGGAGGTACTGAAAAGGCATATGATAAGTGTCGATATACTTAACTTATACATACATACACGGTATTACACGTGTACATACAAACATATAAAACTACTTGCATGGTTATATACATAAAACGAGATATCAGTTGCTATGTTTTCTGGTTACGTATCGGGGACCGTCTGGAGTTGTGATAATCTACATAATAATCATAATAATCATAATCTATCATAATAATCATAATCTATCATGATAATCTACACAATTAAACTGAAGAATTCAAAAGTTTGTCAGATGGAATCATAGGCACCTCGGTGGGCCCAGACTAAACAAGAGGCTTCAGCTGAACTTGCTGTTCTCGTTGCGCATATTTTTAACACCGCCCTCGGCCAGTGATACATCCCTCCCCAATAGAAGATAAGCAGGATTGCTCCGGTCCCGAAAACCACAGATCTCATACTAATCGACACAGTTAAACAGAACAAGTCTATAGCACACAATTGGTTAAGCCGCCCTCATAAGCAGCCTCGTTCTCACAAAGACCTAATACTACCTCATAAGTCTGTTACCTACAGAGCTATACGCCTGTAAGTTAGTAACTTCCTTTCGGGGTATGTCTAAGGCATAAAGCATCAATCAGACAAAATAGAAGTCCTGCTGTCAGATAACAATTGTTTCGATTGCAATCGTAGACTTCAAGTTCTATGATCAATTAAGCTAGTGTCGAAGAGCAGAGTCCTTGAAAACCAGAACAGCCAATATGCAGGGATATCAGATAGAAAACGGAGGTGAGTATGATCTATGTACAGGGCATACTTATTTCAGTCGCAATATTAAATCACTTGGGGTCTTCAATATTGTAGTGGTCAACGTGTTTTACTCTCAGTCGAGAGGTAGTGGGTTAAAAATCCCAACCAGGGCAGAAATTTGTTTCGAAATTTCTGCTACACCTGCTAGGGGGTCTAGCCAACTGAGCTATAAAGACAACACTGACCGTACATATTCGGTGGAAAGACAGGACGGCGAGGGAGAGAACTGGCCACCCGCCCTCATATGTCGAGGCTAAGAAAATTAAGCCGCTAACATTTTATACTCAGGGCTAGCTTGAGGGACTCCTTCTTCTTCTTCTATTATATGGTGCGCAATAGCCTAACAGTTCTAGGCTGTCAAATAAAAAGGTCACGAGGATATATATATATATATATATATATATATATATATATATATATATATATATATATATATATATATATATATATATATATATTCCCAGATTCCTATTCCTCCGGTGCCCAAAGGCAGTGCTTCTAAAACTTTCGGATGCTGCGGACAGGTAATTGCTTTACAGGCCATTTCGCGGACCGGTGCTTTTCAACATCGGCTTATATATTTGACATGTTATACTAAAAATGAGATTTCATATAACATTGTCGCTGTTTCTAATTACTATATTGCTATGACTGTTGTCAATGTCAACCGTTTTTTATACATTTTCGCGAATAAGTTGAAAAATTATGAATTTTTAAAGACCGGTAACCAGAGCTCCGCGCACCGGCACTTCAAGAACTGCTGTCCTAAGTGAGATCACACTACAGAATGTACACTGCCGAAGGGAAAATATTGAGGATGAGGGAAGAATATCCGTTCTCAAATTCAAAAGCTAAGGAAATGGAAGTTGACAGTGCTTCACATCCATGGCTACCTCTCGGGGTTAGCTAAAGGGTGACCGGTCAATTCGGCGCCGGTCAATTCGGCGTCGGTCAATTCGGCGCCGGTCAATTCGGCGTCGGTCAATTCGGCGCCGGTCAATTCGGCGCCAGTCAATTCGGCGCGGTAAATTCGGCGCCGGTCAATTCGGCGCCTTTTGCTAACGCTTCTGTTTCTACCGACATTTCGTCTACTATGACTTTCCTTGATCCCGCTTCTAGTTTAAGTTATATTTAATCGTTGATCCCGCTTCTAGGTTAGTTTATATTTTGATCGTTCATCCCGCTTCTAGTTTTAGTTAGATTTCAATCTTCAACAAAAGGCGCAGATGTTGAAATTATAAACTTCAAACCATTTCACACCTGTTACCGTCTTCCAATTAAAATATAACTAACAGTAGAACCTGGACGAAAGATTTAAATATAACTAAAACTAGAAGCTGGATGAATGATCAAAATACAAACTAAACTAGAAGCGGGATCAACTATTAAAATATAACTTAAACTAGAAGCGGGATCAACGATTAAAATATAACTAACAGTAGAACCTGGATGAAAGATTTATATTATCACAAAAACTAGAAGTGGGATGAACGATCAAAATATAACTTAAACTAAAAGCGGGATCAAGGAAAGTCATAGTAGACGAAATGTAGGTAGAAATAGAAGCGTTAGCAAAAGGCGCCCAATTGACCGCGCCGAATTGACCGGCGCCGAATT
This sequence comes from Allolobophora icterica, assembly GCA_963556255.1. NCBI lineage: Eukaryota > Metazoa > Annelida > Clitellata > Crassiclitellata > Lumbricidae > Allolobophora > Allolobophora icterica. The sequence continues at coordinate 39,633,342 of OY744617.1, read as the reverse complement.
GACTGGCGCCGAATTGACCGGCGCCGAATTGACCGGCGCCGAATTGTCATGGCACCAGCTAAAGATATTGCAGTTTTTTAAATGCTCGCGTCATCTGCGTTTTCTTTATGAGAGTTTTAACGAAGAAAAGACATTCAAATCTTTTATTGAAACAATTTGTAAGCATTCGGTGTATTTCTGATGAGGAGGTGAAACCACAAGACATTTATTTTGTCATCAGTAGTTGCAGTTATAAACGTTTTTTGTACACTGATGTTGAAGAAACAAAACGAACAACAATATGATTTGCGGCCTAAAGTCACTCAGTCACTTAGCTATAATAAGTACATTGTAATTGTAATTAGTAACTTCAATTGTAATTGTAATTAGTAACTTCAATTGTAATTGTAATTAGTAACTTCTATTGCGCTGGCGTCTAATGCACAAAGCGTCAACCGATGGCACACCAAAACCAATCCACAACCAAGTCAATATCCAGAAGATCCGTCCATAAGAATGAAACTGACTGTACGTTATCAGTGTGAAGATCAGACGGCGAAGGACAAGGTTAACCGCTTCTTTCATATGCAGAGGCTTTACAGAATGAGTTGCCACTACAAAGCTAGCTTAATGTACTGCAATTCTTCTTCTTCTTCTCCTTCTTCTTCTTCTTCTCCTTCTCCTTCTTCTCCTTCTCCTTCTTCTCCTCCTCCTCTTCTTCTTCTTTTTCTTCTTCTTCTTCTTCTTCTTCTTCTTCTTCTTCTTCTTCTTCTTCTTCTTCTTCTTCTTCTTCTTCTTCTTCGTCTTCGTCGTCTTCGTCTTCTTCTTCTTCTTCTTCTTCTTCTTCTTCTTCTTCTTCTTCTTCTTCTTCTTCTTCTTCTTTTTCTTGTAATTATATGCTTCAATATAATCATTATGAAGTTCTAGTCAAAGCTAAGTGCAGGGCAACAGCACGATCGTGAAAACTGCATAAAGTAAAAAGTTAAAAAGAAGCAATTCGAAATAAAACAATTTACAAAATCTATTGCCGAGACAAAATTTAGGCTTTAAACCCTGAATTTAAAGCATGGTGATTGTCAAACGGCTTTTCAACGCTTATCCTTTTACATTGCTTTATTCTTAATTTAAATTTCAATCCATCATAGCATTTCTTTCGCTTGAACATGTTAGACCTAGAACACCTTAAAATTTTAATCAAAATGGGTGTAGTCATATGGTACAATTACAGAATGAAACCTGAGTAGCTATTATCCGAGTAGTACCTTTAAATAGACATTTCTAACATCTACTTATATAAGATTTATAAAAAATCAACGTAGAAATCTTAATAATTATTGGCTACGTACTGTTAGTTGGTATCCGAATATTGAAAAGCAAATATGACTGTTTATTTCTTGAGAAACACATAGTCTGCTTCATGTAAGCTTGTGTATGCTGGGGGAGACGTGATCTTAAGTCAGAAAAAGAGTTTGGATCCATCGTCAGACTTCTCTACGACCTGTATGCAATCAGGGATCCACTTCTTTCGGACCCAGATCCGTGCATTGGTTAACCTCTTTCGGATCCAGGTCAATACATTGGTTCACCTCTTTCTGATCCAGATCAATGCATTGGGTATCCTCTTTCAGATCCAGATCAATGCATTGGGTCTCTTCTTTCAGATCCAGATCAATGCATTGGGCCTCCTCTTTCAGATCCAGATCAGTGCATTTTGTCTCCTCTTTCGGTCCAAGACCCATGCATTCTGTCACCTCTTTCGAACCGAGAGCCGCTCACTTCTTTTGGATCAGGATCCATGCATTGGTTCACTTCTTTCAGACCCAGATCCATGTATTGGCTGACTTCTTTTGGATCTGGATACAGGTCCAAGTATTGATTCACTGTTATCGTACCCAGATCCAAGTATGGATTAACTTCTTTCGAAGCCATATCCAAAGTAGAGTCGGGCAAATTTTCAGACTCAGTTGTGAGTGGTTCGTAACAGTGGACTTGATGTTGGTCTATTATGCCGTGACTTGTGATTTGATCATTGTTTCCCAATAATTCTTCTAAAGGCAAATCAACTGAATCATATCCTACATCCTCATACATACTAGGAGGATTGGGCAAACTCCTGCTTTTCATTTGTCTGTTGACGTCTGAAATATGAAGTAAAATATCAAAAGGATCAGTGGTTACAAACAACTCATCCGTAAATAGCGTAAATCAAGAGTCTGGTAAAAGTGGATTTACGCGGTAGAAAGTGAAGTTCCTTAGTGGTCAGCGTATATACTGAACTCTCAGGTCAGACGTCGGCTAAGAAAGTGAAGTTCCTAGTTCTTCATACAAGTGGCTACTCCTCAGGTTAGCTTGACAGACTGCTTTTCTTCTCTTCTTCTGTCACACTATAGTAATAGCATCGGGCGCAGGATTAATCTTGGGGAAGTCAAACAGGAGTCGCTTTCGAAGCATGGCGGTCCGATTTGCTCATCACGAAAGAGTGACAGCTTTTAAAGGGATTATTGACATTGTGCGACAGGTGGTTGCCCAAGGTGACTAGTGAAGGTCCCACTCATCTGAGGAAACTAAACTCGGTTGAGGCTGAAAGATCTCTCTCTATCTCTGATGTATGCCAATGATTATGTGCGACGAACATTTGCATGCTGGTAGGGCTGCAGCTATGGAGGGCTGACCAAGATAAGCGACAAGATTCGTGTACTACTAGCAGGAGAAGCTACGAGTATGAACTATTTTGACGCACAAGCTATAAGTCACAGAGATTGGAAAACATTACTAAACAAAACCTAGTTCTTAGTCGTAACTTAAGAGATGCAGTCATAGAGAGGGAGAGAGAGGGGGGAGTAGGGAACGGAGAAGGGACAAGACATTGAGTCATTTTGATATTGAAATATTTAGTCATTCAGACAGTTAAGATCTCTCTCAAAGAAGTGCCAGTAATATGAATCTATCATCTACATTTTGAGACGGACTGTTGGTTATAGCAATTACATCATGAGGTTACGTTCTCTTTGTTTGAATTGTAGAGCTGTTTACTGCATGGCCTGATGGGTGTCCAACGTCGAAGAAAATTAAACTCTCCAATAGAGCTACCTTTCGATATAAGTCTTCACCTCAAATAATAATATTTTTGTAAATGCCGAACAATCAACTGAGAAAATATTTTAGGCTCAGTAGAGATCGAAGCCCGAAGCAAAGTGACCTCACCACTTGTACGATGTCTTAATTAAAGATAGAGCAAAGAGCTGCTTACCATTGGAACTTGGCTTCAAACGTAAGCGGAGAAAAATTCCGATGAGCAACAGAACAAGACCAATAGCTCCGGCTACCAGAATTATCTTCCACGCTGCCCATGTCTCCTCGTTCTTTTTGGCATCCTCTGTAAAAGACATTTTCTCCAAAATAAAATTCTGAAAAAGTCGTCCAATGCAATCAAGAAAGTAGGTATTTGCGATTTGCTTTTTATTTATCTATCTGACCACTAAACGTGCAATCGTTAAATCGCAGAAATATGTATTTCCGAACATTGTTTCACTCACTTTAATGATCCATTAAGTGTTACTGAGAAATGAGAGCATCGCCTTTAGAATAAAATGCATTAACTTGTAATTTGTTAACCTGGCGTAGTTCTGGTTTGGTAAGTAAGTGTTATCGTGCGACTTTCTCGGCTGTATCCGTTGTCGCCAACGCATCTGTATTCTCCGAGGTATTTAATGCAATTGGCAGAGCATTTTGGATCAATCCTTAGTATGAAAGTCTCCGTCACTACGTAGACGTAAGGCGGTTCGTTACGAACTAAGTCTCCAAACGGTTCTGTCTTGTACCAGCGCACAGTCGGAGGTGTACTAGGATCAGAAGTTACACTGCACTGAAAGTCGAATTGCTCTTCCTTCAGAAAATCAACCGACACATTTTCTGGACCTATAATCGCCACTCTTGTCTTCACTGAGAAACACAAAATAAACAAATCAGCTATTATTAATATATTACTGATTACGATGATGATGATGAAAATGATGATGATGGTAATGATGATCATGATGATGATGATCATGATGATCATGATGATGATCATGATAATGATGATGATGATGATAATAATAATAATAATAATAATAATAATAATAATAATAATAATAATAATAATAATAATAATAATAATAATAATAATAATAATAATAACAATAATAATAATAATAATAATAATAATAATAATAATAATAATAATAATAATAATAATAATAATGACAACAGCAACAACAAAAGTAATAGGGACCTAATAATAAGCAACACGGTGGCATTGAATTCGGAGGCACATTTTCGGATAGTTGTGAAACCTGGGATGATTTCCTGGCGATAAATTTTCAAACTTTTAGCATACTTTTTTATGTTCCTGAAGGATTATTCCTACCTTAGATTAAATAAAATGATGATGATTATGATGATGATAATGATGATAACAATAATTATTAAGGTCACAAATTATTCCATCCGTACCACGGGCCTACGACCGAATTATAACACCGGCTGATAGCTTGATATGTAAAACCTTCATCATTAAAATCCTTAATAATGGTTCCTCAGCCCTGGGTATACATCTGTCGTAAGACAAACGCTGTGACTCATGCTGCTTCAGGCGCCGTAGGACGACTCCAATCGATGCATCGGGCGAAACCCGGACGCATCGACTGGAGTCGTATTAGCTGCCTCAGTTGCCTACTGCAGTCGATTAGTGGCTGCAGTCGATGCATCGGGCGGCCCGAAATTCCCTCCCGCTCTATCTCTACCTCTCCCTCCCTCTCGCTCCGTCCCTCCATCCCTCTCCCTGTCATTGCCTACATCTCTCCCTCCTTCCCTCCCGGCATCAGTCGCTCAAATCTGTTTAGCAACTGGTCAGATAAAGGATATTCTTACATACTTGCTTAGTCTATTAATGATAATAATAATATTATTATTGAGGACATAATGATAAAAAATAATAATACTAATAATAATTCTGCCGTTCTGTCTTCGTGCGGCTTTGTGACCTCGGCCTTTCAAACTCTGGAGCTAATAAATCAAGATGGCTTTGCTTTGATCAACATCCTCGGTTACCCATTACTCAAAAATCAGGAGAAAATGGAAAACTACTTTCCTCTATCAGTGCTCATTTATACTATCCATCGCTTCACTGAGGTCACTTTGTCTACAGCACCCTTTGTACCGATTAACCCATAGCTAAGACTAGCCATTCTAAAACAACGCTGCCCTACTTTTAGTGATCAGGTATACCTGCGTAAAAGTAATAATTCTATAAGGTTTTTGATTTGATTTTGCTACCCCTCCCGCTTTTTCACGCCGGAAATTTGCGCTGTGTTGCTAGTAAACTTTACTTTTAATTCCTGCTGTTCATAGTTGTAATTTAGGTGAAGACTACGCTAATATGTATCACACACGAGGCACTGTCACTCTTACCTACAACACCCTTCACACTTCTCAACCTTCTTACATTCGCCAGCTACTCATCTTCCAACCGTCAGGGCTACTTGCTCATCATCATATCATTCTTTATATCGGCCTTCAATCTTCTCCTCTCCGAAATCCTGCAACCGCTCCTTAGTCTATGCTGCACCGGCTCTTTGGAATGATCTTACAAAAGATCTCCGCCAGTTTGCTCATTCTCCTATCTCGCCTGTTGACTTCGCCTCTCCCCCGCTTGCACTGTCTACCGCTGTTTTCCGCTCACTACTGAAAACCGACTCTTAAAGCTATATATACTATCCTGATGCTAATTCCGCCAGAGGGAGGAAGAAGTCATAAACTACTCCTACATGTATTATCAAAGAGCGTATTGAGTATTTCATTTTTTTAAAATGACCGCCAAAACTCAGTTCTCGCCACTGGTCGGAATTTTTAAGCGCACTGACAAACACAATGGACGGGTGCATAGACTGCATCAGCTGTGAACGCAAGGTTGGAGAACGGTAATATCAGGATTGCGGTTCAGATACTGTGCTCAGCTGATCAACCCATCTAGGCAGACTGGGTTCCTTGGCAGAACTTCAGTCTAAGCATCATGCATCTCAAGAGGTAATGGATATACCATCTCCAGACCAAAATCTAACAGCATTGAGTTTACAGCTTTAGGATATATACAACTACGAACATAGGTCTTAAGTAAGTAAATAAACAACTTAGACTTACTTAGGACGTTCAGATATCCAGAAGCAAATGCGTATCCATGAACGTTGCTTGCATTGCATTGAATAACCGTTAGATCCGTTTGTCTCTCTCGGTCGACGCAGTCTCGACAAACGTCTCTGATCGTCAGACTTCTATTGTCGCTGGTGAATATAAATCTTGTAGGAGGATTGTCAGCTATTAAACGCATACCATGCATTTTGATAATATAAAGGGTCATTTTAGAACCACTGACTGATTCTTAAGATACAAAATACAAATTCGGACAGAAATTTTCCACATACACAGAATGAATTATGCCACCATCACAAGCGTCATATTTTTCGTTTTTATTCATTTGTGTTTGTGTGTGTTTACGGAGTTCGTAGGAAATAGACCCCCGCCCTATTCACCGTGCTTACTTTGATTGATTTCTTGGACCTTGTTCTTCAGCGACTACTTGGTCACACAACCTGAAGTCTTCGATTATTAACAATGGCTATGGATTGACAGGCCTCTGATTTTTTCATATTCATTCCAAGTATTTCTTTCTAATCTAATTCAATTATATATATATAATCTAAAGCCTTCTATTACATCGTTATCGTAATGCCTAAGGGCATCATTTGATGGTCGCTTCAAGTGACATCGCAGCCAAGAAACTTAGGCCGTAGACTCGATCTTATAATTGTTTACCAACATAAGAAGAAATATGAAACCGGTATCAAGGCTATGGAAGGATAATGATAACTCACGGTCTATCGGCTGTCCATTCTGGAGCCAGACAATCTTAGCTTCAGGTATGGCGAAGACATTGCACTTGAAAGTAACCGACTCCCCTTCGGTTACGTTGACATTGTAGGGACCATCCTTTCTGTTCTCAAACTTCGGCACACCTGTTTTCAAATTTCATGGTAACACCACGCGCTTAAAATTGATTGATTTAGCGCGGAGTGTAATACAAGTGAGTTGGCTTTTACACTATAATTTTATGATATGCGTTCATGCACACAGTCGCCTACCCATTTTATTCTTCAATGTAATCCTTGTAATCCTTGTAACAGTAACTTTGCGAGTCTTACGTTAAAATTACTGTATAGAGAATGCATAAATAAACACGCTGAGTTTTTCTATATCTGATTGCAGCTGTAGTACTTTTTGTGTAATAAACAATTTATTTAAACTGCAGCAGACCATAGAGAATCTAGCTTTCTGCCAACATCAAAGAATATACCTTCAATTCTACTAAAGGCTTTAGTAGATAAATAAATGCCATATATGCCAAATTTCTCATTTGAAAGTGTCTGACCTTCGACACGTAGCTGAAGAGACTGTGTGTATTGTCCTTGGGTATTTGAAGCAGTACAGTTGTAGTCTCCTTCGTCGGATGCAGTTATGCCATAAACGGTGACTTCTGTATTAAAATTTCTCAATTCGAATCTTCCTGAGCGAATTGTCCTTATTAGCGCTATCCAGATAATCCTTGGCTGCGGACTGAATAGAGAGAGAAAATGTCAAACACAGTTTCTATTTCTAAAATCAGCAAATTCATGAAAACTGCTGAACAGATATCGCGCTGCAACTTTATTAACGGATACATTTTATCGAGGAGCTTATACTGAAACGTCAAGATGCCTCACAGATAAATTTCCCTGCAGGTTGTAAAGTTTATAACGAGCAGTATAAACAGGACGGTCGCCATGCAACCAGTGCTGGGCAAAATACTCTGTAAATGTATTTGAAATACTAAATACAAATACACTTTTCAAAGTATATGAAATACAAATACAAAATACATTTTTCAGAATGTATTTGAAATTCAAAATACAAATATATTGTTGTATTTTGTATTTGAAATTTAAAAAAACGCAAACTAGCCTAGATGCGTAGTTAAAATGTTAATGAGTCTTTATGCTGCAAAAACCTAATGATGTCAGGTTGGCGAAGTTTTCAAAGAAAAAGTCCTTGTTCTGCTTTGACAGCAACAGTTTCTCGAAAGTTGTGTCAGACAGTCCACTGAGTTATTATTACTGAGAACAATTTATGTTGCGCGAGACTTAATAATATTATGAAAGTATAGGCCCTAAGTAGGTAATAAATAGTATTTAACAAAGTATTTGATATTTCAAATACAAAATACTCTGAAAAGTATTTCAAATACAAATACAAAATACATCATTTTAAATGTAGGGCCTATTTGAAATACAAATACATAAATACTTAAATGCATTTCAAATACTTTGTATTTCAATACTCTTCACAGTGCCGGCCTTAGGGGCGTGCGAACCGTGCGGCGCAAGGGGCCCGCAACTTAGGGGAGCCCGAAAATGTCACAGAAAATTAATATGAACAAGACACCCTAATAATAACATTATGCTTTAAATCTGCTCTTTTCTCAATAAAATAAAAGTCAGCTTCCTCTATACCCCGGAATTCTCGTGTATAGTTAAAATTGATTTGCTTTACTTGTTAACAATCTACTAAATAAAATGATCAGCAATTAAAAACAAATTTGACTTGTGTTATTGTGGGCCCGTACAATATACTCTGCACGGGGCCCGAAATATCCTAAGGCCGGCACTGCTCTTCAGCACTGCATGCAACTGAGAAGAAAACCAATAGAGTATTACGATATTCTATTCATTAATTGCATTCAGTAATTCGGAAATTTTAATATAGCGCACCTTCAAGAAACCTACTCAGAAGCGCTTCCAACCCAGCCAAGGCAATAGGGATTAGACTTGAGCAGCTTAGCTTATAAAAAGCAGGCCTGTTACCCCGGTGAGTAGGCGAATCTCTAACGGAAGACCATTCCAAATGGAGTGCCCAACAAAAGCCCGGCGTTACTTAAGTGTGGAGTGAGCCCGGGTGACCAAAGGTTCTCCTGCAGAAGAAGAACGAAAACCGGGCGACAGAGCTCACACAGATAGGCCGGGGCACAGCCTAAGAGACAGCTCAAAACCAGTACAGCAACCCTATTATAGCAGATACGTCTACACAAAGTTCCTACTGTTCGCCAGCGTATCACAATAAGAAACTTATGGTCATGTAATAATTTAATTTATTAAATCTCAAAACCTCTGAGTAGCTACTTCAGTCGTCCATAAATACATACACATATACACGCACAAACATACATAAATGCATTATATCCACATAAATACACATGTAAACATTGAATATAATTACATACATAGATATTTTTAAAAGCACATCAGTTCGTCGTCTCACATTTAACGCAGTTGCAACAGCAATCCCATTCCAGCTCTAAAGAGCTTTGAAGAAATTTGGTTTAAATTTGCCATTTCGTGTCGACTTACTATCCGTAAAAGAAACATCCGAATGTTGCGTTTCCTCCAATAAGACCAACAGTTTGTGTTGCTGAGGAAAATGCCAAAGTTGGAGCAAACTCACTGATGTTGCCTTGTGAATCTGCAACATTCCAACAACATCGAATACAATGAAATACAAGTAGCCAGTAAATTAAAGTTAGTATTCTTCATAGCCTGCTGAGAAAGGCCTACTTAAAAATCACTTATTAGTCAGTTTGAATTGATTCATTTGTTTTAAAATAATCTTATGTTTAAAATAATCTTACTTCTTGTCACCGTTAGTTGCGTAGAACTTCCCCACGCTAACACATCCAGGAAAGAACTGTAAGCATAGATCCAGTAAATACTTCCACCATCACCATCCTCCGGGAGAGCATAGGCAAAGTGAAGATCTCCTAAAATTAAAAGAGAGCTTTCACGTGGTAGAATGTCAGTGTCTGAATCAATGAATTCCAATCTCAAAACTTATGTGGCCTCTTCGTGCATGATGATCCGGTGGATTGAAGAGCATTGCATTGGATCGGCAAAACAATCAACAATAAAGATATTAAAACTTAGGCATATAAAGGAGACAACTCTATAGGTATTGCATGCGGTCGTTCAAACGACTGCACCTATCTCTTGGCATGAGTGGATGACGTCCTACCTGACTCGCAGACAGCAATGTGTCCGCCGCCTCTTCCACAGCGACTATCATTATCTGTGGCTCTCCTCAATGCGCAGTCCTGGGACCCATTCCTTTCCTCATTCATACTGCCGACATCTTAGCCAAAATAATTATCCATGCAAGCATAGTCTGAATGGTCATCTCAACTCGGATGACTCGCAAATCTATGGCTTCTGTCGTCATCCAAGTCCGCTGATATCTTCGTGCCAGCAACTAAAACTAAAACGGACGTTCGGGCTTAACTGGTCGCTGACCTGCGTGCCTGGAACAGTCTTCTGCGCACCACGCTACTTCGCAGACTGCTATCGGATGACCCTAATTATAGGCCGCTGCTGCAATTATCAAAGTCCGCTGACTCGTGCCAGTAACTAAAACTAAAAAGGACGATTGGATCTTTTGGGTTTGCTGGTCTACGTACATAGAACAGTCCTACTCCTGGACCTATTCAGGAATCTTTATGTTCAAACAGTTAAAAATGTACTTGCTGCGTGACTTCGAGCATTGCCATTTACTTTGAAAGTAGATAGTGTATGTAAAAGTATCCTAGAAGTAGCTTGCCACTAACGATGCTATATAAATTGCCATAATTACAATCACAATTACGGTTACAGCTCTGCAGATTAACCAAAGTTGATTATCGATCCTAGTGATTTGTGTAATAAAACTACTGATTGAAGTTCTGTGCAGAGAACTATCTCTCTCAGCGGTTAACTGATGAACCATTTCAAGTACGACGAAACCAAGTTCAGTTTTACCATTATAACCGATTTGCACCCTTTCCGAAGCAAATACGTCTGTGCAATCTTCGTTGGTATCATTAGTTTTACACCAAATCATCCAATGCTCAGGAAAACTTCTGCGTGGATAACCCTGAATGTGAAATGGCATTCCTTCCACAACGGTTTTCTGAAGAACAGAGGGAGTTTCTGCCGTTGACTCAATAAATGCCATCCGAATGAATATCGTCTTTGAGAGAGATGTGCCATAAAGATTCTCGGCAAAACACTGATAGTAGCCTTCATCCGTCTCTGTTGCTCTGTTTATTGTCATTGTGCCATCTGATCCTTTACGGATATTTGAACGATCTGTGTTTAGTCCAAGACCGTTCTTCTTCCATTCATATCTGTAAAATAAATCACAATTTCTATTCGTGGAAAATGCAAGTCTTTGAACAGATGAAGCAAGCAGAACTATCACTCTATCACACGATGTTACTGATTGAGTATCATGAGAATTGAAACAACTGTCAGGTGATAGTAGATATGACGAGTTGCTTGATGTTGTAGCGGATTAATAATATAGCGCTACAGGGGTTACGTGGATTGGGTTAGTCACGATTGGGCTAAGAAGAGGCGTGGCTGGAAGGATGTCAACACAGAATTCAAGGTGGACGTGATGGGAAGGGATTGTTCAGAGGTTCAGAATTCGTTGAGGCCCTCAGTTAAGAAGTTGTGGCTAGAGAAGTAGCCATAGCGATGGGTGTCGATGTTTGAGTAAAGATGTGTAATGACAAAAGTCGGGTTGAGTTGTTGGTAGGCCCCTACATGTAAATGTGTTACATACTCCTGGCAGGCTCGCAAAATGTAACAAATTTATGATTTATGATGGCCACCGTAAATATCTTATAATGGTCACCACCAATATAAGTAACCAGAAACGTTAAAATCTTTGAACTTACCTTACAGTTGGCGTTCCCTTGGCTCTGCACGCCAATGTAACATTTTCGTGCCTGCGGTAGATGATGGTGTTTCTTTTAGGACTTCTCGTTAAAGTTGGTGGGAGTCGCACTGAAAACATTACAGCATTCTAAGTAAAGGTAATATTTTAGCCAACTCTTTCGGCGCCAATATCACACCCACAAAGATCCAATCAGCCATCGATGCAAAGATACATGCAAGAATCGTAATCGTAATCTCCAAATTTCTAAAGCGCCAGTCTAAAGCTAAGCGCAAGCATCAGCTTATTCACGAGCGCTGCGTCGTATCCGAGGGTTTGTTCTGAGATCGATGTCCATTGGAAGTCTGAGTCCGGTTGTCAGAGACCGCTACTTAAGAGAAAAATCACTCATGACTAACAACCGAAATCCAGTAGAGTAGACAACGCCTTTTATGAGATCGGCTAACAAACCAGAATTTGCAGATGGCATTCAACTCCCTATCATCTTGGTTCTATCAGAACAGTCGTACGTAAAAGTATCGATGTATGTGTTGGACGACCATATTGTATTGTATTGCATTGTATTTACGAATTTATAAAGCGCCTCTCGCAGTGCAACCTAATCAGAGGCGCTCCCAGTGCGAGGAACTCCGTGAGAAAAGTCTTAAGACAGCGAGAAGTAGCAGATATGCCACCAGTGAGGATCTGAGAACGAGTCATGGAACGAAGATCATTGCAGAGGGATGGGCCAACAGATGCGTAGGCACGGTGTTAAGCCATAGAAGTCCGGGTCCGAGAGACCAAGAGGTCATGTCGGTCTAAAGAACGGAGAGGATGGCCAGAGGCAACCGACAGAGGTCGACAGATTAGATCACAGAGATAACGAGGAGCTTAAGGTAGAGATCACGAAAATCCAAACAGTCATCGATGCAGGGAGACTTACAAGATTACTCAAGAGAACAATCAGTCACTCAGGACTAACAACCAAAATCCAGTCTATATAAGAGCAGTACAGTAGACGACACACTTTATGAGGTCTCAAACACACAATGCCTAGAGGTTATTGTAATGTATTGTAAACAATTGTATAGTTCCTGTTAAAAAATTAATTGTTAAGAGGAGCTTTCCGTATTAGAGTCTTGCAAACTTATAATTTTTTACACTGAGCTGTGAGATTTCCCTTTCCTTCTTCTTCTTTGCTTTCAGGCTGGGATTAGTTCCTCGCTGGGGAGATTTCCGCTTCCTACAGTCAGGCTACTGACCAATTCCTGTCTATTTAACCCAGATAAAACATGCGTGTGTGTGTGTGTTTGTGTGTGTGTGACAGAGAGAGACAGACAGACAGACAGAGACAGACAGACAGACAACAGACAGACAGACAGACAGACAGAGACAGAGGCAGAGAGAGTTTGTGTTTCTTTTGGAACAGGTCTTTTTTTAACTTCCATGATTACCGTAAGAGCTTGAAACTATGTTTGTCCCATGCTGAATCATAATAACCAAAAGATTATATTTTTGTATTTTTGCAGAATATTTGCACAATGCAGGAGGGAATTGAGTATTGTAAATATGATATTCTTCCTGTGCAGAAATATGCTAACAGTTAACAAAATTGCAGGGGGATCCTTACTAAAATTATACAATATATCAATTTATAAAGGAGAACAGTTAAATTGTCAGAGAAGACTTGCCATCGCCTTGAGTAGAAACAATGTGACAAAAGGAAGCCACGTTCAGCAGAATAACGAAGCCTTTCATTTCACGGCTTCTTATCTTCACATCCAGGTGAGTCTTTCTGTACACAGTTTGAAAACAGCATTTATACAAAAGCAACAGTACGTTGGAAATGTTCCCTACACAGTAAGGGATTTCAGAGGCTGGAATATCTGTTTTCAAACCCTACATCACAAGGACAGGTTACGCCTACAGGTTATTCATATCTCAGTTGAATCTGTTGGCTTACTATTATTGTTGCTTACTACGGAAGTTTTTTAGCGCGCAGTCGCACAGAAGTGTCAATCTCAGTCGCTATTAGTCAAGATATTAATAATAATTAAAAATAATATTAATAGTAATAATCTTTATTAATTCAAACTGACGAGTTCGCAATAAGATTACATTTGAAACATGACAGTACAATCAAGATTTTAATTAAACACACGGTTTGGCAGCCATGCAAGGAGCCCCCTAGAGGAGGCTTACGGGTTTCGAACCGCGTTCTTATGCTCTCCTGCCCTGAGTGTTACCATTACTCTATCCCCTTCCCCAGGAAATAGGACTATACTTAGGAAATACAACTAGGATATATACTTAGGAAATATACTTATGAAATAACTTAGGAAGTATAGACCTACTTAAGAAAAATCCCTAGGAAATACACTTAGTAAATTTTCTTAGGAAATGTATTTTGGAAATATACTTAGGAAATATTCTTAGGAAATATACTTAGGAAATAGGCCCATAGCGTCTATTTAGGAAATATACGTATAAAAACGATGAAAATCTTTGCGTTGAGAGAATTTATATCAAACCCGTTATGCAGAACTTCGATGAACAACCTTGCATTAGTAAATACTTTGATGCACCTGTAGAATTGCTAGAATCATCGTCCGAATGAAGTCTCAATCGCACGATGTCATGACTGCTCACTCGGAACTATCCAGCTAAATATAAGACAATAACAAAACGAAAGATATTTGCAGCTAAAACTTTCCTTCTTCAGTTGTAAGGAGGCGCATCATAAAACAGCAGCCGAATATTTTCTCTTTTCAGATCTAAGTTATCTATTATTATTATAATAATTAACTCTGACCACCTCGCGTCTCAAATCAACCAGAATATCCTCGACGCAACCATTACGACGTCATAAATATATAGACTTAGGGCCTATGTAGAACTTTATTGTGCACATGATGTAATGTACGCATACAAACGTACACACATACATACAGCTTGAATGTATGTGTATGAATGTATACATTGATGTATGTATGTATGTACGGATGGATGCGTGCCTGCTTGATACATGTATATATATGTTATTTGTTTTAATGTTCCGTTTACGGCCCATACTGTGGCTGATCATATATAGGCCTACTAATTTTATCATGCCATTAGCGTATTTGCCCGTCATATTATGACGGCAGGGTAGGCCTATATAATTATGTCGTTGGTTAAAATGCTCTGATCGCCGTCGTCAAGACGGCAGTACTGACGTTATAAACGGTTTCTGTTTCACAATTGATTCCAGAGCGTTTATCGACAGACACACGCTCCATGGATATTAGGCCTATATGTATAGATATATTGTGTGTGTGTGTGTGTGTGTGTGTGTGTGTGTGTGTGTGTGTGTGTGTGTGTGTGTGTGTGTAGGTGTGTAGGTGTGTGTGTGTGTGTGTGTGTGTGTGTGTGTGTGTGTGTGTGTGTGTGTGTGTGTGTGTGTGTGTGTGTGTGTGTGTGTGTGTGTGTGTGTGTGTGTGTGTGTGTGTGTGTGTGTGTGTGTGTGTGTGTGTGTGTGTGTGTGTGTGTGTGTGTGTGTGTGTGTGTGTGTGTGTGTGTGTGTGTGTGTGTGTGTGTGTGTGTGTGTGAGTACGTATTTCATCCGGTCTGAGACCTATACCTTAGATTCACACGTTCTTTCCGAGACCGGGCAGCCATCCGCGTACGTGAAATCGCGTTCTCGGTTTGGGAGCCCATTATAAGCAATTTTATGATTTTATTACCTCAAATTTCTTTTCACAAAATATACTGGAAGATAGCTAATGTAAAGTTCTTCTAATTTTTTGAATTTTTTAAAAATCCGATCGGTAGCTGATTTTAAATTAGCGATAATGTGAAGGTCTCGGACTGTCAGTGGGCGGAGCCAGTGACTTGGCAACCTGAGAACTAAGACACACGTTTCCATCGGAAACACACAGTCATGTATTTTGGCATGTAAAATTTGCACTCGGCTAGTTTTTGGGCTTGTTTTCGGAGGTCTGCGCGATACACGACCGAAATAAACATGGAGGTAGGTTATTATAAAATGGTTTATTTTTATGCAGTTTCTTTCGAGTTGTAAGATGTTAATAGCGGATCATGTGGACAGCGTAAAATGGGAAATTTATTACCCAACGACATCAAAAATAGTAGGCCTAATCGGATGTTGGTTTAGTGCTGTTGCATGTGGTACCCGATACCGTCTATTCACAATCGGGCACGTGTTTGAGACACGCGGTTCAACAAATGTGATTGTTCCAACTTCCCCAAAATAAACCTGGGGGTTCAAACCTCGAATCCTGCGTTTTCTTCATGAATAACTCAGATTTTTAAAGCTAAAAATGGCAATGATGAGACTATACTGCGCCGTTCTGGCAACAGATACTGTCAAAATGTATCGACCTGATCGGCTACAGTATTTTGTGGTTTACACGAAATGCGCTATATCAATTTGACCAGTAGAGGGCTCTTATTATTGTAGCTAGGGCTGAGCGCCTAGGGAAGCAGCGGCAGTTGCAGGCATCGAGAAGGTTCGATCATCATGGAAGTGTTTCCGAGTAGATTTTGAGTGTTTCGAAATTAAGGTTTTATCGTAACTTTTCTGTAACTTCGATTTTCCAAGGTATGATTGAATGCCTGGCTCTGTATGTGACGCAGAGGTTTGTGTTTTATAATCGAATTGAAGAGACCGCAAGCGAAGTTTCTAAATTCTTGGTGACCACTATAGTAAAACGGATCGAGAAGGTTCTACGAGACAGCCTCCATTGAGTGATATAGCTCCATTGCTTCATTGATCTTGTTTCGTGCAGGGAGTACATTTGATTTGTTTTCTGTCGTAGTATTTCCCAAATGTCAAGTGCTTAACCCCGATTGCCCAAAGGTCCCAAATTGAACTTTGAGAACTGAAGTGATAAGAAATAATTAATATTACATAGCATTGTAAGCGCCCGTTGTGTTGACGTAGAAACTAGCTGTAGGCCCTGTGATGGATGAGAATAGACTATCGCTTGATCAATGACATTATGATTGATTTTAAATAGTGATTTTAAGTTGTGCAGACATTTTGAGATAACTAATAATTTTAAGTTAAATATTAAAATTAAACGATAGATTGATGCAGACCGGCTATTGAATTCTTTGTTGATGAGTCCTGCCATTGAGCAAGCGGTGATACAGCGATTGCCCGAAATGCTTAGTCAAATACTGGAGGAAAGTGGTAGCTTAGCTGGTAATTCTGTCACATCAGGCTAATACGATGCATCAAATCGGCTACTGTCCTTTTGTCTCCTCTCGCCTTGATGATGCTAATTTGGTTTTTGTTGGTCTGTTATTCTTTGAACTCGACAGGCTGCAACGCATCCAAAGCTCTTTAACTCGTGTAGTGCTGCTATGTGTCTTGGATATCAAGCTGCATCTTCTGGCAGCCGAGTATCCACACCTCAGATTCACATTTCAGTGTGACCATGAACGCGTTGCAAATTTGATTAATAATAATAATAATAATAATAATAATAATAATAATAATAATAATAATAATAATAATAATAATAATAATGATAATAATAATAATAATAATAATAGTAGTAGTAGTAATTATAATAATAATAATAATGTTTTCTGTATGCATCACTAGCCTAACTATCAAGTAACCTCTTCATCGGTCATCGCTATTTTCTGTAGTAAAAGACAAATCTATTGGCAATGTTTAAAACAATTATCCCAAAATTACTGCACTGTATGTTTGTCATTTAAATATTGATGGAATAAAGCAGAAAACTAAGCCAGGGATGTGTGTAGTACATGAAAATGATTTGCTGACTTTAAATCAAGCAGAGTGTTCTTCGAATGTACTGAGTACATTCCTAGATAAAAGCCCTTAATCTGGTAATTTTACACCAGATATTGGCTACGATTGTTTCTGAATAGACAAAAACTAATTCTCTGTTATGTTGAATTGAGAACTTGGTCAATTTGTAAGGTTTTCTGTGCATACATACACGCATGTGTACCGTGCAGGAACAGTGGGAATTATCTCATTGTGTGAAGCACCTGTGATATGCACATTCCTAGATAAAAGCCCTTAATCTGGTAGCTTTACACTGTTGAGCTATTGCCCAGATCTTGGCTACGATTGCTTCTGAATAGACAAAAGCCAATTCTCTGCCACATAATTGAATTGAGAACTTGTCAATTTGTAAGGTTTTCTGTTATACATAAACGCGTGCTTACATAAATATCTCATTGTTTGAAGCATATGTAACGTGCACAAAACAGCACAGTCTGTGTTCTGTAATGGTAGCACAGACTGGCTGTTGACTGCAAAGTATGAATGATACACATTAGAGATGTAGTGTCGTAGCAGTACTTTGGCATAACAATTCAATAAACAGGCTTTGGATGTTTTATAACAGGACAGCCATATGATGTGGACCTCGGCAAAGTGCCAATCGAGAGGACAGCAAATGTTGATGGCATCATACATGAAACAAGGTTTGCCAGCACCGAATTTGGCAATTGGTAAAAAGACTTCTGGAAAGAAACAAAGCAACAAGTATGACTATGACGCTGTTAGCTCCAGCACAGCAGGCTTGTCCTGGAAGATGAAAAAGTGGCAAAATGATTTGCACTTCACACAGCAGGATCCTTTTTACCCAGAGTTTGAACAGATGTCTGAGGAGCTTCCAGTCTTAGTTACTAAGCCAATGCAGCAGTGTAGAGAGACACTGTCAGATAAGAAAATGCAAGACGATAACAGTGCCTTAGGTCCAGCCGAGATATTCAAGGAAATCACTGCTTCATCACCTGTCTACTGTGAAATAAAGCAAATATTTCATCCGCTAACTCCCACTATGCAATAATCTGCTACAACTGAATCTACAAAAGACATGGAAAAGGTGCTTGAAACTCCATTTATAATCAAAGAACTGGGAGGAAGTGTTGGTGGCAAACCTCTTGAAGGATGCTTAACTTTGTATGTATAAATTTTTATATGTTATTCATGTGTAAATTTTCAAATTTCTTATGATTGTATTTGTATTTGTATCTAGAAATTTATAAAGCGCCTCTCGCAGAATAACTCTTCAGAGGCGCTCCTAGCACAGAGGCCCCGGGGAAACAGAAATGCCTTTATGGAACGCGACACCGATGAGGAAATTCAGTCATTAGTTTGGCCCTGGGCACAGGGGGAAGGTCATTCCAGCAGATTGACACAGCGGACCTTGTAAACTGTATGAATACAGAGGCTTATCGGGATTTGAACTTTACTTTCCAAAGGATGACTTACACATTTTTTCTTTCTGCTTGTATAAGAAATGGATATGGTGCTTGAAACTCCATTTATAATCAAAGAACTGAGAGGAAGTGTTGGTGTCAAACCTCTTGAAGGGTAATTTTTTATATTTTATGCATGCGTAAATTTTCTTATGATTGACACAGCCTTGCAAACTGTATGGGTACAGAGGTTTGAAGGGATTTGAACTTTACTTTCCAAAGGATGGCTTACACATTTTTTCTTTCTGTCTTTACTATCTGTCTGAATGTTTTGCTATCTCTCTGTCGCTTTCTCACACTTTGCTTTCTCCATCTCTCTGGGTAATGAATGTAGGATCATTGGGGATCTCAGAACTTGACACCAAGTAACATGGAAAGAGTAGGTTGAGTGTAACCTATGACTTGTTTTATCTGGTCTTGCAAGTAATTATGTGGCTGATCCAATAATGTTGACCTGCACATACCTGTAATAAGTAGTATTAACATAAATAATAATGATTGATATAAATCTGGTAAACTAAGAGCGAATCTAATCTAATTTAATGGCTTCTGTAATGCTCTTTTCATAATTGCATAAACCAGCAATCATTAGTCAATTCAAGGGAAATCATAGTCAAAATCATAATCTATTATGGAAGCATTTTTGAAATCTCATAAGGCAAATATGTATTGTATTGTATTGTATAGTATTGTATTTCAAAACTTATAAAGCGCCTCTACACAATGTCCATCAATCAGAGGCCCTCCCAGTGCAAAAGTCCTTGGGAATAAAGGCAAGTTTAAAGACAATGACAAGCTGTGGCAGGATCACCAGATGGAGGAAGCTGATTCCACAATGACATTTAATGACAATGAACTAATGGACAGCATTATCTTATCCTTTTTATACAGTTTGGACTTCCTGGGTGAAGGAATCACACAACCAAATACTTCTGCACCGAGTACATTTCTTGGACTGACAGATAAGCCCATGATGCTTAGCACAAGTCAAGATATTTTAGAATTTCTGTCAAAAGGATATGTACCTCCAGAGATGGTTCACGAGAGTTTGAATAATGAGTCAAAAGAAAACTTACCTTCAGAGGCGGTTCAAAAGGCTTTGAATAATGAGTCACTGACAGAGTTTGTAGTTGAGAGTGTCTGTGGTGATGGAGAGATAGTTCCATTCAATGAAGTTCTGCAGCACAACGTTGAACTACAATATCCTAGCAATTATTCACAGTCAGAAATTCAAATGAGTACAGTTGATTCTTCACTGAATTGCAGAAATTTGACTGGTGCTGTAGTGTTAAATTTGAATGATAAGGAGGTACATCTACAGACCGAATTGCTTTGCAGAAGTCCAGTTATTTCAGAGTCTATGTTTTCAAGCAAACTACATTTTATTCAAGTTCCACAGACTTTGAATTTTGAAACAGTTACTAAGCTTGATGATAATATGGGCTGTCAGAGAATTCCACTCAATGAAGTTCTGCTGCAACAGAGCAGGGAACAATTCACCAGTTATTTATCTAAGTCACAATCAGAGATTCCAGTAATTGAAGTTGAATCTTCACCAAGTTCTGGGATCGTAGTCATGTCTACAAAAAATGTCATTCTGAGTGGAGAAGTTGCAAAACGCATCTGGGATAAGGTTAATTACTGTGTTTTTTGTGGCAAAGCATCAAAAGGTCTTGCTCGACATCTACAACAAGCACACAAAACTGAAATTGAAGTTCAGCAGGCATTGAGCTATCCACTTAGATCTGTGGAACGTAGAAGAGTGTGGCAGAAACTGCTTCACAAAGGAAACTATTCATATAATCAGAAAGTTTACGAAACAGGAGCGGGACAACTTGTTGTCGCCAAACGAGATCCTAGTGGACAGCCTAGTGATCCTAGTAAATTTTTACCATGTGCGAAGTGTCATGGGTTGTTCAGCAGAAACAGTTGTACAAGCACAAACGAAAATGTGTTGGCAGAGAAAGTGGTGGGACTGTGGAAAGTACGTCAAGCAAGGAGAGGCACCAGGCTCAGGGTGCTCGGCTTCTGCCTGTGCGGACCGATACAGCGATGACACAAGCATTCTGTGACAATATTTTAGCTCGCCTAGAAAATGGGGAAGTGGCTATGATTGTTCGAAATGACAGCACAATCTTAGAATTTGGAAAGCGTCTATACATTAAAGGGCGTAAGGGGCTGTCCCCTCATGGTCAACAGGAAATACGATGTCGTTTGCGAGAGCTTGGACGATTTGTAATGGAGGTTCGTACCATTGACCATAAAATTCAAAGCCTCAGTGACTGCATTGACGTGAGGAAATTTGAGGCTGTTTGTGATGCAGTGAAGACGCTTTCTGGATATGATAGGCAAACTGGCACTTACAAAGTTCCATCATTGGCGCTGCGTCTTGGCCAGTCACTGACAAAATGTGCCCAGAATCTTCGTGGAAAGGCCATACGAGAAGGCTGCAGTTATTTAAGGAAACAGTGCGATGACTTTCTAGACGTTGCCAAAGAAGACTGGAGTTTACAAGTTTCAACACAAGCTAGACAAACTATCGATGAACGAAAATGGAACAATCCAAAGAAATTACCCCTAGCCGAAGACCTAAAACTACTTAACATGCATCTGATCAACAAAGTTGCTGAGGCAGAAAACAATCTGGCTTCATCACCAAGTCCTGATAAGTGGAGATTGTTGGCGTCATATACTTTAGCCAGGATTGTACTGTTCAACAGAAGGAGAAGTGGAGAAGTTCAGAGAATGACTTTATGTGTGTATAAAAACATAGTGAAGTCAAATGCCAATGTGCAAGGTGAAGTATATGATTCACTTTCACCTGTAGAGAGAACCTTGCTGAATAGCTTTTACCATGTCATTATCCGTGGAAAAAGAAATCGAGGGGTTCCTGTCTTATTTACACCTGACATGTACAAATCTACAGAACTTCTAACCAGGCTTCGAGGCGTTTGTGGTATTTCATTGAGTAATAACTACGTTTTTGCTCGTTGTGGAGACTCGTCAACCACGTTAAGAGCTAGAGACATCTTGCAGGAGTTAGCCAAAGACTGTGGTGCTCAGAAACCAGAATTGATTACCTCAGTAGGTCTTCGCAAGCACGTTGCAACCATATCTCAGCTTCTGAATCTCCATGGTCATGAATTAGACCTCCTGGCTAAGTTCATGGGCCACGATATTCGCGTGCATAGAGAATATTACAGACTGCCTGAGGACACAATGATGGTGGCTAAACTCAGTAAAGTTTTGATGCTGATGGAACGCGGCGATGTGCAACGTTTTTATGGAAAGTCTCTGGATGAGATCAATGTTGATGATGCTGATGAAGATGACATAGACGTTGATGATGCTAACAAGAATGAAAACCACAGTGATGATGATCATGAGGAGGAGGAGGATGAGAATGGAAACTACAGTGATCACAACGATGATGTTGACAAGAAAGAAGATCACGACACTGATGATGAGGTCGACATGAGTGCAAAGATTCATAATGGTACAGTGGTTGGTTGTCTGCTATTTAAATTTCTACTTAAATTGGTATTATGATGTACCGTTCATAATTAATACCTTTTTTCTTTATATTATTAGTATTATTACTGTTAGTGTTGCTATTGTTGTTGATGTATTATTGGTGTGACACGAGTGGTTAGAGCGCTCGGCCTGTAACGCAAAGAGTATGGGTTCGAGCCTCACCCGAGGCAGTGACTGTGTAGGAACCCGAGCAAGTTCTTTACTCACAATTGCCCTGCGCCATCGATGTTCTGTCATATGTATTGTTGTATGCACTTGTGAACTTTTGAGGGAGGGCAATATCAACTACAGTTCTATTGTATTACTGTTGTATTGTATTATTATTGTTAATAATATTTATTCGAGGCCAGAAGGTAGGGAGACAGAAATGGAATCAGAATGAGGTAGTTATAGAGGGAGGAAGGATTGTTAGCATTTATTTTATGATGTGTTAAGACTATTTCATTTTTGGTAATTAAGAAATAACATTTAAGGAGTTATGCATAATTAGCAGCAGATGCTGTGAGTTTGGCTAATTTTAATATAATTGCTGTTGCTTGCTTAAACATGTTTTATGGGGTAACTATATTTACTGATAGGGTAAATATAGATAGACCATAAATTACGGTGTTGCTGTATTTACACTATCACTAATTGCGTGAAATGTACAATATTGTATTGTATAATGTTTACAGCTCATCTGGGCAGCAGAAAGTTCTCAGGAGAAGTTGCAGTGGGCCATCGCAAGCAAATGCAGAATACCAACCGAGAGTACGTGAAATGGTCTGAAGCAGAAAAAGAAGCAGTGAACAGACATTTTTCTACTTTCATAAAGAAAATGCAGTGTCCTAGGCAACTTGATTGCTTAAATGCAAAAGCTAAGGAACCAGTGCTTGCCAATCGCACATGGAAAAATATAAAATTTTATGTAAATACACAGATGAACAACTATAAGTCTAAAATGTCACATAGGTCTCAGAATTCATGAATTATAGCATGTTCTGAGCTTTGAGCTTTATAACTGCATTTTTGCAACAGATTAAATGTTTACTGAAGCTCCTCTGGCACATTGTTACTAATTATTAGCAGACATTTTATTTTAGTTAACTTGTTTCACAGCCTCATGTGTCAGCAACAGAGCTAAGGAAATTGCTTGTGATTGACTGCTTAGTACATGTAGTGCCATCCCCAAATCGGCAGTCATAAACTTATTGAATTGAATTCGATAGTTCAATGCCTGCTGAACTTTAATTTCAGTTTTGTGTGCTTGTTGCAGATATATAAGTTTTATTGAAGCCCCTCAGGCAAATTGCTATACATTATTAGCAGAAATTTTAGTTAACTCTGGTCACAATCTCTTGTGTTGGCAACAGAGCTAAGGAAATTTGCTTTTGATTGACATGCATTACAAACTGTCCTGTGTGATGTTCTTTGGTGAGCAATAAGACTGACACCATAGGGTAATAATTGACCTTTCAGCCAGTCCATTGCCTAGTTAATAAGTTACCAGAAAGACCTCACTGTCTGTGTTTTAATGTTTAGACTTTAATGTCTATGACTATCTATGTCAAAATGTCTGTCCACAGTTTGCATGAAGTACATGGAACGTGGAGTATCTATTGTCCAGTTTACAGCAAACTACCATGCAACCCCAAAACTTTGCCTCTAATGGCTAGTGTTCATTGAAATGTGTAATTAAATTAATAAATGATTACATTACTGGACAGTTCCATGCCTTGTTCCTGAACTGCAGAAGTGACATTAATCTTTTAGACGTGGATTGCTGTTTCCAAATTTATAGTCCTTACTTTTCTTGAGATCATTTAAAATAGTGTCATCCCCAAATGTGGGGTAGATTGCGAAAATCGACAGTCATAAACGAAATGAAAACATGTTTGAGTTATGTATTTTTGGTGTGTTTTAATAATAGAAATTTTGCTAAAAATTCTGTCGTTTTTAAAATCTTCTACTGCTGTAATTTTTCCTCTCTATTGTGCAGCTCCAGAGATTAGTTTTAGGGTCGTGTAGTGTCTCATTGCAATTGCAGTTACATTTCTCACAGTGTATAACTTCTGATTTTAGTGTAGCATAGTATATGTGTGCATTTATATACTTAATGTACACAGTTAAATATCGAAGCACTGTTACATTACATACAGATATGCAAATGTTACATTACATACAGATATGTTACAATTAAAATTCATTTTACTGATATGTATTTCTGGTGTGCTTTAATAATAGAACTGTTGCTAAAAATTCTGTTGCTTTTAAAATCTTGGGCTGTAATCATTTTCTGTGTGTATTGTTTGTGCCTTTGATTGAGACCTTTCTCAATTTGTCTTTTCTTTGTAAAATCATTCTCTGGCTTCTAGAAATGTTGTTCAGTGGTTGAATCATATTCAGTTTACACCAAACTACCATACAACCCCAGAACTTTGCCTCATATGGCAACTGCTACTGTAGTGTTTTCTGGAATTAGTTTTAAGTTTGTCTATAGTCTCATTTAAAGAAAACTGAGTAAGATGGTTTTCTCACAGAATATGTTAACCAGGCACGATGTACTTGTGTAGTCCATTTATGCAATTGCTGTAATCAAGGCTGCAGTCGTTATGAACATTTCTTAAAGTCGGTTTCTATGGTTAATTCTTTAAAGTCAGTCCCTGACTCCCTATGATTGGTTTTACTCTTTTTTTATTACAATGTAATCATTTTGCAGGCTGTCTGTTCTGTTAGTAGTTAAGATTTATCGCATAACATGTACATGTACAGCGCAGTGCGTTTGCAGGCGCTTAATTAAAGAATAAATATTATTATTATATTGTAATCTTACATTATGCTTACGAGATTTCAGCTGATGGATCGACCATTCACAAGTCTTGTGACTATGTTTACGATTTAAGTGTAAAACTTCTGATTTGTATGATGTGTATGCATTTATTTACTTAGGATCTAGTGCAATGTTTTATGTACACAGCTAAATATCTAAGTTCTGGACATGTTGTTAAATGCAGATGTTACGATGCTACATTATATACTGACCTTTCTGTCTTACGGATTGATCTTATGGGTGTTGACCTGCTTACAGTTTGGTTTTGGTTGATGTCTCATGCACTAGACACCGGCGCAACAGAAGTTACTAATCACAATTGCATCAAATTATTGTTTATGCTTAGGATTTCAGTGTAAAACTTTTGATTTTAGTGCGACATACTACATGTGAGCATATACTTAGGATCTAGCTTAATGTACAAAATATCTTAAGTTCTGGACAAGGTGTTAAATGCAGATGTTATGTTACATGCAGATTTGTTACAATTAAAATTCACTTTACTGGTAAAGTTTTTGTGTTATGCATTGATGTTGTAACACATAGTATCCCACAGATATCTAAGTTTGTAGATTATACAAAACTCTGAAGACCAGTGGGTGGTGTTGAAGAAGAAGAGATACTGTGAGAAGACTTAAGGATAATATTATAAGAAGGACTATGGTCGGTAGAGAAAAGGATACAATTCTGAGGTTGTACAAATCACTGTTTAGTCCACAATTAGAATGGTGCAGGTGTGGCATCCATACCTGAACAATGGCAATGACATTGACTTGTTTGCGCTTCGGAATGTGTATTGGATAGAGGTACACTAAAATACCTTAAAACCTGTGATTACATTACACTGAACAACTAGAAAAGAATGCAAGGGAGAGCTACACAAATTATTTTGGTCTACAAGGATTTGAGATAAAAATATTTAAACTACCTTTAGATCTGTGATTATGTGAACAACTATAAAAAAAATGCAAGGGAGAGCTACAAACGTTATTTGGGTTTACAAGGATTTACAAGGATTTGAGGTTCAATAAAATACCTTAAAATCTGTGAATGCATTACGTTACATTGAACAACTAGAAAAAGAGCTACAAAAATGATTTGGGGTTACAAGGATATGAGCTATAGGGGCCTAAAGAAATGTTGATTAGCCCTTTCGAAGTTTGGAGAATAGGATTACGACTTGGCTATATGAGTGTGAATTTGTTACTAAATCGACTTGCGTCTCTTGCGAGAACCAAAAATTACATAATACAAGTTCTGAGGGTGGATAAATGGACGTTCTCAGTCCGAATGTAGACAGAGGTGTGTCTTTGTGTGTGTGCGTGTGTGTGTGTGTGTGAGTACGCATTACGTCGGGTCCGAGAACTCAAGTATGTACACACTGCTTCAATCTGAGTGCTAAAAGCGTTCTCGGTCTGGGAGCCCATTGTAAGCAAGTTTGGGAATTTATTAGACCAAATGTTTTCCAAAAAATATTCTGGAGGATAGCTAATATAAATTTCTCAGGGGCGGCACATTGATGCTTCGCACCACCTTTGAAAAATCCACCCGCCGCCACTGAATTTCTGTGTTATGAGTTGATTTTGTATCACATAGTAGCCCACAGATATCACTGTGTAAAGCATCCTAAAAGTAGCTTGCTGCTGACGGTGATAAATTGTTGTAATTACAATTACTTTGCCATATAAATCTTATAAAATCAGTGTAGTAATGTGTTGTATTATTGATTTACACAATCTAATCTTAGATTAATTGGTAGAGAACTGCAATTCATAATTTTTATTAAGGACATAGGTCATGGGATTTTATCACAAATTTCTAAATATGCAGACGATACACAACTCTGTAGAGCAGTGGATGATGAAGAAGAAACGGAGATACTGTGAGGAGGAGTGTTCAGATGGTCAAAGGACTGGCAGATGCTTTTTAATTTGGAAAAGTGCTCAGTAATGCAAACGGGGAAGAGAAACAAAGAATTCGTATGAAATAAGTGCTAAGGTTTTGACATTAATTCAGGAAGAAAAGGATTTTGGAGTGAGCATGCAAACCGGTGCTAAACCTTCAAGGCAATGTTCTAAAGTATCAAAAAAGATTTATATATAGCCAGTAGAGAAAGTACTGAAGTTGTACAAATCAATGGTGAGGTCACAATAATAATTCTGCATCCAGGTGTGGATTCCATACCTGAACAATGACACTGACTTCTGGTTTGCTCTTCGGCATGTGCAGGCCGACCTCCATTGGTTTTCCGGTTTAGATCTATTTTATTGGATAGAGGTACACTAAAATACCTAAAATCTGTGATTACCTTACATTGAACAAATGGAAAAAATGCAAGAAAGAGCTACAAAAATGATTTGGGTTTACAAGGATTTGAGCTATGAAGGTATGTTGAAGACTTGTGTAGGCCCTACTAACATTAGAGAGGAGTAGCAGAGAAGAACTAATTGAAGCCTACAAAATTATCACTTCAGAGGAGGCAGTGCAGTTTGAATTAGCACCAAACAAGGCGACTCATGGACATAGATCCTGTATAAATTATTTCAGAACCGAAAGGAACATTAAGCAGAAATTTTCCGGTGCAAGAGTTGTGGAATGGTTCTGAACCCTTTAAAACCCTTGTTAAAGTTATGTATGTTCAAGGAATCAAAAAGCTCCCTGTGGCTTTCAAAGAATATTTGCTGTTCAAACAGACGGTCTGATTAGAAAGATGTTCAGTACTGCTGTGATGAGAGAGTATAAAGTCTTTGCAGGATTTAGTTCTACTAATATAATATTAATAATATTATAATTGCTGTGAATAATAAACCTCGTTTCAGTTAATATATCAGTCTTTTATTTACCAAATATGGTAGCACAGAAACAAATGATACAGCATTATCTGGACAATA
Organism: Allolobophora icterica; assembly: GCA_963556255.1. Taxonomy (NCBI): domain Eukaryota; kingdom Metazoa; phylum Annelida; class Clitellata; order Crassiclitellata; family Lumbricidae; genus Allolobophora; species Allolobophora icterica. Next base: position 39,605,070 of record OY744617.1, on the reverse strand, counting down.
GACCTGTCCGTACTATACTAATTAAACATATTACATAGAGTCCACGTTTCCTTAATATAAATTGTCCTATGTGAACAGGAGATCACACACCAAATTTACAACAGTGTTCCCTATAATTGGGCCTCTTCGAAAGAGTCTTGTTCTTCATGACATCCAGCAGTACTTAGTGCTGCATAAAGTTCCTGTGGAAAGTGCAGTAAGTCATCAACACTGCATTGACTGACCTTGAAGATCTTACAGATAGCATTGATCTTTAGTGTGTTCAGTTCACTGTTGCTGAAGTTTACAGCTTCCATTCCGTACAGCAAGAATGGCTTACAATAAGCACTAACAAGATGCAGCACTAAAAGCACTAACAAGATGCTCAGTGAACTTGCAACATTTGTTATACAAAAGGTTGAAAGGTTTGCAGAACTTGACTTTCATTTCATGCAAACTAACTTTAAATGACTTGGCAGAAACAAGAGAACAACCCAAGTATTTAAGTTTCTACATAGTTAATTTGAACACTAGACTAATCGAACTAGTACGAAAAGAAGTTAATATTGTTCCATATTCATTTAATAAATTTCATTCGACAGCAAATGAATATACACATTACTGTCCTTGAAATAAATTTTCAGTAATTAAATTAGATCAGTATGTCAAGAAATATTAACTATTATTTTTATTTCATGTTATATTATTGGTATTATAAAAAAATTGTTTAGGCAAACTACAGGCAAGCTTTATTAAAAGCAGAGAATAAATAATGTTTAGGCCCTACGTGCTATTATTATTATTACGAATAGCTTAACCTATAAAAATATAATTTTTATTGCTTAGACAAACTATATTAAAAGTAGAGAATAAATAATGTTTAGGCCCTACATGTTATTATATTACGAATCGCTTAACCTATGCAAAAATATAATTCTATTAAAAGCAGAGAATAAATAATTGTTATTATATTACGAATAGTTTAAACTATACAAACAATATGATTTAAATTCGAAACAAAAGTAATGTTTAGACCCAACATCTAATATCGTATTTGTAGCTAATATCTCGATGACGGCTTGGCTATAGTGAGTGTGACTGTTACTAAATCGACTTACGTCTCCTTCGAGAACCCAATATAATATTGTAGTGTGAATTTGTTTCTAAAGCGACTTACGTCTCATACGAGAACCCAAAATTACACCCACGTTGCTATGCGTGCTACCTAATTTATTATTCTGCGCGTCCCTATCTTTAATACAGCGTCCGAGAACGCGCTCGGATCGACGATCTCGTTAATGATGTAATTTATGTAATTGGTTATAATTTGAATTTTAAGACGTGTATCTTTTAAAATAACCGCCAGTGATTAGCTACTCATTCAGACGAACATTTTGATATAAAATTTGTGGGCGTAGCCATAGGCGAAATAGACGTTCTCGGACTGAATGTAGAGATACATGCTCTCGGATATGCATTAGAGGCATGTATGTGTGTGTGTGTGTGTGTGTGTGTGTGTGTGTGTGTGTGTGTGTGTGTGTGTGTGTGTGTGTGTGTGTGTGTGTGTGTGTGTGTGTGTGTGTGTGTGTGTGTGTGTGTGTGTGTGTGTGTGTGTGTGTGTGTGTGTGTGTGTGTGTGTGTGTGTGTGTGTGTGTGTGTGTGTGTGTGTGTGTGTGTGTGTGTGTGTGTGTGTGTGTGTGTGTGTGTGTGTGTGTGTGTGTGTGTGTGTGTGTGTGTGTGTGTGTGTGTGTGTGATAACAATTAGACAGAACAATTCCATATTGGACAATAGATTGAACCACCCTCACAAATCTCTTAAGCAAGATTTCAGTTATTTAATATCTTAGAACTAGAAATGGTGTTGTCCAGGTTACTTTTGTGTTTCTCTAGCGCTTAACTCTTCATCATTTTACATTGCCCAGAGAAATTGAAAATTAATTGCTGTCGCACAGCAGGACTCTAATTTTGTTACCTGTATGCATCGCCTTACAGATAAGCACAATAGAAGTATTTCTTTACAATTCACAGGGGTATAACAAAGTCTACATGGACACGGGCAATCTCTTTTAACTGGTCACTTGACTGTTTACGGGTGCAGTCTGTGTCCAAATGTGGTCTACAATTGCAACTGAGTCGCACATCTTCACATGCATTTTTATCGGACCTAAGTGAAAGCGTTTTGTAGGCACTAGTTCAACTCGACAAGTAACTGTGCACGAACTTATCATTTCCGGAAAAACTGGGATGAAGGCTTACACGGTGGTTGCAGCTCATTGTGCACTGTGTGAGAGCTACATTTATTTAAGTCGCTACATTAAATTGTTTTTAATTATTACATGGGGGATGCAATAGCCTGACTGTTAGAGTGTAATACTGTCGAGCTTGATCTTCGCTAGAACAGACAGATATTGTATTGCGTCAAAGTGAAACTAACCATCAAATGAGCACACCGACTGTACATCGGACAGTGAAGAGCTCAGATGGCGAAGAAGACTGGATGCCCGCCCTTAAGTCCGAAGGCTTCAAAGTGAAGTCGCTGCTGTTTCAGTGGGCTACCTCTCGGAAGTTAGCTGAAGACAGAGCTGCTATGCAAGTTCTATGTAATCAAATGGCTATTTTGACCACATACTAACACATCTAAGAAGCTAAGTCAGAACCGCATATTCACAGACACTCGCTCAAGAGAAACTTAGATCGAAATTATTTAGCTAGGTTAGTAATTAATAAACGACAATCTTTGTGATTCGCGTGCTGGAATATAATATTTACAGACTCCGACTGACTTGCGGCCTCTAACCACTCAGTTACTAAGTTTTAAAGCGTAAAGACCAAACACTATCACTGTGAAGGTTAGGAAAAGAGTTGAAGAGCTGCCTTCTTTTGCCGAGGCTATGAAAAATGAAGTTGCTAACACGTCAAAAGCATAGCTGGCTACAATTGTACTACAATTCTTCTTCTTCAAGCAACTGCAATTTTAAATCTATCTACTATAATTTTTAATATGATCATGAAATTTGCATCATATAAGAATGGCTGCACGGAAATAATTTCGAATATAAAACAACTAGGCCTAACTAAACTGGATCCCGAGAAAGGTAAAATTAGCCCTAATTTTGAACCAATGTTATGGTAACAAGGTCTCTCCTTTCACATTGTTTTATTCTCAAATTAACTGGCTATCCATTAGAGCAAAACTGTCGATTAAACATGATATAGAACACATAAAGCGTCAACATGTATATTGTCATGTGGTAGATTTACGCAATATGAAACTTGATTAGCAATTATCCGAATAATTCTTATTAATAAACTATAGATGCAAGCATTCACTAATATAAAATTTGCATAAATGGAAGCCAAATATAAATCTTTCCATTGGCAACGTACGATGTTAGCTGGGATCCAATAATGAAAAGCAAATATGATTGTTTAGTTCTTGGAAACGACATACTCTGATTCGTGTAAACTTGTTTAATGTGTACGCCGGTGGGGAGACGGTCCTTAAGTCAGTAACGAGTATGGATCCAGCGTCAGTCTTCTCTGACCCTTGTGCAATTAGGGATCCACTTCTTTTGAGCCCATATCCAAGTACTGATTCTCTTCTCTCGGATTCACGTAAAATATATACTGTTTGTTGGGTTCCAATAAGAAAAAGCAAATATTATGATTGCTTAGTTCTGGTAAACTATGCACGGGTATATGTTTATGTGTATTTCTGGATACACGTGGTCTGGAGCGCCTCTGAATGGTCTATACCGCGAGAGGCGCTTTATAAATGCCCACATACAATGCAATACATCCGCGTATTGGTTCACATTTTTCGACACCAGATCTGAGTGAGAGTTCACACTTTTGGGGTCACATCTGATCTACCCAGATCCAAGTTGGCATTGAGCTCTTCATGATTTCGATCCAAGTAAGTATTCGATGATCCCGATTGCTCATATGACTTTGGATTTCTTTCAGATTCACTTGGCACTGACTTGTAACCACTGATTCGTTGTTGCTCCTTCCCCCCGCCATTTGTGACTTGGAACTCCAAAGGCATTAAATACCCCATATCGTCACATGTGATAATTTTGTTCCGCGTCGTTTTTCTTCTGCCTATGTCTTCTCTCTGTGGTTCATTTAATGATGCATATCTGCTGTGTCCGTGCATATCAAGCGAGTAGGGCATCGCATCTTCTCTGTTTCCGATTTCCTCCAGTACCTGATCAATCGAATCATAACCTATATGTTCATACTCGCCGATTTCTCTTCTCATCGATCTTTTGTTTCTTCCTGCTATTTCTTCCAGAGGGAGATCAGGATAATCATATCCTACATCCTCGTACATACCAGCAGGAATGGGCATTCTAGGCCTATTTTCTATCGTTTGTCTCTTGACATCTGAAATGTAAATTTATATACTTAGAATATCATTGGTTGAATCAGTCGCCTCTTTCAACATTAACAGAAGATGAGGTAATGTGATAGGGCAGTGATTAGCTAAGTTAACTTTTATTCCAGTGGAAGGGGTTCAAATCTCCTCCAGCGTTAAATGTTTTATGAGTATTTTGCTCCACTTGCGCCCACGGTTGAACTTGTTTATAAAAAAATAATTACATTCTTCGTAAGCTGTAGGCAGAAAGGTATGAAGACAAGAGGAAGAAAGTAAGTACGGTCTTAAGTATATTCTTTATTTGACCGGCTGCAAGAAATTCACACTATAATGTATACATACATAAAATAATACAATACACAATGCAGAATGCAAAAGATAATAAATGACACCAGAATCAGCATGGGTACGGCATCCTCCCAATGAAATTGTTCTCATGTTTTTGTCAAGCTGAGTAAGAAACTAAAATAATGCAATTAGCTGCTTACCACCAAAACGTCGCTTCCAAAGGAAGTGAAGGAACATTCCAATGAGCAACAGAACAAGACCAATAGCTACGGCGACTACAATTACCGTCCACAATGCCCATTTCTCTTTGTTCTCTGTGATAGTAAAGACATTCACCGTCTTACATAGAAATTCCAAAAAGTCGTCACAGGCAAAAACACAAATAAATAATGAAGCACTTGAGATTTTATTTGATTCTTTTATAAAGTTGTCATCTGTCTGTCTATTAAATATTCATTCGTTAAATTTCAGACATTTAAATTTTTTGTAAGTTTCAGATAATTAAAAACATTGAGAAATCGATATCCTCTTTCATTCATTCATTCTCATTCATTCTGAAAATTTATATAGCGCTCCTTCAAGATACCTACTCAGGTGCGCTCCCAGCTCAGCCACGGCTAAAAAAGAAAGACTTGAGCGATTTCTGAAATGTAGACAAATTATTCAGAGGTAGTAATCGCAGTTCCAGCGGGAGCCCATTCCAAGTGGAGGGACCCACAACTGAGAAAGCCCGGCGCTGCCCAATAGAAGAACGAGCACGCGGGACCAAGAGCTCCCCTCTGGCCGAGGATCGTAGTGCCCGACGCTCTACGACGTCGGACACCGGGCGGCAAAGGTCACGAAGGTAAGATGGAGCGCAGCCTAGAAGACAACGAGAGATTAAGGCAGCGATCCGATAGGAAATACGCTGCGCGATAGGGAGAGAGTGCAGCACATCGCGCATGTAGGCAGAGACAGGAGCGAACTTGGGGATACGCCCGACAAGTCGAGCGGCTGAGCGTAGAACCCGATCCAGACGCCCTAGGACTCTTTCGCAAATCCCTAGGCTGAAGTTTCATTGACTGGCTGATTTATTTGTTAAGTGCTAAACTTGGCGTTTAGAATAGAAAGCACTAACTTGTATAAGAGATTGTCATCGTGTGATTATCTCGGCTGTATCCGTTGTCACCTATGCACCTGTATTCTCCGAGGTATTTCACACAATCATTAGGGCAGTTTGAATCAATCGTTATGATCAGCAGATCTTTCCGCACATAGACGTAAGGCGGTTCATCACGAACTAAGTCACCAAATGGTTCTGTCTTGTACCATCGTACAGTAGGAGGTGTACTAGGATCAGAAGTTGCATCACACGGAATGATGAACTGCTTTTCCTCCAGAATATCAACGGACACATTTTTTGAACCTCTGATAGCCACTTTTGTCTTCACTGAGGAACATAAATAAGCACAGGAGCTGTTACTCTCATTCAAAAGACTATATCATAATAAATGATAATATTAAAAAAACAATAACCAAACTAATATTTGTGCAGAAAATTTGTTCTAGTTAGAACTAAATGTCGACATTGTTCCGATTGGATTTTTCTATAGGCCTACTATATTAAGTACCGTAGTTTCTGAATTTTTTACTCCTTGCCTAGTTCTTCATTCTGTCAATTCTATGATAGCTATCATTTCTAAACTTAAGACACATCTGTTCATCGTTACCGTAAGTTCGGTTTCTCTGGTTTAAAACTGGCTTCTCCATTGTGGGGCGTGGTGGCTCAGTGGTAAGTTCGGCGCCTTGTGACCGGAGGGTTGCAGGTTCGAATCCCACTCTAGCCGCTGCGTACGGACCTTGGGCAAGTCCTTCACTCGCAATTGCTCGTGGCGCTTCGGCGTGAAAATTCCGGCACAGTATCAAATGCTGTAGTCGGGAGCGCCTCTGAGTAGTAGTTGACTTCGAGAGGCGCTATAGAAATATCCGGAATAAAATAAAAAAAATTGGGCTTTTTGACACTACTTCATTTTAAGCGACCTAGGTTCAGTGACTGACCATTACGATTACGACGTGATAGATTCGCATTTCTCTGCGCCTCAGATTCGCGTTTCTGTGTGACTTAGCGCTCGTTAAAATGCTCGTAATAAATGATAAATAAATAAATCGTGAGACATAGATTAAAATAATATTAGTACTAAGTATAGACAGCTAGTGAATAACTACACAAACTAGACTTACTGAGAACGTTCAGGTATCCTGAAGCAAATGCGTATCCGTGAACGTTGCTTGAATTGCATTGAATAACCATCAGATCCGTTTTACTCTCTCGGTCGAAGCAGTCTCGACAAACGTCTTTGATCGTCAGACTTTTATTGTTGTTGCTGAACGTAAATCTTTTGGGAGGTTTGTCAGCTGTAAAACGCCAAATCACATGTTGCATTGTTTTTATATGTGCATTGCGACTTTTTAGAATCTCTGAAGGATTTGTACACAATTTGGATTCATCACTACAAAAACTGCATTACTGAAACATTGTATGTAGCTTATTTTACATTTCCCTAGAAGAAACTTTGCTCCTCGTCAACTGTCTGACTATTGAACTTGAAGTCGTTGATTAGATATAACGGTTATCGGATAACTGGACTTGAAGTTTTCGGGAGAGACAAAATAATTTCTCCTTTAAACTTTCTAATCCAATGTTTTATATGGCTCTATTATTATAGTGTGTGAGGAGTCCATCGATGGTCGCTTCAAGTGAAATCACATTTAACGAATTTCAACCGGAACATCGTTCCAAAAGACGGCCTATCAGAAATGAGACAGACTCTTAATGCATAATATGGATGTAACTCAATGAGACAAACTCGTAGCATCTCATGCATAGGCCTACTGGTCTTATGGTTTACCTTTTTAAGTCAATGTTTCATTTATTAAGCCTTATAATAAATCATCTCACGTCAATTAAAGAAGAATTTGGCTCCTCCCACGAGTATAAGAATTTAAGGCAACATGCCTTCGATCCAAGTACAAAATAATATGAAATTGAATAGAATATTGAATCGGTACAGGGATATGGAAGACTGCTTTTTAGTAACTCACTATCTATTGGCTGTCCATTCTGTAGCCAGAAAATATTGGCCTCAGGCTTGGCACAGGTGTTGCATTTGAAAGTAACCGATTCCCCTTCAGTTACGTTGATATTGTATGGACCGTCCTCCGTGTTTCGAAACTTCGGCGCAGCTGTTTATACAGGTAATTTAAAATGTAAAGGGAACACTGCGCGCTTATAATAGACTTACATACAATGTGTGGGTTGGGACCGTGTCTTTGCTGTTCGGTTCACAGGAAACTTGGCCTTAACAGAAAAGATAACAAGTAGCCATGCAAAATAGTACATTTAATTCCCATTATAGCCTTCTTCTCATAGCAGTAGATTCTATGTATTTTAGCAATTTCACGAATCTTAAATGTTAACATTACAGTGCACCAATGCAACACCGCAATGAAATTATTTCTTCGAGAAGTTTGTCAATTATAACAACCAGAATCTTTTCATTTCGCATCTTTTCAAACGTTTTATTAATTTGCACAGACATTACTAAATGCATTGCTCTTAGCCAAAGCTAAGGTTGCGCAAACGCTAATATGCTTAACGTTAACACATAACTCCCTTGAAATCATTTGCTTCGATCGAAAAACGTCCTTTACCGAAATTGTTAAGTTTTAAACGTCTGACCTTCAACACGTAGTTGAAAAGTATGAGTGCTGTTTCCTTGGGCATTTGAACCAATGCAGCTGTAGTTTCCTTCATCAGATGGAGTCACATAATAAATTTTGAGAGTCGTATTAAATTCAAACTCATCTGCAGAATATCTTCCAATGGCTATTGTATTCCTTGGACCGATCCAGGAAATCGATGGCTCCGGACTGAAACAGTCAATCTCTCTCAAATTCAATAAATGCATGAAAATGGCTGAAATGTTGCAGACATTTATACAGAAAGTACACCCTGCAGACAAGTGCGAAGAAACAGATGTAGTACATCCATGAGATAACTTGTCGTACCCAGTTATCCATTTGGAACGGCGAATGTAGATTAAACTCTTGCCCTTTAAATTCAGTTCAATTAAATTCAATTCAATTTATTGTTCCCAGAAACAAAACAAAATGAACAATATGAAACTACAATAAATAGAATTTCACAAACATAGTGCAGATTATTACAGAAGTTTATCTATGAAGAGGTGGTATGAGGGAGCAAAGGGCACACCGAAGGGACAAGTCCCGCTGAATAGGGGCCTAATTGCATTAACTGTATAGCAAAACTTGCAAATTATTTTCAAGAACTAAAAGGAAAGCAGCCCCTAAATGGCAATTTGTACATGTCGGTCGATACTTACGTTTGCAGTAAACAAAAAAATGCAACTACATTTGACATTGTCCTCCTAAACCGCTGCTCGGCTCGCCTGACTGCCTCGGGCATCGTTCTGCATTCCCTAGTCAAACCACGGAGCGAGATGTTTTGGATTTTTAGCGATTGTACTGGGTCGTAGTCATCAGGTGCAGTGACCAATTCAAACAACCATCACTGGTACCTTTAGGAACTTTAACAGGTTCCTTCATACCGAAGCTACGGATGAAATGTCTCAGATGATGGGCTCAAGACAAACTCGGTTCTCAACGTAAATATTAAAGCCTGCTAATTCCTGGAAGATTGTTTCAAAAGATGGATGAGATGTTGGTCGGCAAATGGAGATATACATACACATATATAAATACATTCGTACATGATGAGTTTCTCTTGAAGTGGTGCTATACAAACTTACGATTACGATTACATTCATACATACCCACGAAACTATGTTCGTGTATATATATACATATATATGTATATATACATGCATATATATACATAGATGCATGCATACAGACATACATGCATACATATATGCAAATATAAATGCATAAGCTTACAAACTCTATACCAAATACGTATACATACTCATAAACGTATATATGGATACATACATAAATATATCCCGGCATTCAAGCATACACATATGAAAACATGCAGATATAAGTATGGGGCTAGGGCTATAAGATGCATCTGTCTGGACTGGTCATTATAATCACCATGCCAGCTGATGGTCACGCTATAGCGGAATGTAGAGCTACAGTCTGAGCGTGGGGAATTGGCAGATGTACGTGCACACAGACAAGCTGGCGCCATGTAAAGCTATGCCGTGTTTGAAGGTTTTAGAGAGGGCTATAAAAATGGTAGCTCTTGAGGCAGAGGAGAGAGAGAGAGAGAGAGAGAGAGAGAGAGAGAGAGAGAGAGAGAGAGAGAGAGAGAGAGAGAGAGAGAGAGAGAGAGAGAGAGAGAGAGAGAGAGAGAGAGAGAGAGAGAGAGAGAGAGAGAGAGATATCCAGCGCGTTTGTCACACGACTTAGGCCGGACCTCTGTACCGTTTGTCAACCGGGACACGGGGTCCTAACGTGTATCAGTATCGTCTGAATAAACATCGACAACGACAACGTGTTCTCTCTCTCTCTCTCTCTCTCTCTCTCTCTCTCTCTCTCTCTCTCTCTCTCTCTCTCTCTCTCTCTCCGTCGATCTACATCTAGCGGTGGTTATTCAACATCCGCAACATATAAATACAGCCACACATGCACACATACATAGCCTACACGAATGTATACAAATGCACGTAAATAAATGTGTACATTTCTCGATGTCAACATTTTTGAGCTGGGAATCCCATCCTTGCTCGAAAAAGCTTTGGACATGCTTCGTTAAATAGATTTCTTAATCACGTAGACTTACTATCCGTAGAAGAAGCATCTTAGTGTTTCCTTTTCTCCAACAAGAGCCACAGTCCGTGCTCCTGAAGAGAAGCCTAAAGTTGGAGCAAACTGACTGATGTTCCCAGTTGGATCTGCAATACAACAGCATAAGTTGCTGTAAGAGAAAATTAGTCTAAACATCAGAGTACGCATTATTCAGAAAAAATACCTTCTGGAAATTATTTACATAGAAATCACTCATTAGTTAGTTTTTAGAATGTTATACTAGTTAATAAACGTTCTCACTTCTTGTCACTGTCAAATGTGTTCTTGTATGCCAACTTGTTGTATCACGGTAAAAACTGGTGCATCTGTAAATTGTTCCACCAAGAGCATCATCCGAAAGAGCATAAGCAAAGTGAAGATCTCCTGAAATGAAAGATCATTTTAAAGTAGAACGTCAATATCGCTTCTATAAACTTCACCCGTTTCCACCAATATTTCCAAAAATCAGATTTTAGAGCTTCTGGAAAAGTCGCATTCCCTGCACAGTCCGGTAAAAAAAAATGGAATAAAAAAAACTTAATGCAAGCAAGGGATGAAGAAAAAAATCAAAAATACAGAACTTAAAAAAGCATTTGAACAAACATTGTTGCTTATGTGTTACCTGCAGCTAGTCGTTCTACAAATTAGTCCAAGTTGATGATTATTTGTAGAAATTATTTGTATAAAAACTACTGAGGTTAGTGCTTTTCAGAAACTACCTTCCTTAGCAGTGTAAAAATGTATGCAATGCAAATAGAAATAAAAAGTTCATCTTTACCATTGTCAGCGATTTGTATCCTTTTTGAACGCTCTACTTGAGTATATCGTGCGTTAATATCAGCTGCGGTGAACCATTTATAAGAAAACTCCGGAAAACTTCTGCGTCGATCAGCCTGAATATGAAATGGCATTCCCTCTAGAACGGTTTTCTGAAGAACAGTGGAATGTCCTGCGGTGGGTTCAATGTATATCATCCGAACATCAATCATGTTTGAGAGAGCTGTGCCATATTGATTCTTAGCAACACACTGATAGGATCCTTCATCCGTATCTGTCGTTCTGTTTATAGTTATTGTTCCATCTGTGCCTTTACGGATATTTGACAGATTTGTGTTGAATTGAAAACCGTCTTTTATCCATTTATATCTGAAAAATAATTCATAAACGTTTTCATATGTAGGCTAAATCTTAACTCTTGCGAGAAGAGAATGCAAGTAGTTGCACGGTGAAGCAGACAATCGATGTTACTCAATCACGTGATATAAATATTTGCTATCCATGAACATTTAAAATACAGTCCCGATTGAGTCGTCATGACGATTTGTTTGATGGTCATCTCAAATACAAGTAGAAATCTTTGAACTTACCTTACAGCTGGGGTTCCCTCGGCGCCACACTCCAGTATAAATCTACTTCCATTGTTGTACCAGAGTTTCTCTCCTTGCGTCCATCTGGTTATAGTTGGTGGCAATCGCACTGAAAATATAACAGCAATAAGAATAAAGGTTATATTAAAGCATACTCTTCGGCGCCTTATACCTCATCAAAATAAACGAGACGGTGAAAATGCGACTCGCAAAAGACCAAAAAGCAATCCCAGCAGACTGCCTTTCAAGGCGACTGACAGCACACGCTCTTTTCCATTGCCTAATCTTACTACAATTGCTTCCTCCTACCATCTTCCACTTCCTCCTCGAAAAAAAAGTGCCAGGCACAAATATCAATAGATCCAAGACAACACTGTGAAGTTTCTTAATCAGCCTTCGGTGGAATGAGTCGCGCTTGGCTGGTGAGAAAACAAGACCTCTACGGTACAGTAAAGAGTACGAGAAAGTACAACATCGAGAGGAGTAGCGCCAATGGATGTTTGAATCTGCCCAAGCTCATAGACCTTGGAGCAAGGCCGTAGCTAGGGGGGTGTTTTTGGTGTTTAAACACCCCCCGAAATTAAATAATGTAAAAATGAAATAATGCATTTACTAACGACAAGCCCCTTGGTCGGTTGACTCGGTTGCATGTCGGCTGGCTTAAGGACGAGCAAACACCCCCCGAAACAGAAAACACCCCCCGAAACAAAATCATGGCTACGGCCCTGCCTTGGAGATAGTTCTGTGTAGGGCCTAGTGAGTTCGGGACAGTCTCTGAAGAGTCTCGCTTGTGAAGTCCAAAACATATGTGACTACATTTACAAATTAAACATATGCTAGGATTCAATGCAAATTCCAAGATATTGGAATACATTTCAGTTATGATATTTCTTCCATGAAGAACTCTGTTAATAGATGCTAAATGCCTTTCCAAGAGAATTATATAACATTTTTATTTACAAAGGAGCACCATTTATGGAGAAAAATTTCTGGTTTTTTCAGACTACTTACCATCGCTTTCAGTAGAAATGATGTGACAAAGGCAAGCGACGATTATCAAAGTAAAGAACTCTTTCATTTCCAAGTTTCTAATCGGCACGTTCAGGTAAATATTTCTGTACAGAAATTGAAACAACAAGTAGCCTAAATAAGTAAGAGCGGTTGATATTCTTTACAAAGTAAGGGATATCAGAAGCTCTTGAACCACAGTCTTGCTACTTAGGATCCATCTACAGGTTATTTTCCATGCCACGAACTGATTTCTATGCTTACTAACTTACTACAACTACTAGTTCCGCTACTACTATTACTACTACTTTCACTACTACTGTGCTACTACTACTACTACTACTACTACTACTACTACTACTACTACTACTACTACTACTACTACTACTACTACTACTACTACTACTACTACTACTACTACTACTACTACTACTACTACTACTACTACTACTACTACTACTACTACTACTACTACTACTACTACTACTACTACTACTACTACTACTACTACTACTACTACTACTACTACTACTACTACTACTACTACTACTACTACTACTACTATTACGACCACTATTAGGCCTACTACCACTACTACTACTACTACTACTACTACTACTACTACTACTACTACTACTACTACTACTACTACTACTACAACTACTGCTGCTGCTATTATTATTATTATTTCTTATTATTATAATTTCTATTATAATATTATTATAGCTTCAGGTCGTGATATGGGATACGATAGGGTTGTGTGTAGTCACCAGAGAGTTTTGCTTGGTTGTGGATTTGGTGATGACGAGAGTGGCGTGGGATAGTGATACGGGACTGAATTTGATGAATGAAGACAGGTTCAGAGCAGTAGCGGTTTTAGAGGGAGCTACGGGACTGTAGACCCTAGCCGGAAAGTTAGCCCTCTTCGTTTTTGTAGCGGGCTATACACATTTACCCTCCCCCGTTTAACCTTTAATTAGCTCTAAATTGCCTATAATGTGTGTTGGTAACATAGCCTGGTTACAGCCTCTATGTACTATAGTATATTCTGTATATGTGTAACATGCATATGTGTATACAGAACAGTGCATACTAACATACGTTTGGAGCTTGCAAATGCATAAATTAATATGGTTGGACGCTATGAGTTAAAAGGATTGTATACACACCCGTTTTTTTGCTGAACTTCTGATGCACAAACGATTATTTGTGTTAGCAAGTACTTACAGGATGGCTTGAAGCGTCGTCTGAAGAAACTTTATACATTTAAAATAATAACGAAAACAAAACAGTCAGAGTCCAAACGACAGACTTTTACAAATCATTCTTTGCCATTTGGGCTTGACCTGGCATCTCTCGCTGCTGAATTCCCCTCTTTCTCCTTCTCCTCTGCAGTGCGTGACCTTGGCGTCATACTTGACCAAGAGTTAACTTTCCTGCCGCAGCTTCGCCGCTTAACCCGCGACTGCTTCTATCAGTTGCGCCAGCTCCGCACTATTGCTCGCGCCCTTTCTCCATCCCTTTCTCCATCTGCTACGTCCACTCTGGTCCATGCTTTTATCACGGCCCGAGTAGACTACTGCTCCTCTCTCTATATTGGCCTACCTGCGGTGCGTCTGGCCTGTCTTGAACGCATCATGCGTGCTGCTGCCCGACTTATTGGTCGGATATCCAAGTTTGACCATGTGTCCGACTTCATGCTCCGGGACTTGCATTGGCTACCGGTTCCCCTGCGCATCCAGTATAGGATTGCCTCCTTGGTCTGGCGCTGCCAGCTGTGCATCGCTCCAGCCTATCTGAGGTCCCTCTGCCTACCTGTCGGTGAGACCCGTGGTCGCTCACTCCGCTCTGCAAAGAGGGGGTGCTTGTTGTGCCATTTGCTCGTACTGCCACCATGCAAAATCGGGCCTTTTTGGTGGTTGGTCCTGTGGTTTGGAACGGGCTCCCTCTGCAGCTGCGTCTCCTCCCGAAAACCCAACCCGAGTCTTTCTACACTGCGTTAAAAACTGTTCTTTTTGTTCGTGCTGAAGTCGGGAGCGCCTCTGAGTAGTTCTCTTGAAGACGCGCTATATAAGTGCTCAAATGAATGAATGAATGAATTTCAATCCTAAATGAAGACAGAAATCATAACAACAGCAGCTAAATTCGTCTCTCAGATCGTTGTCCGCATTGTAACCACTGTAATTACATCAATTACTCAAGGCCACCATGTGTGTCAAATCAGGAAGAATAAATATCCTCTAGTTAAACGCTACAACGTCATAGTTACATATTTATGTTGGGATGTATTGTGCATATTTGCAATGTATGCATACTTATAAAACACATACATTGATGTGTGAATGCATTTACGCATGTATCTACAATGCATGGGCGTATGTTAAATATATATGTCTATATATGTGTATTAGGATGAATGTATGTATGCATTTATGTTTGTATGTAAAAATGTACGCATATGCATGTTACAGAGCTTATGTAAGGTAATTAATAACATGAGTCCTGATACATACATACTTATACAGGATACCCGGTCTCATATATATGTGGGGCGTGGTGGCTCAGTGGTAAGTTCGGCGTCTTGTGACCGGAGGGTTGCAGGTTCGAATCCCACTCTAGCCGCTGCGTACGGACCTTGGGCAAGTCCTTCACTCGCAATTGCTCGTGGCGCTTCGGCGTGAAAATTCCGGCACAGTATCAAATGCTGTAGTCGGGAGCGCCTCTGAGTAGTAGTTGACTTCAAGAGGCGCTATAGAAATATCCGGAATAAATAAATAAATAAAAATAAATATACATCAAAGCTTACGAGAAATGAAGTCGCTAACGCTTCACATAGCTACATTTCGGAGTTAGCTAAAGGGCTATTCTTTTCTATAATCAAGTGACACTTCTGTCAATGGTTGTGCGTCCACATACATACAATCATATACATCTACAATTTCTCACATATATACACCTGTACATCTCTAAATACATGCATAAATGTAACAACACATGCATCGATATATAATACGAGAATATATTTCTTATATTATAATTATTTAAATGTTTATAAGGAATCTCTTAAAGATTTTTAAAATGCTGAATACAGTTTAAACAGATCTATTCCATATTACACAATATGTTATTCCACAACCTTCACTGGACGTATACTTTTATTTTATTCTGGATATTTCTATAGCGCCTCTCGAAGTCTACTACTACTCAGAGGCGCTCCCGACTACAGCATTTGATACTGTGCCGGAATTTTCACGCCGAAGCGCCACGAGCAATTGCGAGTGAAGGACTTGCCCAAGGTCCGTACGCAGCGGCTATAGAGTGGGATTCGAACCTGCAACCCTCCGGTCACAAGGCACCGAACTTACCACTGAGCCACCACGCCCCACTGTCTAATATCAGTGTGTCAACTACTGAGTTGGATCCAGAATGTAACGACATCTTTTTGTAACAAAGGCTACTGAAGTCTACAGAAATATTTTGAACAGTTTTCACCGTTCGTATTTAGTTGGTTGGTTAGTTGCGGTTTATTGACATTTAATCATAACAAAGATGATTAGCGTCGCCCTCCTCCTATGTCAGGCTTGGGACTGGCACTGCCAGAGTACGAGCAGTAGGGAGTTTCGTATTCAGTTTTGTTTCCGTAAACCTTTTGTCCAGTTTACAGTATAAGAAATTGTGCTGTATATGTTATTTTGATAGTTTTCAAGAGTTTGCTCTTCATTTCACTTTTGGTCACAGATCTTGAAATTGTAGACTAAAAATAAATATCAGGATTTGAATTTTGACACGATACTGCCTTGTACCTTAGATTTTGACCCTATAAAATTTATTAATTAATATTTTATAAACGAATAGGCCTAACTCCAATCGGTTGTGCGCCTACACAAACAATTCACGTTTACCTGTAACTGACCGTTTGGTTGTTTTTCGATGTAGTCTGTATCCAAAATTGAATCCCAAAATTGCAATTGAGTTGCAAACCTACACGTGTATGGAAAAACTTGTAATACAACTCGTCAAATGGATGTGCACGAATTGATTTGCAGGCGGTTGTTCACTTTGTTTAAATCGCTACAATAAGTTGCTTCTCATTGTTCTGGGGTTATACAATAGCCTTTCGGTTAGCTTGCTCGACTGTATACTTAACGCCTAATCTTCGTTAGGACAGATAGATATTCCAATAATTATTGCTAATCGTCTACTGCGTCAAGGTCAAATCAACTATAAAATTAGCGAGTGCAGCCTACATTGTTGGTGTGACGATTAGATGGCGAAGAAAAAAAAACAGGATACAGGTTGTCATATCCAAAGGCTTAAACAATTAGGTTAATTAAGATAATGTTTCAGACCCATGGCTAACTCTCGGGGTTAGCCGAAGAGAGAGCTGCTGTACATCTCCTACTTAATCAAGTGACTGTTTTGCAAATCCTCGCATCACCCAAGATTTTGTTTATGAGCATTTGAACGTAGAAGATAATTATTAGGCCTATAGTCTAATCTTTTATTTAGATACTGCAAACGTTCAGCGCCTCTGAGTAGTTCCCTTGAAGGGGCGCTATATAAATCCTCCAATAAATTAAATGAATTCAGTGTATTTCCGATAAGGTTACGAAAACAAAGAACATTATCTAATCAGCTATGTGCAATTTAAGTAATTACATCCCATTGTATATTACGTAAGTGGTAAACGTTTCATTTAAGCGGACATTGGAAAAACAAGACGAACAAGCAATAATTTCTAGAATAGGAATAACACACCCACATAAACATTATCAGTTTATGACAGAATGTGTGCATATTGACTCTACAAAAGGGAAGTTTAACTTCATTGTAAAACTGATTTATACGACATATGAAACAATCATCAAAGGCAGACCAAGACTAGATATATAAAGGAGGACAGAACATCACTTGGACTAACACTAAGGAGAGCAATGGGTTTGACAGGTGACCGAAGACAATGGAGATCATTTGTTCGTACTCATCGCCGTGAAATTATTTGCTATATATCTTTTGGATATTTGTATCGGGTTCCATCTGGAACCTCTGAAAGATTAAAAAGACTTGACACAACGAAACAGAACAATTCCACAGTACACATACATATGGGTAATAGAATCTTAGTAAGCGCCCTCAACCTCACAAACACCCAGTGATGGGCAATAGTTAACTAAAAAGTTGCTAACTTTTAGTTTAGCTAAATTTGTTTAGTTAAGGATGAAGTTTAACTAAAATAAAATAATTTAGTTAAAACCATAGTTTAAATTTTTTTAGTTGCTAACTAAAAAGTTTAACTTAAAAAAAATCAGCAATATGCAACTGTTTTTCCACAATGAACATTGAACACTGTCAACAAAAAACATTTTAACACTGCATGGTTTTAACATTAACAGTCTGTGTTTTCAAATTGATACACTACTTACAGTACGTCTGTAGCTGTATGCCAGAACAGTACACATTGCATAGTTTGAAGGTGAAATTGTCATTGATGCTCTGCATTGCTACAGTTCACTTAACCTCTGTTATTGTGAAAATGTGTGTCATAAAAAGTTGGAAAAAAGTTGGAAAAAGTTTAACTACTTTTTTTAGTTTAGTAAACTAATTTCAAAACTTAGTTGCCAACTTTAGTTAAACTATTTTATTTTAGTTGGAAAATAGTTTTAGTTTAACTAAAAAATTAGTTTAGTGCCCATCACTACAAACACCTTCATGCCCTCACACAAATAATATAATCGGTAGCATCAGATTTTAATTTAAATATTTTGTTTCTACTTATATATTAAAACAATTCCCAGAACTACAAATGGTGATGTGATAGAAGGTTATTTTTATATGTTTCGAGGACTTTGATCTTCATCACTTTATTGGTCACATAACTTGGATTTTGTGGCGCTGATGCGTTGTTCCTAGAAACAGGCTCTATGGAAGTAAATAATAAACAATATACTGGCCTATAACTCTATATGTAAATCGATAAATCGCGTTTATCTGTTACAAGTAGATGCAGTCATGATCCACATTTGAATTCTATAGTTGCAAATGACCCGAAAAATCTGCATAGAGAGTGACCTAAAAAGTCTTCGTTTGCAAATTCGATATCTCATCATACCCGGGAAAATCCGCATGCAGGCTTAACTTAGGCAGACGGACGTGTTCAATGTACAGGCTATTGTTGTTTCAGTTGCAAATATTTAATTGCTTTTAATTAGTCTGCGTGTGTTCAATAACCTAGCGGTTTGCGTTTCAAACTGTAAAACCAAGTGGCCACCAAGACAGATAGATATTCCCAGACTGCTATTCCAGTAGTGCCCAAATGTGAAACAACTTTGAGATAATGCATCGATTTACGCTGTCGACAGGAAGATCAGATATCAATGAGGAAGACTGGAAACCCAGTCTCAAATGTTGAGGCTTTAGAGAAATGAAGACTGGTCTACGTTTCACATAACTACCTCTTGGGGTTAGTTACAAGATGTGGTCGTCTATAATAATCAATTGACACTTTGTCAATGCTCGCGTCATCTGCGATTCTCCTTATGAGAGTCTGAACGACAAAGTTATTCAAATCTTTTATTGGTAGCGTCCTCTATAAGTTCGCTCGTCGTCGCCCCGTCGTCCAGGAACTTCGAACTTCGTATCCACCACCACGGGAATCTTCTGGTTTTATTAGGACGCTTATTGAGTATCTTATATTCTTAGTTGGTGTAGGCAGAGCTTCTGTGAGGTACTACTTTAAATGCGCTGTTGTAGACCTACGTGTCCACATACATGTACATCTACAATTTCTACATGCATATATCTCTAATCACATACATACATTATTCATAGAAATCTGTTGCATGTTTGTAAAGGAGTCATATTGGTTGCTTCGAAAGATTTTTGAATACTATTAAACCGATCTATTCCATATTACACAATAGGTTATACCACCACCTTCACTGGAAATATAACTATAGTTGGATCCAACATTTAACGACATGTTTTGGCAACAAAGGCTTCTGACGTCTACAGAAATTGTCTTGAAAAGTTTTCACCGTTAATTGGTTCTTCAGCTGCTGTTTTACGACACATGTCGTAACACAGACAATTAGCATCGCTCTCCTCCTTTAGCCGGGCTTCGGCATGGCACTACCAAAGAACGACAAGTGGCGGAGTTTTGTATATAGTTTTGCTTCTATTAATTTATTTTGTAGTGTACAGTGAAAGAAATTGTGATGTGTAGATTATTTAGATAGGCCTGCCCTAATTATCAAGAAGTTTGCTCTTCATCAAACGTCTGGTCACAGATTTTGAAATTATAGCATAAAAATAAATGTTACCGTAAATCAGAATTTGAATGTTGTTACGCAAGAGCAATAAATCTGAACAATAAATTTATTAACGTTTTACAAATGTATGGCTATAAATGTAGGACTACTCGTTTACTTGTCGTTTGCTTGTTTCCGGATGTAGTCTGTGTCCAGCATTGAATTCTAAAATTGCAAATGAGTCGCAAACCTACTCATGCATGGAAACTCTTGTAATACAACTCGTCAAGTGACTGTGCTCGAACTCATCAATCCAGGAACAATCCGCATGTAGGCTTAAAACAGGGCTGCATGCGGGTGTGCATTATGTACGAGCTAAAATTAATTAAGTATCTATATCGAATTACGCTTAATTATTCTGGGAGTCTCCAATAGCCTAATGGTTAGAGTGCTCGACTGTAAAGCCAAATCTTCGCTAGGACAGATAAACATTCCAAGATTGATAATCTTCTACTGCGTGAAAGTGAAACCAACTCTAAAATAAGAACACCGACTATATCTAACATTGTTGATAACAACAACACATAGCGATTAGGAAGACGGGATACACGTTCTCTAATCCAAATGCTTAAAAATTAAGTTACTAGTGCTTCAAACCTATGGCTAGTTGACTACCTGTCGAGGTTATCTGAAGTGAGGGCTGTTCTACATCCTCTGTGTAAACAAGTGACTATTTTGTAAATGTTCGCATCACCTGAGATTTTTGTTTATGAACATTTGAACACAGAAGATATATTCGAATCTTTTATTTAGACACTGTAAACTTTCAGTGTACCTCCGACAAAGCACAGAACATAAATCCAATCACCTGTGTACAATTTAATTAAATACATCTCATTTATATGGCGTCAGCAAAACAAGACGAACGAACAAGAATTTCTAGAATATGAATAACGCACCCACATTATCAGCTTCTGACAGAATGAATTACCATTGACTCATCTAAAAGAAAGTGTAACTTTTCATTTAAAACTGATTTCTAATAATTTTTGTATTTGCCTAGTTGCTTCGTTTTCTCTGCCTCTAGCCATTCAGTTACTTAGCTATTTAGAGTACAGATTATCAATGTTAATGCACACTATCAGTGTGAAGATCGGTCGCTGAAGAACGGGGTTGAAGAGCTGCCTTCACATGGCGAGGTTATGAAAAATGAAGTCGCTATAGCAGTCATAAGCAAAGCTACCTCTTGGAGACTGGCTTACTGTACTGCAATTGTTCTTCTTCAATTAACTGCAATTTTAAACCTAAACACTATAATTTTATATTGAAAAGCTGAGCGCAAGGCAACAGTATGATTATAAAAATTACATCATGATTATAACAGTTGTTGCACAGAAATAATTTCGGATATAAAACAAATAACAAAACTCGATTGCCAAGTGAGATAAAGTTGACCCTAATTTTGAACCATGGCAATGGTAATAATCCCTTTAAGATCTAACCATTCTAATTGCTATATTCTTATTTTAAATTTCAATTCACTACAGAAAGTTACTCAAAACTGTCGCTTGAATATTTTGATCTAGAACAGAGGTTCTTAACAGGTGTGTCGCGACCGGCAGTGTATCGCGTAAACATGGTGTGTCGCGAAAAATTGGAGTGTTGCGAATTCTCACAGCATATGATTGCTACCAATCATTCTGCATTACACTTACTTAAAGTTTAACGGACGTAGGCTGTGAGAATTCGTAGCACTCTATTTATCGATTCTATTATATCGCATTCTTGGGCGGGTATCATGTTTACCCTCATACAGCATAGTCCCCTACATGTTTGCGACTGCGCTGATGTAAACTTTTACCCATTACATACTGTAACATTCGAAATGGATAAATTTATCAGAATAAAACGAAATTTTTGCGAATGATGATGCGAAATCAGAGTTTGGTAGCAATGAGACGGATTCTAGCATTCTTACACCAGCAGTAGTGAATACGAAAACGATGCTGTTGCCACTGCTAGTTTTAGTAAACCAACCAAGAAAACATGAAAAAGAAGAAATTTAGAATGAAGGATATGTACAAGCAATCCTCAAGAACTCAGTTCTGGGTTAAGGCGTACAAAGAATAACATTGCAGACCACTGGCGAGCAAAGCTATCAAAGAGTTGGTTTCATTTTATAATTCCTAGTTATCCGAGCAAGGTTTTTCTCAGATGATCAACATAAAGAACAAAAAACGGAATTAACTGTTTCTGAGGTGCCATCTCAGCCTGCTTACGTATTGCATTTACAAAAAACTGACCGAGAGAAAAATCCAGGAGCAAAAATCCCATTGACTGCTACTAAGTTAACTATAAATGATTCAATATGAACATTTTCATTAATTAAAAATGTTAACAGTTTAAAATTTTAAATAAATAACTAGTTTAACTTTAATATTTTAAACAATATTCACACATGACGATTGCATGGTGTGTCATCAAATTTGGTTACAGGTTTAGGTGTGTCGTTTGCCAAAAAAGGTTAAGAACCTCTGATCTCGAACACATAAAAGCTTAAATCAGCGTGCATAGTCATATGGTCCAATTACAGAATGAAACCTGAGTAGCAATTATAAATATCCGAGTAATTCTTTTTAATAAACTATTCTAATATTTTACTTATAGAAAATTTACATAAATCAAAGTCAGGTAGAAATCTTTGCATTGGCTACATATATATTGTTCGTTGGGATCCAATAAAAGGAAATATGATTGCTTAGTGCTTCACGACGTCATACTCTGATTCGTGAACTTGCGTATAGTGATGGAGACGGGATCTTAAGTAAATAACAAGTTTGGATCCAAAGTCAGCCTTCTCTCTGACCCGTATGCAATTAGGGATCCATTTAATTCGGATCCAGATCCAAGTAATCATTCACTTCTTTCGGACCCAGATCCAAGTAATCATTCACTTCTTTCGGACCCAGACTGGTGTATTGGCTCGCTTCTCTCGGTTCAGGATCCAAATCCATGTGTGAATCCCGTTCCTTCGGACCCCGATCCAAGCATTGGTCTAATTCTTTTGTACTCAAATCCAAGACTGGATTAACTTCTTTCGAAACCAAATCTGAGTGGGAATTCACCTTTCCTGGCTTCGTCTCTGATTTTTCCAGATTCAAGTTGGGATTGACTTCTTCTCGATTGAGATCTGGGTTAGTATTCGATGATTCTGATTGCTCATTTGACATTGGGAATTTGTTAGATTCACTTGGAACTGACTCGTTACAATTATTGATTTGTTGTTGATCTTTTCTCTCGCCATTTGTGACTTCCTCCAAAGGCATTAAATCCCCCATATTGTCACACGTGACATCTTTGTCCAGCATCGGTCTTCCTCTGCCTACTGTTTCTCTCTCTGGCACATCTAACGATTCATATCCGCTGTGTCCATGTAAATCAAGCGAGTTAGGCATCGTATATCCTATGTTTCCGATTTCCTCCAGTACCTGATCGATTGAATCATAACCTATATGTTCATACCCGCCGCTTTCTCTTGTCATCGGTCTTTTGTTGCTTCCTACCATTTCTTCCAAAGGGAGACCAATTGAATCATATCCTACATCCTCGTACATACTAACAGGGTTGGGTATTCTCCTTTCTACCGTTTGTTTGTTGGCATCTGAAATGTAAAGTTAGAAGATCATTGGTTCAACACATCGCATCTCTAAGCTATAACAGAGGATTATCACAGTGAGTTTACGTGGTAGAACATTCGTTAGCTAAGTGGACTTTCAATAGATGGCAAGTAGAATCAAATCTCCCCCAGCATAAACAAGATTTATGACTAGTTTGCTCCACGAGTGAACTTGTTTATTTAAAAAAATAGGTACACTCAGCGTGCACTGTAGGTGGGAAGATCAGACGGCAAGGAAAAATAAGTAAGCAAGCATATTCTTTATTTTACCTGTTGCAAGAAATTCGCATTCCAGTGCACAATATATGAAATAATACAATAAAGTCAAAAAACGGCATCAGCATCAATAGGGCGTATGAGTACAGCCCAATGAAATTTCTCCTCGTGTTATTGTGAAGTGGAGTGAGCCCGAGGTCGGAGTACTTTTTTTGGGTTTTTTGGGTGCGAACAGTTTATAGAGTACATTGTTTAAGACCTCTGTAAAAAGCAGACATCCGACTGCCTGCAGAGTTGGTCGAATGTAATCGCTTAATGTTGGAAATTAAAATAGAGTAAAGGGGCCTACACTCAGCGTGCACTGTGGTCGGAAGGTCAGACGGCAAGGAAAATAAGTAAGCAAGCATATTCTTTATTTTACCTTTTGCAAGAAATTCGCATTCCAGTGCACATTATATGAAATAATACAATAAAGAATGCAGAATACAAAGTTTAAAAAAACGGCAACAGCGTCAATATGAGTACAGCCCAATGAAATTTTCTCCTCGTGTTATTGTGAAGTGGAGTGAGCCCGAGCTCGGAGTACATAATTTTTAGGTTTCTTGGTTTCACCAATCCTATTCAACATCTATATAGAAGAGATCATAAGAGAAACGCTAGACGATATGGAGGAGGGGATAAAGGTAGGAGGAAGAAGGGTGAAGGCATTGAGATTTGCAGATGACCAGGCGATGCTGGCAACTAGCCAGGAGGGCTTACAAAGGATGATGGATCGTCTAAATACGGTATCACTGGAATATGAAATGAAAATAAACGTAAAGAAGACAAAGGTAATGAAGATAAACAAGAGAAGCGGTATAATACCACAAACAATAAAGATCACACTAAACGGACAAGAAATAGAACAGGTGGAGAAGTTTTGCTATCTAGGAAGTGTGATCACAGACGATGCAAGATGCCACGAGGAAATAAAAAGAAGAATATCCATGGGAAAAGATGCATTTTACAAAAGAGGAGAGCTGATGAGAGGAACCTTAAGCAAGAATCTAAAGAAGAGAATGGTGAAGACACTGGTGTGGAGTGTGGTGCTGTACGGCTCCGAGACATGGACAATGAGGAAGGACGACATAAAAAGATTGGAGGCCTTCGAGATGTGGGTGTGGCGCAGAATGGAGAGAGTTAGCTGGGTGGAACGGAGGACGAACGAGGAAATCCTGCAAATGGTAGAAGAACAAAGATCACTCATAAGTACTATACGCGGACGACAAAGGAAATGGATCGGGCACATCCTAAGGAGTGAGACACTGCTAAGAGACATCATGGAGGGAAGGATGGAGGGGAGAAAGACGCGAGGAAGACCGAGGGCAATGCTGCTAGACTGGATGATGACAAAAGAAGAAGGATACAGTGGACTGAAGAGAAGAGCACAAGACAGAGAACGATGGCGTCATTGGTCATACGAACCTGCCAATGGGCAGAGAACATAAAGAGGGTGCGAAGAGTTCATAGAGTACTTGACCAAGGTTGTTTAAGACGTCTGTAAAAAGGCCGACATCCGAGTGCCTGCAGAGTTCGTCGAATGTCGACCCTCTTCCGGTAGGTACCCAATCCTAGTCACCCTGTTTAGTATGGTTTGGAGTCAATTTTTACCGTGCTGGAATGCAAAGCCCCGCCATGTGGGGTCTGAATACAGAATGTGTGCCACTATCGTCGCCCTTGCAAAATCAAAGAGTTGCAGGCCCTTAAGTACGTGGGCTTTCAGCACCCGTTGTACAAAGAGGGACTGCCTTTCCCTACAACAGACGCGGTCGATATGTTTGACAAAAGCAAGTGTTTCGGTAATCATAACACCAAAGACCCTCATTTCTTCCTGTCTAGAGGTTCCTGGTATACAACACAATACAAATCACACTGAAGCCGGACAATTTAAGAGCCATGAGTAGACTGGAAGAGGTTTCAGTTTATAGCGAAAGACACTCTCGCTTGGAGAGTTGCGAACATGAGGAGCTAGAGAGTTTCAGATGGACCGGCAACAGTGAATGAACGCCGGCCAAAGACAAGACGTGTACCTGGAACACAATACTTTCCAGCAGATGCTGATCGAAGAGAGCAGCGGCCTTTAACAGAATTGCAAGAAGTGACCATGGACGATAAGTTGGATGGCAGATGATCTGTACGTGCTCTGTGCATAAGGAGTGCCAGCTTGAAGCGCACACGCTCACAGACAGGAAACCATTACAAAGAGCAAAGAGCAGGTTTGATATGGTTTCGGTAGGAGAGTCCAAGACAAGTCTTGCAGCCTGATTCAGTATTCTGGTTCATTCATTCATTCTGAACATTTATATAGCGCCTCTTCAAGATATCTACTCAGAGGAGACATTAGAGATAGGCCTATAGTTAGGGCAGGGGGTTGGATCAAGACCACTCTTTTTAAGACGAGAACGAATAACAGCCCTATTCGGTTAGGAAGTGAGGTTGAGATTTTAAAAGCCAAGTTGGCACATGGCCAAGTTCGCAGTGTAGATCAGTAGGTCAGCTGACAGCATGTAGTCAGAAGTGACAGAGTTAAAGGTTGAGAGTGAAGTTGTAGTAAGGATAGGTATATCAGGAGGAGGAGGAGGAGAGTTTACAGTGCTATCTCTAACATCGTTAACTTTATTGAAGAAAGAATTTAACAACTCGTCTCGTGTGCCAGCTTGGCAGTCTGAAGGAGCTGTATGGGAAAGAGAAATCAGGATATTCCAGGGTTTTTTTTGCTTCTCTGTGCATCGCCAGTCTACATGTACGTATGGATCCAGCATGTTTGCCTTGATAGAGGTGTCGTTGTTTGACTTGTTGTTTAATCCAGGCTTCAGCTGTTCCCACACGACGATGCAGCCGTTAGAGTCTCCGGGTTAACCTCTTTGACTTTGAGCATTCACTGTCAAACCAACGGCATCCAGCTCTTGGTCGTATGTTGATGGCATGCAGAGGAGCGTGGCGGACCAGTTATTCTTGAAGTTTGCAATCGTACAGAAGAAAGGCTTGTTCAGGATCAGGCGAAGGTTGAGATGTAGAGGATATATATGGAAAAGCTCAGGGGCAAGGTGATCCTGGATGAATGCATCCACGTTGAAGTTTGTGAAGCATCGGCGCTTCACGACAGTACGAGTCGATGTCTGTCGATCGATGCAAAAGCTGATCAGAGAGTAGATAGAGGTTTTGGATGAGCACATAAATAGGTGTGATGATGACATCAAGAGTGTGTCCTCTCTTGTGCGTGGGCACAGATATGTGCTATATCAAAGAGAATGTCCAGATGCCTGCCTGCCTACCTACCTACCTACCTACCTACCTACCTACCTACCTACCTACCTACCTACCTACCTACCTACCTACCTACCTACCTACCTACCTACCTACCTACCTACCTACCTACCTACCTACCTACCTACCTACCTACCTACCTACCTACCTACCTACCTACCTACCTATCTACCTACCTACCTACCTACCTACCTGCCTGCCTGCCTGCCTACCTACCTACCTACCTACCTACCTACATACATACATACATACATACACACATACATACATACATACATACATACACACGTACGTACATACATATATACATACATACATACATACATAAATTACATAGATACATGTACATACATACATATCGACAGCCATTAGAAATATTAAGCCGTAACAAAATTTTCACAATTTCTGATTCGTTTTCTTGGGCGTATTCATGGATAAAGAATGGCAAAGCTTTCAAGTTTACTCTTCCAAATATCGGCAGAGGGTCTCTCCCTTCTACAATCTGTTCTCAACGCAGCTGCCAGACTAATCGCCTGTCTCCCACTCTTCTCCCATATTTCCACATTCATGTTTGAACATCTTCACTGGGTACCTCTTACTGCCCGCATCCAACTAGCGGTACTTATCCATATTCGCCGATCTTACCTGGGACTTGTCCCTAAATACCACTGTGACTTATTACGTCGCCCCGCCTCAGCTAGCTTCCTTCGCCCTCTTCGTTCCTCGGATCAAGTCGATCAGAGGAACGAAGAGAGAAACAGAGTTTGTTCCCCGAGTGAGAAAAAAGTTTGCAGCTCTCACCCCCGCATTATATTCCAAATAATTTAACAAAGTGTTTGACCAAGTTTCAGTTGCTTCTGAATATGTTTAGGGGTGCCTCAACATGATTGTACTTAGAGAATAGAAGCTCACAGAAGAGTTTGCAACAACAGTTGGTGATATGCCTCTAACAGTCCATTGGTAGGGTACACTTCTTCCACACATGACCAGGAAAGCTAAAGTCGATCGCCTCCCTGTATTGGCATCTGGAGCAAGCGTTGATCAACTGCATGCAGTTCCATACTTATCAAATGGGACCAGAGAAATAACAACGGCTGCAGTATTTACATCTATCGAAGGTTGGGGTATCAATTCACACATCTGTGCCTCTGTGGCGTGCCTTTTGACATCACATCGTCAAACACAGGTCTTAAATCAGGTGCATGCACTCTCATGGAGGAGAAGTTGGGCAAACGTCTGTTATCTTTTGCCTCTCGGCATCATATTCATGAGATAATCCTGGATAGGATCTGTTCACTGACGTTAGCTCCTTCTTCTGGACCAGATATGCAGATGTTCAAACGTTTCCAATCCTCCTGGGCTGATATAGATCATGCTGATTTCCGGCAGGTTTAGATTATGTTGAAGTCACGAGAATGATCACACCAGGCAAAAGAGCTGAAGTTTTCAACTAAGTTGAACAACAACTTCAGGAAACTCAGCCATGAGAAGGTGACCAGGAACCGCTCATTCTTGTCATATTTCTGAGAGGCATCCCTCTGAGTGCAATTCATATCCGTGCTCCAGCTGGACTTCACCGAGCAAAATGGATGACGTGCTTGTTATACGGCTTCAAAGTCGTATCCAGGCAGATGGTGTCTAGTTTAAGCTGACAACCAAAGAAGAACATGGTTTAGGTGAGCTTCCCTGTTTTACCATAGCAGGTGGATACACCCAAGCATGTTTTACAGCGTCGATGTCAACTTTGGCTCCGATTAATGAACTACTCCTGGAAATGTTGCAGGAGTGCTCCGCAATAAATAAGGTGATATTTGTTGGTGCAGTGCAGAAGCTATTGGGGCACCTATGAAGTGAAACGAGGCATGGTGAATGCAATGAAGAGTGGGTCTCCTGGAAGCAGCAATCCACCAAAAGAAATCACAATGACGGGTGGTCTTTCAACAAATAGAAATCTAACCTCCTATGTCACTCATTAGTGCATTCAATTTGTCACAGCATTGAGCTTGCCAATAGAATTTCTTCAGATTGATCTTGGTCTGTAATTCTGGAGTATGTCAAGGCACTGAAGGTCGTAAACGACACTGCAGAAAGAGGTGTGGCTCTGATTCAGGAGGAGTTTAATGTTGATCTGACAAGAAACGAAGAACAGAAACAGTGGTGGCTGAGCATAGAAAGGTGTTCCCTGACTCTAAGAAATCCACAATTGTGGCCGGACTGAAATGCTAGACATTAGCGTTTAACAGTAGACAGTCTTTTGTATCATGTGATTCTTATGTTGAAGGCTATATCGGACTAGAACCATTTTCAGAACTACTTTATTAATCTTTTAATTAGCTGTTGATTACACAGTGTTACTGCTTCTGATTAATAGCGTGTGCACTGCTAGACAGTATAATGAATACAATGTGTTCACTGTTTGGACTTAATATTCATCAGCGGCATTGTACGAATAGGACATGCCCATGTAAAACTACACCTGCCATGAGGCACCCCTAAACATCATCCTAAAAATCACAAACTTTACAGGAAATTTTCTTTATTTATTTGGAACATTATGAGAGGCTGAGAGTTAAAAAAATAAAACAAATTTCTGAACCACCCTATTGGCCCTATGAACATCTTCACTGGCTACCTCTTACTGCCCGCATCCAACTAAAGGTACTTATCCATATTCGCTGATCTTACCTGGGACTTGGCCCTAAATACCTCTGTGACTCATTATGTATTCCCGCCTCAGCTAGCTTCTTTCGCCCTCTTCGTTCCTCTGATCGGCTTGACTTATTTGTTCCCCGAATGAGAACGGCGATGGCTCGTCTCGTTCCTTTGTTAAGACTGGCCCTTCATTGTGGAATCAGCTTCCTCTTCGGTCAGCATTTCGTTGTCTTAAAACTTGCCTTTAATCGCGAGGATTTCGCACTAGGTGGGCACTGGGAAGAGGCGCTTTATAAGTTTTAAAATACAATAATTTTAATATACAATACAAAACAATATATTTTAAGATCAGTAGAGATCGAGTTCCGAGACAAGTGACCCCACTGCCATCTGTACCATGCCCTAACAGAAGCTTGAATAACTTACCAGCAAAACGTCGCTTCCAACGGAAGAGAAAAAATATTCCGATGAGAAACAGAACAAGACCAACAGCTCCGGCGACTAGAATTATCTTCCACACTGCCGACGTCTCATTGTTCTCTGTGATATTTAAAGACATTTACCGTCTTACATAGAAATTCCAAAAAGTCGTCACAGGCAAATAAATTAAGCACTTGGAATTTTATTTGGTTCTCTAACAAATCTGTCATATATATATAGGTTCATTAAATATTCATCCCAGACCTTCTAATTAGTGTCACATTACTTTTTTTAAATAAGAAATTGTTATCCTCTTTCATAAATCTTTGACGCTTCGTTCACTGACTGATTCATTCGTTTAGTTATAAAACTGCGTTTAGAATTGAAAGCACAAACTTGTAGCATTTTCATCAGGCGAAGCCCTGTTGTACGAGATTGTTATCGTGTGATTATCTCGGCTGTATCCGTTGTCACCTATGCACCTGTATTCTCCGAGGTATTTCATGCAATCATTAGAGCAGTTTGAATCAATCGTTATGCTCAACAGGTCATTCCTCACATAGACGTAAGGCGGGTCATCACGAACTAAGTCACCAAATGGTTCTGTCTTGTACCACTGCACATTCAGAGGTGTGCTAGGATCAGAAGTTGCATCACACTGAATGGCGAACTGCTTCTCTTCCAGAAAATCAACGGACATGTGTTGTGAACCTTTGATCGCCACTTTTGTCTTCACTGAAGAACATAAATAGAACAACAGCTGTTACTCTCATTCAATGAAATACAAAAAGAGTGTGACGAAAAATAATATAAAAAAAACAATAAATAAAATAATATTCTTGTGCAACATTTGAACTAGTAAGAATTAAATGTAGATATTTTTTAGTTTTTCTATACCATGAGTGGTTTTTGATTTGCAACTTTTAATTTCCTGCTTAGTTCTTCATTCTTCCAGTTCTGTAATATCTATCATTTCTAAACTTAAGACACATCTGTTCATCGTTACCTAATGTTCTATTTCTCTGGTTTAGAAGTGGCTTCAAAAATGGACTTTTTGACACGACTTCATTTTAAACGACCTTGGTAGAGGAACTGAGTAGTACGATTACAACTTGATAGATTCGTATTTCTCGGCGACTCAGAATCGCTTTTCTTTATGAATGTGCCCGTTAAAATGTTCATAATAAATGACAAATCAATAAGTCGTGACATATTGATTAAATATTACTACTAAGCAGTGCTTTTTTTTCTAGAAAAAAAGGTTCCGGAACGGAACAATAGGTTCCGGAACGCAACAATTATGGGCGGGCTAAAATCACTTGAAAAACGGGATTGGGGGTTGGTAGGGTCTCAATAAACACTGAAAACAGTTAAAAACACTGAAATTTAATTAAAATAACTAAATTATTGTTTTTATTATTAAAATAAATAAATTATTTTTTGTAGCTGAAAAAAGGTGCCGGAACGCCGTTCCGGCGAGTTCCGGCTGAAAAAAGCACTGCTACTAAGTAAAGACAGCTAGTGAATAACTATACAACTAGACTTACTGAGAACGTTCAGATATCCCGAAGCAAAGGCATATCCATGAACGTTGCTTGTATTGCATTGAATTACCATCAAGTCTGTTTGTCTCTCTCGGTCAAAGCAGTCTCGACACACGTCTCTGATCGTCACATTTTTCATGTCGCTGCTGAACACAAATCTCTTGGAAGGATTGTCAGCTGTAAAACGCCAGACCACATGCTATATTGTTTTGTGACAAGTGTGTAGAGACTTTGTAGGCTCTCTGAAAGCTTGTAAAAAATTTCGATCCATTAGGATCGAGTAAAGAATATCTTGTAAGTATCGCGTTAATTTTATCTAGTTAATTATGTACAAAAATAGCAGCACTAGAACAATGTATGTAGCCTATTTTTGCACGTTCAAAGAATTTCCACCGGAATATTGTTCCAAAAGACGGTCTAATAGAAATCAGAACCTCATTGCATAATATTGATGTGATTCGATTAAATAAGACAAACTCGTATTATATCATACATAGGCCTATTGGTCTTGTGGTTTAATTTTTAAGCCAAGGCTACATTTACAAAGTGTTAGAATTAACTTGTTGTACACATTCAAGGCTATACGTGCCGCTAAAGCAAGACTCTCTTGAGAACTAGATGTACTTTACTTCCTGTCTTCTTCGCCCTGGATTTACTGAATGATAACTGAACTCTGATTTTAATCTAATAAATCCTGAATGTAAACGGTGAATTCTAACACAAATCCTTATAGTAATTCATTCCACAACAACAGAAGAATTTGGTTCCTCGCAAAAGTATGAGAATTTAAAGCAACATGTCTTTCATTTAAGCACAAGGGTGAAAAGAAATATTGATCCTGTTCAGAGATATGGAAAACAACATAATAAGAACTCACTATCTATTTGATGTCCATTCTGGAGCCAGGTAATATTAGCCTCAGGTTTGGCGAAGGCGTTGCATTTGAAAGTAACCGACTCCCCTTCAGTAACGTTGACATCGTGTGGACCATCCGTCGTGTTTTTGAACTCTGGCGCAGCTGTTTACACGAGTAATATAAAATGTAAAAACAAATCGCACATCTAATTCCCCTAGTATTGTAGATATTCTTTGTATTGTAGCAAGTTTACGGGTCTTAAACGTTAACTATGCAGTGCATCAATGCAAAACCGCAATGAGGTTTCCTCAAAAATTGGAGGAGTTTGTCAATTCCTAATAATCAGACTCTGCCCATCTCGCAACTCTTCAAACGTTTTATTAACTTGCACAGACATTAGGCCTACTAATGCATTGGTCTTAGCCATACATTTGTGGGGCGTGGTGGCTCAGTGGTAAGTTCGGCGCCTTGTGACCGGAGGGTTGCAGGTTCGAATCCCACTCTAGCCGCTGCGTACGGACCTTGGGCAAGTCCATCACTCGCAATTGCTCGTGGCGCTTCGGCGTGAAAATTCCGGCACAGTATCAAATGCTGTAGTCGGGAGCGCCTCTGAGTAGTAGTAGACTTCGAGAGGCGCTATAGAAATATCCGGAAAAATAAAATAAATAAATACCAGGTTGCGCAAACGCTAACATGTATAGTACATATTAATCATTGAAATCATTTGCTATGCCGATCTGTAACGGCTTCAATCGAAAAATAAACGTGATTCTCAATTTTAAAAATTAATGTCAGACCTTCAATGCGTATCTGAAAAGTACGTGTGTTGTTTCCTTCGGCATTTGAACCAGAGCAGCTGTAGTTTCCTTCATCAGATACAGTCAGGTTATTTACTTTGAGAGTCGTATTGAAATCAGACACAGAATATCTTCCAATGGCTGTTGTATTCCTTAGACCGATCCAGGAAATCGTTGGCTGAGGACTGAAACAGTCGATGTCTCTCAAAATTAGCATATGCACGCAAATGGCTGAAATTTTTATCTGACTGCATTTTTATCTAAGTTTACGTCCAATTGTCTCACGGATAAATGGATTTACTGAGCTATCTGTAAACAAAGGACACCCTGCAAACAAATGAGAAGAAACCGATGGAGTACTCCCACGAGAAAACTTATACCAAGTTATCCACTGGGAGCGGCGATCTACGCCTATTTAGCTCGAAAGCAGCGCAATAATTGCAATTAGTCTATGTCGGTCAAGACTTACGTTTGCAGTAAACGAAATAATACGACTGCATTTGACAACAGCCTCCTATCAAAGTTCTAAAGTGCCCACACGACTATACGATTGAATAACGATAGCGCTAAGCAATTGTGCGTGAACTTCCATACACTGTCACCAATCAGCTACCATTCCCCATTTGTATGGTATGGATCCTGGGAATTTATAACGCGCCTCTCACAGTGCGAACTATTCAGAGGCGCTTTCAGCGTGTGAGTATCGCGGAAACAGAAAAGATTTTTAACGATGAACAGCAGATAGAGAGAACCTATCAAGTAGGGTCCCAAGCAGTTCCAAGGGTAGGGAGTTCCAAAGCGATGGGCCCGTAACAGCAACAGAGCTGTATGTTGTCTGATACACATTAGGTATTCGCTAGCATATTACAATACGATGGCAAGTAAAGTAGTCTATAGCTGTACGACATCAACGCAGTGCTGGGCCTGCGCTCACATAGCAGTGATGAGCCGAGTTAAGTTGGCCGTGTTTAAAATGTAAATGAGCTACCAAAGCATTAAGCCCTTCGAAGCATCAAAAGGGACTGCTGTCCAAACGTGCTCTCTGAGCCAGGAAGGAAAATGCGACAGAATTACTAGTAAGAAATACATCTAGACGAGTATTAACAAGACCGTCTCAGTGGAATATCCGGAAGCCTGGCTATAGGTTTGGCGTAAGGTCGCTTGTTTCTAAATAGCGTACCATCCGCAGAGCAACAACTGTCTCCATTAGTTTCCATAGAAAAGTAACGATCGACATTGCCGAGTACTTAAGGATGCTTTTCTGGTCTAGTCAAGGCTTGTTCAACGATGATATAACACTGTGATTTGCTGGTTAAATCCATAAGCCAGCGACAAATTGCAGAGATGCACAAGAAAAGGAAGCAGCTCATCGATGAATTCAAGCAAGAGGAATGTCTGAATTGGATCAAGTGTGAACCTTTTTTGACAGAGAAGATAAAAGAAGCGCTTTCAGATCTTAACCATTCATCGCTAGTTACCAGATCTAAGTGGCAGTGTTGTTGTCGAGTATGTGAGCAGAGCAGAGCTCTGAGTCCCTGTAGGGACATAGAAAATCTTCTTATTTATGCGATGCAGGTAATCTTCAGCAACTTAAGATGAAGTCTACACCTATGCACGTGAAACGTTGACTTATCATTCGAAACCTCCCTGTTGTCTTCTGAGCGATGGGCTATCCAATTCTCCCATTAGAACATCCCCATGTCCTGGAAGAAAAGATGTTTTTAAGTGGCCTAACTCATTAACAGCGGTCCTCATAAACGTTGTCCTCATAAAAGGCCGCTATAGCTCGCCTCATTGCCCTGCGCATCGTTCTGCACTCCCTAGTCAATCCACGGAGTGAGATGTGTTATTGTCATTGTAACGATTGTACTAGGTCGTAGTCATCGGGTGCAGTGACCAATTCAAGTAATCGTCACTGGCATGTGTTGGCACTTTAGCATGTTGCTTCATACTATGCCAGTCGGGCTTTCGGAAAGGTCACTCTACTGAGACCTTGTTGCTACGCCTCCTGTCGGACATTTATGGGGCCATCGATAAGTCACAGGTTACTCTATTGGCACTGTTTGATGTAAGCGCTGCATTCGATACAGTTGATCACACTATTCTTTTGACACGCCTCTCTACCTCTATGGTCTCGCTGGAAATTTTCTTGACTGGTTTACCTCACACCTCCAGGACCGCTCTTGCATTGTGGCCTGTAGGTCTGCTAGGTCACCCTGGGTTCCTGCTCCATTTGGCCTGCCCCAGGGCTCTGTTTAGGGTCCCCTATTGTACATACTCTATGCTGATGACCTTGGTCCCCTTTTGGCGGCCAGTGCAGTCTTAAGCCAGCGTATGTCCACTGCTCACCATCGGCGGCTGCTACTGCGGTTCAAGAGATCACCCGGGTCGTGTGGAATTTGGAGGCCTGGATGTCCTCAAACCGTCAACGGTTAAACCCGGCAAAGACCCAATATATCTGGTTTGGTACGCGCCAACAGCTTGCAAAAATTAACCTTGAGGCTCTGGCACTTGAATTCCCCTGGGTTTCCTTTGCATCTTCAGTACAGGATCTTGGTGTAATGTTTACTTTCATGCGACATATTAATTTGCTTTGTCGGGACTGTTATTATCAACTTCGTCAGTTAAAGGTAGTCTCCCGCACTCTCACGCAGGCGGCTGCTTCCACCCTTGTCCATGCGTTTGTGGTTTCCCGTCTGGACTATTGTAGCGCCCTTTACGCTGTCTTCCCAGCTGCCCGCCTTGGGTGCTTGGACCGGGTTTTGCGTGCAGCCGCACGTCAGATTGGTAGCATCCCCAGATTTGGCCATGTTTCTCTTTATATGCGGGATGTGCTGCCCTGGCTCCCTTTCCCACTGCGGATCGCCTACAGGGTCTCTGCACTGGTTAGGCGTTGTCTGGAGGACTTGCCCCCACATACCTGCGGGAGTTGTGTCGCCCTAACTCGGGGGTCTTGCGGCGATCTGCTCTTCGCTCGGCTGACCAGGCCGAGCTCTTGATATGTGAATATTAAAAATATTCCTGGAAGATTGTTTCAAAAGAAGGATGAGATGTTGGTCGGTATATGGATATATATATATATACATATACATATACATATACATATACATATATATATATGATGAGTTTCCCTTGTAGTGGCGCTATGCAAATTTACGATTACGACTATATTCATACACATCTTTAAGTATGTTTTTGTATATATATATATATATATTTATTTATTTATATATATACGTGCATGCTACATACATAAATAGCATTAAATACATAAATCCATAAACACATGCAGGAATACATAAAAACACAGATCCATGCCTACAGACATGCACATATAAACGCATACAAACATATATACATATAAGTGTACATACTCATATAGCAAATATATAATACGGATACATACCTGCATTCAAGCATACATACATAAGAACATGCAGACATACATGAATGCATACATACACGAATGCGTACAAATACATGTAAATACATGTATACATAAAGTCATATTCAGTTTTGTTGCAACAGTAATACCATCCTTATTCGAAAGAACTTTGGAATGCTTTGTAAAATATATTGCTTATTCACGCAGACTTACTATCCGTAGAAGAAGCATCTCAGTCTGAGACTCTTTCCAACAAGAGCAACAGTAACTGTTGGTGATTTGGTTGAAAAAAATGCTAAAGTTGGTGTAGACTGACTGATGTTCCCAGTTAGATCTGTAACACAACAGCATTAGTAGCTGTACGAGAAAAGTAGTCGAAAAGTCAGAGTGTGCATTATTCACAAAAATATCTCCGGAAAAAAATCATTTACATAAGAATCAATTATTACTCATCTTTGGACTGGCATAGGGCCTACTATTTAGTAAACGTTCTCACTTCTTGTCACTGTTAGGCGTGTTGTTGCGTGCAGACTTGTTGAGTTACGGTAAACACTGCTGTATCTGTAAATTTTTCCACCAAGACCGTCCTCCGGAACAACATAAGCAAAGTAAAGATCTCCTGAAATAAAAGAACATTATGCAGTACAACGTCAATATCGATTCTATAAACTTCAAACTCTTCTACCACAACGTCATGTCTCCAAAATGAATCTCTAAGTGTTGCCGGAAGGTCGCATTTCCTGCACGATCCGGTAGAAACAAGTGAGTACCGGTAGTGCAGGAAACTATCTAACATACAGAATTAGAAAAAAAAGCATACGAGCCAACATTATTGTGTATAATATTATAGGTGTTACTTGCAGTAGTCGTTCTACAAATTAATCTAAGTTGATGATTATTTCTAGAAATAATTTGTAACAAAAGACTACTGAGTGAAGTCCTCTTCAGAAACTACATGTACCTTCGTTAGCAGTGAGAAAATGTATGCAATGCAAATACAAACATAAAGTTCAGCGTTACCATTGTCAGCCTCTTGTATCCTTTTTGTACGCATTACTGGAGTATATGGTGCGTTAATCTCAGCTGCTGTGTGCCAATCATAAGATGGCTCCAGGAAATTTCTGCGTCGATTGGCATGAATGTAAAATGGCATTCCTTCGACAACTGTTCTCAGACGAAGAGTGGGAGGTCCTGTGTCGTTTTCAATGTATATCATCCGAACATCAACCATGTTTGAAAGAGCTGTGCCATATTGATTCTTAGCAACGCACTGATAGTATCCTTCATCCGTATCTGTTGCTCCGTCTATTGTTATTGTACCATCTGATCCTTTGACGATACTTGACAGATTTGTGTTTACTTGAAAACCGTCCTTTCGCCATTCATATCTGAAAATAATTCATAGACGCTTTCACAAGTCTTCCGAGAAGAGGATGCAAGTTGTTGAGCGGAGAAGCAGGCATTCACTGTCACCCAACCACGTGATATTAATATGTGTTGTTCATGAACATTAATAATACTATCCGATTGAGCGGTCATGACGATTTGTTTTATCGGTCATCCCAAATACTAGTAGAAATCTGTGAACTTACCTTACAGCAGGTCTTCCATCGGCGCCACACTCCAGTATAAATTTACTTCCATTGTTGTACCAGAGTTTCTTTCCTCGCGGCGATCTCGTTAAAGTTGGTGGCAATCGCACTGAAACATTAAAGCAATCAGAATAAAGGTTACATTAAAGCACACTCTTTTCGGTGTATTGTAACACACCGAAATAGCGAGACGTTGACGAGACGGCTGACAGAGAACCTAACAGCAGGGCTGTAGTCGAGGGTATACGCGGGTATACAGCTTATACTTACCTCTAGAGAAATTTGAGAACGTATACTCAGGGCTGTAAAGGAGGGTATACGCGGGTATACAGCGTATACTTACCTCTGGGAACGAAAATTTTTCAAAAAACAGAGGTTTTTAAAGGTTTTTAGGGCGAATGACTAAAAAAAAAAAAAAGGTCATCAACTTTTTCAGAGACGAAATCGTAAAAAGTCAGAAAATTTGACGGGAATTTGTGAAATTAAGAAATTTTTCTGAGACGAATTCCTAAAAACAGGTCTTCACATTTTTTTTTACGCCGCTGGTCACCGGTAGCGTATACTCACCTCAAATTTTACCACTACAGCCCTGCCTAACAGCAATCCATACAGACAGACTAACAAGGCTACCTCGGAGACTGACAGCAAACGGTCTCTTCCATTCCTGGTCGAACAAAAAATTCCCGACCCAAATATTACTGACGATGGCGGAAAATGATTTAAGACAACAACCTGAACGATTCGATCCAGCCTTCGGTGGATGAGTCTACAAGGCCATTTCTGTTGTCGTCCATCGAAATCCTTGCAAAACGAAGATCAGAACAGAGACGTGGAATCTAAGAGCAATGATGAGCCGAGAAAGCTGGCTATTGTCATCGGAGAGATGAGAAGAGCATGATTGAACATACTAGGATTGTCGGACATAAGTTGGAATGAGGGAGACGGTTTTGTGAGTAACGCAGTTTGGGTGATATACACCGAGGACATGGAGGCCAAAGCGGAGTTGTAATTTGTAATTGACAATGTAATTGTAATTGAACATTTATATAGCGCCACTCAAATCAGCGGCGCTCTCGACCCGCATTACTGCCAAAACCGGCAAAAAGAAAGGTTTTCAAGCGTCTACGGAACTGAAGAGGAGAGAGGACAAGAAGTTCTTGGCTGAGGGTCTGGGGAAGACTGTTCCAGGCTGAAGGACCCACATAGGCAAAGCTCCTGGATTGGGCCGTGGAAGAGTGCATACGCGGAACAACCATAAGGCCACGGGCCGAGGATCGCAAGGAGGCCCTCTCAGGCAGGGAAGAAACCGGGGTGCAGAAATTCATTAGGTTTGGAACTGAATTCTCTGTTGGGCAGGAAGCCAGTGGAGGGAGTCACGAATAAAGGCAGAGATGTGGGAAAACTTAGGAATATCACCTATGAGCCGAGCAGAAGCATTGAGGATAGACTGAGGTTTGTGCATATTGGAGGAGGAAAGGCCAGTGTACACAGCATTACCAAAGTCAACTCGAGTGCAGATCAAGGCCTGGACCAGTGTAGAGACAGCATGGACCGAAAGACACCTGCGAATGGATCGAAGCTGGCGTAGATGATAAAAGCAAGATCGCGATAAAAGGTTAACTTGATCAGTGAAGGAGAGGGTAGAGTCAAGGACAATCACCAAGTCACGAACAGAGGAGGATAACTGAATGAGAGGAAATCTGAGATGAAGAGATTCAAAATCAATCTAACTGAATTGGAGGCGACCACCAAGCCAGATAAACTGAGTTTTATCAGGCTTCAGTTGCAGGCGATTAGAAGAAAGCCAAGCATCAAGAGCAGAAGAGGCTGCTAAGGTGCGTTCAACCATTTGGATAGCAGAGGAGGCCGGACCATGCAGCAGAGATTGGGTGTCATCCGCATACTGGTGGGATGAAACCCCAAACGGCTGTAAAATTCCCTCGAGGTCCGAAGTATAGAGTATGAAGAGCAAAGGAGCGAGAACAGAACCTTGAGGGAGACCATAGGGGATAGTGACCCAAGGAGTGTGATGTGTTCCAAAGACCACAGAGATAGATCTGTCAGAGAGGAAAGAGCGAAACCAAAAGAGAGCACTGTCAGTGATGCCAATAGATATAGATAGCCGGTTCAGGAGAATAGAGTGGTCTACAGTGTCAAAGGCTGCACTTATGTCATAGTCATTCCACTGACAAAAAAGGTTGCCAGATGTGTCGAAGGAATAGAAAGCCTATGGAGGGTAAGGTATTTGGAAAAAGTAAGTCTCAGGCGTCAAGTTGAGAACAAAATGACATAAGCGAGTGAGCAGACGGGCATAAAACAGGAAGAGCGTTGATGCCTTGTGTATTAGAAACCCGCGCGATGGAAGTTACTAATTAATTGTGCGTAGGAGAAGGCAAAACATCCTAGAGGAGTAGTCCCATTGCACGCTTGAAGCTGCACAAGAGCAGAGAACTTAGAGGGTTTTGTGTAGTGAGTTCGGGAACACCTCCGACGAGTCTCGCTTAAAATACCGTTATTAAATTTACAAGTTAGAAATATGCTATGGCTCAGAGCAAGTGTCAATTAATTGGAATACATTTGATAACTGTAATTATGATATTTGTCCCACGAAGAACTCTGTTAATAGATGCTAAACGCCTTTCCAAGAATTTCATGTAAATATTTTTTATTTGCAAAGGAGTACCATTTCTGGAGTCCAATTTCTGCTTTTCATACAACTCACCATCGCCTTGAGTAGAAATGATGTGACAAAGGCAAGCCACGTATATCAAAATAAAGAACACTCTCATTTTCCAGTTTCCAATCGGCACATTCAGATAAGTTCTTCTGTTAACACTGAAACAGCAAGTAGCCTATATAAGTAACAATGCTTGATTATATTTCTTTCAAATTAAAGAATATAAGTGGCTCTAGTACCATAGTCTACAGGTTATTATCCATGTCGTAGGTTGGTTTCTGCTACAACAACAAATACTACTACTACTACTACTACGACTACTACTGCTACTGCATCTACTGCTACTGCTACTGCTACTGCTACTGCTACTACCACTAATATTATTATTATTATTATTATTATTATTATTATTATTATTATTATATTATTATTATTATTATTATTATTAAAATAATTTATTATTATTATTATTATTATTATTATCATTATTATTATTATTATCATTATTATTTTTTTTTGCCCCGAGGTAAAAATGATCCCTCAGGGACTTCAATATTAGAAAAACTGTAAAGGGTCTCGAACGGCTGGAACTCCTCGGGCTCTGGCAATAATAATAATATTAATAATATTATTATTATTATTATTATTATTATTATTATTATTATTATTATCATCATCATTATTTTGATTTCAGATTGTGACAGGAGTGCGACAGGGTTGTGTGTTGTCACCAATGATTTTTGCCCTGGTTGTGGAATGGGTAATGTTGGGTGATGACGAGAGTGGCGGTGGGTAATACTAATGATACGGGACTGAAGTGGGTGAATGAAGACAGGTTCAGTGACCTGAATTTTGCATTCGATTTCGCTCTGCTGCACAGTAGGCCTAACTGTTGTTTGAAGGGCAGGGAAGTTTTGACACACAGGAGGTGTTGACTCACTGTCAACCCAGATAAAGCAAGTGCTAGCTAGATGTAATGAAACTGAGAGGATCATGATCGATAGCAGAGATGCTGCGTCCGATGACAAAATTCTGTTACCTCGTTAACCTTGACAACAGAAGAAAACAATTGTGACATTGAGGAAAAGATACGCATTGGGAAGGTAAAGATGGGAAACTCGAAAGGATATGGAAGAATAACGGATGCAGTATAAAGACTAGGATTCCGCTTTATAATGCCATAGTGTTGAGTACCCTGCTATACGGAACGGTGGGTAATACTAATGATACGGGACTGAAGTGGGCGGTGTGCAAACAAAAACAAAGACTGCAGGCAGCAGGTCTTAGGTGGCTTTGGAAAATCTGAGCGTTTCATGACGTTATAGAATACAGAATAAAACCACAAGAGAAGAGGCTGTTGAGAACACTGTCAGAAGGTGATGATTAAAACGAATGTGACAAGTGGTTCGAGTGGAACACCCGGATTTTACGCATATTCTGTAAAAATTAAATATTTTGGTTATTTTGCTTATAACAACAGTCCCAACACGATTTTCAATGCGAAAACAAACCATTTAGGTAAAGTCCTTGACCATTATTTATTTTCAAAGTTGTCACGTGTTCTATGTTCATGACTAGCTATTCCATGGAAAAACAGTTTGCTCCCCCTACAATAATTTGCCCCTCTACAAAATTATGCCCCCATTCAAAAATTCCTGCCCTTGTATACACCAATGATAGGAGAGCCAAGCAAGCGATTGACTAATCCTCTGAGGAACGATGGAAAAGGGGAAATTCACGGAAGAACTGGCCGGAGACGATCAGGGACGACTTAGAGTCCTTTCAGATGTCGTGGTACGAGGGTGAAAGACTGGCAATGGTCAGAGATGAATGGTGAAGACGCGTTGCCTGATGTGCAGAACTGCGTGGGATCGACTAACTAGGTCTACTATGTAAGCATTGTTATAATAATAATAATAATAATAATAATAATAATAATAATAATAATAATAATAATAATAATAATAATAATAGTAATAATAATAATAGTCATAATAATAATAATAATAATAATAATAATAATAATAATAATAATAATAATAATAATAATAATAATAATAATAATAATAATAATAATAATAATAATAATAATAATAATAATAATAATAATAATAATAATAATAATAATAATAATAATAATAATAATAATAATAATAATAATAATAATAATAATGGATGGAAGGAATATGAGTGAAAGACGGATGCTTCTAGACTGGATGGTGACAAATAAAAATCAAGCCGTAACCAAGCCTATTTACGAATTCCGGACAAATCAACCCTGTAAATAATGTTGAAGTCCCTTAGGGATCCTGTATACCTCGGGGCAAAAAAAAATAATAATCGTGGTTGGGTAGAGTAAGCCGTGAGAGAAATCCCAACATCGAGATCAAGTAGTGTCATTGGGAGTTTGAATCTGCCCAAGAGAAGAGAAATTGAATGGAGAGTTTTGTGTATTGAATTCGGCACCGCCAGTGACGATTCTCACTTAGAGAGTCACTAAAATATGTGATTACATTTACAAATTAAAATTTTTATAGGGTTCATTGCAAATGCCAAGTTATTGGAATACATTTGATGACTGTAATTATGCTAAATCTCCTTTGATGAACTCTTTTGAGAGGTGTAAATGCCTTTCCAAGAGAATTATATAACATTTTGATATACAATGGAGTACCATTAGTAAATAAAGGTTTTTCAGACGACTTACCATCGCTTTGAGTAGAAATGATGTGACAAAGGCAAGC
Organism: Allolobophora icterica; assembly: GCA_963556255.1. Lineage (NCBI taxonomy): Eukaryota > Metazoa > Annelida > Clitellata > Crassiclitellata > Lumbricidae > Allolobophora > Allolobophora icterica. The sequence continues at coordinate 39,561,124 of OY744617.1, read as the reverse complement.
CACTTTTATCAAAATTAGGAACTCTTTCATTTCCCAGAATCTTATCGGCACGTTCAGATAAGTCTTTCTGTACACACGTTGAAACAGCAAGTAGCCTACATAAGTTACAGCATTTGATGTTATTCATTAAAAGTGAGGTATGTTAAAGACACAACTGGGAAATCGCAAAAAAAATTAATTTGTCCCTACCCAATGCATTATTGCCTAAATTTACCCATAATGCATCAAGTAGCATAAGATTCGTTGTAGTACTGTGCTTCCTCCTTTCGTTCGTTCTTCTATTCTATTCTATTCTTCTATTCTATGCGCCCAACAGCAACTGAAGGGTATCAGAAAGTTTGTCATATCGACGTTGAACTTCAACGCCGAAAGTTACCTCGAGTTAAAAAAAACTGTATGGATTTGACCGTTACCGCCCCACCGCTGCTGTCAAAGATTCCAGTTGATCAGGCAGAATATTTGGTGCCAGCAACGCTATACTGAGGATGCCATGTCATACACAAGCTGTAAGAGAGGAAATTGCTTGAATTGGATTAATCAGACACAGAACAAAGTCCTGGCAACAGGTGGCTTCTTTTGATAACAAAAGAGATTAATATGTCTTCCATGATGTGTGACAATTGTAATCTATGAGTTTGGATAATTTAATCGACATCATGTCTCTATTTCAAGCTTGTTCACGTTTTTAATTATTTTGATTATTGAACAACGTTTGTGTGTCCAGTGTCCACTGTTAAAAACTGTCCTTATTACTCCATAACAATGATCTTCAGCTTCTTAAAATTTGTGTTCAGACATGTTCAGTAACCAACGGTTTAATTTCTTGAAGTATTGTTTAGTTATTAGTGACTGATATATTGGTAATAACTTGCATAACGTGTATTAATCGTTATAGTAAGTAATCGCTTATTAGTATTTTGCATGCATCTGTTACTGCTCAATTTCAAAGTCGTTGGGGCAGTTCAAGATATGGCACTAGCAACTAACAAATTTAGCCACAGTTTCACCTCTTACAGACACAACTTTTTCACGCTATTACAATTAATAATTCTGGAAAAAAAATTTTCACCATTACGTTCGCACCACCCTACTGTACAGTTACTCGATCGGTTCCCTCTTCTACCTTTCCCTCTAATGTGCTTCTTTCATTTGCTCACGTCGTGATTATTGTAATTCCTTACTTATTGCTCTTCGGAAATCTCGTTTGTCTCCATTTCAATTCGTGCTTAATGCGGCTGCTCGCCTCATCGCCCGCCTTCCGCGCTACTCGACTTTCATGACTGAGCAGCTGCACTGGCACTGGCTTCCGCTTACTGTCAGTATTCAGCTATGGTTCTTTTTTATATTCAGGGCGTTTTTGGGTCAAAATTCGCGCTACCTCTGTGACTTCATTTCTCGTTCTGTCTCCGCGGCCTCTGGCCACCCTCTCCACTCGTTCTACTAGTTTGTGGAGGATGGGATTTCTGTTTTTGCTCGCTCTGTTAAGACTTTTCTTTTTCGTGGGTTCTTCGCACTTGGAGTGCCTCTGATTAGGTTGTACTGTGAGAGGCGCTTTAAAATTTGTTTTATTATCATAACTTGGTAACAATACCAAAACTTTATCTCCAACTTCTAATTTCCTGTTTCTAACCTTCCTGTCAGAAAATTCCTTATGTTTCACTTGAGCTCGACTCAATGCAGTATTACTCACATGTCTTTGACAGACATCACAGCTTTGTACGAACTGTCTAACTTCATATTGCATCAAAGGCCAATAACACTCACTGCTAATCTTATTAAATGTTGCCTTAACATCTCTATGTACTTTTATTGACGGACAATGTTCCTTCGTCATTATTTGTTCTCTGAGTGGCTGTGGTGTAACCAACCTCAGTTTAATATCACCATTTGGTATCTCCATGTGGCATTCATACAATAGATTGTTCTCCGCTACAATGGCGGTGAATAATCTGGTCTCCCTGACGTGGCTTTTGTGTGGCGTGAGAAATTTCGGAGATTTACATTACTTTACATTACAATGCAATACAATACAAACCACGCGCGCTACCGATAGGCACCCTGTTGCTGTAGGTTATAAGCTTTCTAGAATAGAATGATCACGGATTATACTAATAATTAGGTCAGATCCGATTATCGTATACTAGATTAGACAAGACTCATCTGCGTATATTTCGTCATCCGCAGTAGACGATTTGGTTCGAATTTCCAGCTATGCCTAAGATGATCTAATGGCAAGTGACAAACAGATAGGTTAAGTTGTTTTAATTCGTTCCATTGAAATCACTACACTATGTGCATTTTAATAGAAAAAATCTAAGCAGTGGCGTACGGAGGTGAAATGCCGCCCGGGGCCAGGTTCCCAAATGCCAAATGCCGCCCTTGGTCACTTAATTTTCGATATGCATAAGATATTGCATGACGATCGTGTTACATATACAATTTTATTGTATGCAGTTCATAACCTTTCTTTGTAACCTTTTTCTTTATAACCTTTTTTGGATTTGTCACTTTCACTGTATTTTGTAATTATCCTTTTTAGCTATACATGTATGTATACTGAAATCTATTTTCTTAGAAAATTAAACATTTTATTGCATGAAATCTATTTTATGAGATAATTAAACATTTTATTGCATGAAATCTATTTTATTAGATAATTAAACATTTTATTGCATGCAATCTATTTGATTAGATAATAAAACATTCCAGGGCATGTTTTGAGGAAAATTTATCACTGCACATGGCGAGCGGCGCCTGAGCACATAAAAATCATAAATAATTTTTAATTACAATTGATTTCCCGCACAAACAGCGGTTAACAGCCTTTCATCATTGCACATTTAAAACAATTCCTGAAACATTTTATTGCTCAACTTGCGACTGTCGCTGACTCGTGCGTGTGTATACAGTACAGTGTACATACATGTAGGCCTATAGGGCCTACATATTAGGCCTGTGTTATAATTACCATTATCATCATTAGGCTAGGCCTATGCTATTAACGTTTTCTTGCGAGGTTTTTGTGCGCAGTAGAAGTTTAGGTTTTAATAACATTCAAATTAAACAATTAAACACTGTGTTTTATTATTCGGACAATAGTATAATATGTTCGTAGTTATTAAACATTGTAAAACAACTGCAGTCTGCAGCATTATTTCAAAAACGTAAAAAGAAAATGTAAATAGCGAGTAACCGAAATTCGAAAATAACTGAATACTATCAGAATACTACTAAACTCTGTTGAAAGAATGTCACAAAACAGTTTCAAGTTGCGCTATATAAACATTCTTTCATGCCAGTTGTTGGTTTGCGCTAAAGCTATGTTATAGGCCTATATCCAGGTTTTGATACAAGGGAATGTGAAGGCAAACCATAAAGTAGAGGGGCGTGTAAAAGGGTGCGCGAAACCGTGTTTGAGAGAATGCCGAATTAAATATTCGGGTAAGATAGTATTATTTGGTCAAAGATCTACTACAATTTTGTGGTATAATTGAGTATTGAATGTAGGAAGTTGCTTTGGTGTTGTTGAGTATTGAATGTTGGAAGGTGCTTTGAATCATGCGCAATGTCGCAGTTTGCTTTGTAGTTTGTAGTTCTAGTGCTGTGGTTTTCACTTATTTAGTTTCGGGATGGAAGTTCTCGGAGGCTGTCGAGCGAGCGTCTCAACCGCCAATGGTGATCTTCTCAGTGGTGTTTTCATCTAAATACCGTCGCTGTTTCCTTGGTGTGAATGGAGGTGTCATTCATGTGACAATTTCTTTCTACACATGGTTTGGAAAGTTACAAACTATTCTACATGGTCAAGGTTGATTCAATACAGTTGATTCAAATAGACTGGAAGTGACTTAACGGAAGCTCTAGGAGTAGAAGGCCAATCCTGGAACCTTTATTCTCATTGCAGTGTGCGGTGGTTTGTGTTCTACAAATGTTGACCAATATTGTTCACAATAAGGTTAAAATTGTATGTGACATTCAAAGTACGAACACTGTAAATATGTACATATTGTTTTCTGTCTACAAGAATAGTTAAACATTTAATCAGTGTGTTGTTATCATTCACTGACAGCTATTGCTAAAGTACAGTAGGCCAATACAGACAGCATGAATCCTACACAGGGCAACACTTTAAAATGAGAAGAGAAAATTTCTTTACCCCGATTAGGGTGACAAAGAATAAGTGGTAATTTAAAAACCTGAGCAATTTTGAGATTAATTTTAAAAAGAGGACAAAGGTGAAAAGGCTGTGGTAGTGATATTGATTGTTTGTGATTAAATTTTATTCTAAGTCATTAATTCGTTTAGACACCTATAGCCTACATATGGCGTATAGAGCCTACAGATATATATTATGATTATGAAGAGCGGCATAGCAAGAATATGCTTTAAAGTAGACTATGCTGTATGTAGTCTGTTACTCTGTTTACCGTTTACTAGATAAATGCGATTCCGCTTTCTTTTCTGCAATTCTTTTCAATGTTTAACGCATAGGCCTATACCTCTAAGAGTGATGCCGCCCCTAACGATCAACGGAAGCCAAGCCGACTTGACCAAAGTGATGGTTGCTTTCTTTCCTTCCTTTTCTTTCTTTCTTTCTCTCCTACTTTTTCATTTTTTCATCAAAAATTATTTTTTTATATTTTTCTTCAACCCTATTTTGCCGCCCATGCAAAAGTGCCGCCCGGGGCGACTCGCCCCCTCTGCCCCCCCCCTTCGGTACGCCACTGAATCCAAGAACAGTTTATACGCTAAAACTACCAACAGATTCATTGTTGGACTAACGCTTGTGACCAGAAATCGATTCTTTATCAGCACAGTTAATCGTTCAGGATTAACTACATATGGATATTTCAGGATATTTCAGGATATCTTCAGGATATTTGTATTTTATCCAGAGCAGCAAAGTACAACGTCATTCTTATAATCATTTCTTCAGTTTTCTGATAGTTAAAATCTATTCGAATCTGAACTGATACAACCAAATTTCATCTCAGATGATCTGATCCGTTTTATGAAAACTTCTCTTGACCTTCCTCGTATTCTTGTTAGCTTTCAGATTGTCCTCGCCAATCTCCAGCCGTTGTCGCTCACCGATAAAGATTCCAATGACCATGCAGAGAAAGATCACGAACAATTGTGCATGCATCTTCGATGTCTGGGATCCAGATTCTCTCTGTTTTGGGGCATTCAAAGGCAGGTTTTGCAGATTCTCCGAATGCATTTCCTTTCGGTTTTTCATACGAATCCTACACAGTCTTATTCCTACCAAAACAGAAGGTAGTGTGGAAAGTAGGGCCTTCGTCTTGATATATCTGCGCACATGCTGAGCGGAGGAATATCTAACGACCATTTTGCAGAGGAAGATTGCGAAACACTTCATCAGTAAAGAATAAAAAAAATATCGAGACAAGAAGTAAAAACCTCAGTTCACGCCCCCATAAATAAATCTGACACTCGTAATTTTAGTGCTCTATCCAGGTGCCCAGAAGCCATGGCTCAAAAAGCTCTGATGCTCACAAAAGTTTCGCTCTGTGTTGCCGAGGCAGGAACATGCTCACACAATTTTTTGGAAACAATATTAGTAAAAAAGTAATACAGTGGTATAAACATTGGCTTGCACTTTGTATTTGATGTTTGCTAAAGTAGGCCCTAAGCTCCTAGCTACTGACTTATTGTGCTATATAAGCTTTTCATTTGATCAATATCTAGTATAATAAACTTTTCCAGTGTTTGTAAAATGTCATAAAGACAAAAATATTCTTATTGATTATATCGGATATAATGTATGATTTATCACCTTAGGTTTGTACATGGCTGTGGTTGGCTCACACAACTTTTAAACACATCACGGGCCGTTGGCACTATCTAATATTTATAAATGATACCAGAAAATGCCGTCAAACACGTTAGGCTAACCAGTTGATAATGAGTGCCTTGCCCTGTTATCCTATACCTGTTTTTAAAATGGTAATGAGAAGAAAAAACGACTTGCAAGTGTCCTCAGAAGGCAAAGCGAAATAAAGCACGCTATGGTAAGATGACCGTAAGCCTACTTAAATTTTAATAATCGTCTTATCAGTAATACTGCAAAAGGCATCGTCAAATGCTTGATCCTTTTGTCAAAGGGCATTTGATCCTTCAACATCCGTCAATTCTGGCATCGGGAATTATTGCTGTCATTTTTTGCCCCGAGGTACCTCAGATCTCTTAGGAATTTTAAAAATTCTCCAAAGAATACAAAACTTATTTTGGGACAGCTAGAACTCGTCAAGATCCGGCGGAACAAAGTGCTTTGGAAGAAAGTGGCTTTAAAACGTCGGATTTTGATTGCAATGCGCTGAAAATATTACAGCTGATTTATCTCGTGCCACCGGTGGAGCAATTTCAGATTACCCCTACTTCACATTCCCCGGTAGGGTGACCACACGTCCCGGATTGTCCGGGACAGTCCCGGAATTTGAAAAAATGTCCCGCGTCCCGGACACGTCTTTTCCGGGACAATGCAACGTCCCGGAATGATATTTTTCTAATTAAATATGTAGGAATTGCCATTTTAATATGCCAATAATAATAGAAAGTTAAAAAAGTAAAATTATAAATAAGAAATAACAACTTCAACAATTCCAGTGTCGCACAAAAATTACCAATCCGTGGCACAATGTAATCTTAAGAGTATGGCTAACTAAGAGTACATTCTGCACTAGAGGCTGGTACGTCTATGACATCTAATCGTAATCTCCGAACTTCTAAAGCGCCACTCGAAGGCCATGATCAGGGCACCAGCCTATTCATGAGCGGTATGTCAAATCACAGGGGCTTTTCCAGATTACTCCAAAGGAGGTCCGAGTCTGGTTTCCTAGCAGAGGGCCAGATCAAGAGAGGAGGCAGAACAGCTGTTAAGGCGGGTGTCTTTTAGGGCGAGCAGTATTGGAAGGCGTAGGAGGAGATGGGTCAGGGAAGGGGTACTTGAAAAGGTGAGACTTCAGTTTTACGTGGACAACCCGGGGACAATAGATAGATGAACATGAGGAGGAGCATAGAGGACGGGTTGCAGTGATGATGGAGGAACCGAGAATCTGCGGACTTCAGAGGGAAATTGTTCCAGAGAGGTGGTGCTGTGTTGGAAGTGGCTCGGTTGCAGAACTTGAGGTGAGTAGTGACTTGGGGTCGAGAAAGACTGAGATAGGACTCATAGGAGGAAGATCGGGTGGAGTGAGTTGCCTGGATGGTGAAGAGATCACGGAGGTACTTGGGCTGGGAATATTGTAGGGAGTAGTAGGTTAGTGGTAAGACTTTGAAGTGGATTTTTGGGGGATTTTTGCCAATGGAGTGATTTGAGGATGAGAATGATATGATTTTGGGCGTTCTAGTGACAGCTGTGGCTAGTGAGTTTTGGATAAGATATAGACGCTTGATTTGAGTGGATTCAAGGTTGAGCAAGAGGGAATTGCAGTAATAGAGCATTGAATGAACAATGGATGTAGCAATGGTGTAGGCAGTATTAACGTCGAGCAAGCCCCGGATGCGTTGGAGGTTAAGAATATGTTTGAAGCAGGTTGGAGATGTGGTTAGAGGAGAGATGTGGATCAAAAGTAATACCAGGATTGCAGATTGGGAGTCAGAGGTGAAGGTAAGAGACGATGAGTTACTCGATAGGTGTTGTTAGGATCCCATGACTGACTAGTTCTAGGATGGGTAACAGTCCTGCTTGACTGGTTTTCTTTGGCTAATAAGATACCTCTACCGGGGAAAGATCTACTATATAAGGATAGAGAATAGGGTGTGTGGCTGAAGTCTCTGATTATACTGCCGACGGGCGTAGTCTTGTCCGAGTACTTCCTGTGTTTGCATGCTAGTTAAGCTAGTTTCGTGAGGCTTTACACCTGTGGTGTTTGACGTCTTTCTACGCGTCTATTTTCTGGTCGTCAGCCTGTTGCTGCATTGAAGACCAGGTTTTCGTTGGCGTTCTTCCGTGAGTGATGAGCGAACCGTTTTCCACCGTCATTCTACGGTTGGGTAATGTATCGTTACTTTGTTTGGAGAATTATACCTGTTTAAACTAGATATGAGTTTAGGGTTGCCACCTCCTAAGGATACGAATCCGGGAGATTCAAGAAATTTTTTAACATTTGCAATTGCACTGATAGAACAGAATCTAAGTATAGTTTTAAAGCATTTTGAAAGCTCGTCACGATTGTATTCTTCTTAATCTGCTTCACATTTTTAGTGTGTTTCTCCGATGTGGCGTGCTGTACTACCGATCTGCGTCCCTCGTATTTTACTGATGTTTGCTGGCAAATTTTGCACTCTGCTTCCAACTCGTTTTTCTTAGCCAACCAATCATTAAAATCGTCTTCTTTGAGCCACTCATCGTTGAATGAACAGTAATACTTCTTTTTCTTCTTAACTACACATTTTTCTGGATGAGACTCAGACTCAGAGTCAGATTTTGAATTCGCCATTGCGAACTTCACGCGCACACTGCACGCGCGGTCATAAACATAGATATCTCAATTGAAAAGTGTCCGCAGAAAGTTAGAAAAATGCATAGATATATAAATTGAATTTGAAAAGTGTTCGCTGAAAGTTAAAAAATACAATCTCCATCAGACATTCGGACTCTGAGTCTCTGACTCGATGTCGAGCAGTGACGCATTGTGCAGTTGTCCTAGGGAATATGACTTTTCAGCATTCCGGGATATTTCAAAGTTTTCCAAATTAATTCCTGGAGACGGGAGATCATATCGAAATACGGGAGACTCCCGCCCATTCCGGGAGAGGTGGCAACCCTATATGAGTTTGTTTTAGCTTTTATTGGGATGAACTCGTAACATATGAGGGCTCGCGGGATTTTTTTACGCTCTAATTAATCTCTTTGAATACGAATTTGGTATTGTTAAGGGACGGCGAGAATTTTAGGGGCGTATCTGTGTTGAAATTTGAAACATGGAAACACCGGAGGCAGTAAAAATGTTACAGGGGGAGGATATTTTTGAATTGAAACAAGACGAATTACGTGTTGAATTGGAGAAATTGGGGCAAGACGTGAAAGGTCTTACTAAATTGCAGATGCAAAAGGCACTGTATAAATTGGTAACGTCGCCATATTCTTCGCCAAAATCAGAGTCGGGGGTTCAAGCTAAAATTTTGAAATTGAAATTGAAAAAAGAACAAGACGAAATTGCACGGACACAGCGCAGAGAAGACAGAGAAGCTGAGAGAAAGTTTGAGCTTGAGAAGTTGAAATTACAAATACAGGCGGATGCAGAAGCAAAGAAGGAACAAGCAGTTAAGGAAGCTGAAGTTCGGAAGGAACAAGCAGAATTAGAATTCCGAAAACTAGATAAAGAGGCAGAAGCAACAGAAAGAAAATTACGCAGAGAAGCAGAAGCCAAGAAGGAAGAAGCTGAAGCTAAGAAGGAACAAGCAGATAAAGAAGCAGAAGCTAAGAAGGAACAAGCAGAAGCTAAGAAGGAACAAGCAGATAAAGAGGCAGAAGCAACAGAAAGAAAATTCCGGAGAGAAGTAGAAGCTAAGAAGGAACAAGCAGATAAAGAGGCAGAAGCAGCAGAAAGGAAATTACGGATAGAGGCAGAAATTTCAGAAAGGAGGTTGAAGGTAGAGAACGAAAGGTTGTCTATGGAAAATGAGATTAAGAAAAGTCAGATGGAAGCAGCTGAGAGGAAGTTACAAATGGAATTGGTAGAAAAGGAAAAACAGAGACAGCATCAATTGAGAATGAAAGAATTGGGAGGTTCTGTTGAAAGGTTAACAGTAGGTGACTTCGAGGAGGTAGCACAGGGTTTCAGTGAAGAAAATGCAGAAAGGACTGGACATACGACAAAATTTAATATTGGGTCGGCTGTGAAATTAGTACCTCGGTTTGACGACACAAATTTGGAACATTATTTACAGTCGTTTGAAAAACCCATGGAGCTACATCAATTTCCGAAAGATAAATGGTCGTCGTTAATTCACACGAAACTCACGGGGAAAGCGTTACAAATTTTCGGCGAGCTCTCCTTGGAACAATGCAAGGATTATGACATTCTGAAAAATGCTTTGCTTACGGCTTATGCAAGAGTGCCAGAATTTTATCGGAAAAGGTTTCGAGCGCTGCAGAAGGGTAGTCTTGAAACGTATTCCAATTTTGCATATCGTTTGAATATTCCGTTTAAGAGTTGGCTGGAGGGAGAAGGGGCATTGGCTGATTTAGATAAGGTTTTGGAAATTTTCAAACTTGAGCAATTTGTGAATTGTCTACCTGTGGATTTACATCGTTGGGTGATCGAACGTAAAGTAACGTCACTTTCAGAAGCAGCACGAATGGCTGATGAATATGATATGCTGTACAAACCTTTCAAGAAAGAAATGGTAGCACCTGTGAAATTTGAAAAGGGATGGGCAAATGACACCGATAATATGAGACGAGGCGGAGGTCAAAATTCTTTCGGCAGCCCTAGGACTAATAGTCGGAATTATACAAGTGCGTTTGGCACACCTGTTTCTTGTGCATACTGTCATGCGAGAACGCATACGATTCCAAATTGTGAAAAGCTGAAAGCAAGAAATTTGGCTAGAGCAACCACAAATTATCCAGATAATAACATTGGATTAGTAGATGTACATTCGGGCAACTCAACGATAAATCAGCAGTACAGACCGTTTGTTAAGACTGGAATTGTGTACGGACGACACGGTTCACAGCGTCATGTGGTGCTACTAAGAGACTCGGGTGCATTACAGTCGATAGCTAGTAAGGATGGGCTTAATTCGTTTGATTATGTCTTCACGGGTGAAGATAGATTGATTCACGGAATTGTAGGTGAACCAGTTTCTGTCCCGTTAATCGAAATTCAAGTGGAGAGTGAGTTTGTTTCGGGAAATATTCTTTGTGGGTTGGTGGACAAATTGCCAAAAGGAATAAATATTCTCATTGGAAATGATTTAGTTCAGAATGAACCGATAGATGTAGAGGTTGTTACGAGGGCTCAGAGTAAAGTAGGGACGACGGTGCAGTCGAGCGTGGCGAGACAGGACGCTGTAGACATTGACGCTCCTATAATTAAGACTTCTGATGTGATCGACTCTGTCGACTTTGACTTGGATAAATTGTTCACAGAATTTGATGAGAGCAGTGTTGAATGTTCGGGAATTTGTTCGAGAGACAGATTAATTGAATTGCAACGCAGTGACGAATCTTTCAATTGTCTTTTTGATTTAGCACATTCACCTGATAGAAGTGAACGTTCGTTTTACGAAGTGCGTGATGGAGTCTTGGTTCGCGTGTGGAGGAGTGTTTTGGAGCCTGAAGGTTTCGGTAGAACGCAAGTACTCGTTCCAATTTCTTTACGGTCAAAGATTATTCATGTAGCGCATGATGTTCCTTCGAGTGGACATTTGGGAACACAGAAAACTCTTGATAGAGTCCTGAGGCATTTTTATTGGCCTGGTATTTTTAAGTATGTCAGAGAATATTGTCGTACTTGTGACGTTTGTCAGCGTCTTGGCAAAGGAGCTACAAAAGCTCGGGCGCCTTTGATTAATTTGCCGGTTATTAGTAAACCGTTTTCCCGAATTGCGTTAGATGTAGTTGGTCCTTTGGAGATTTGTGATAAGTCAAGAAACAGATTTATCTTGACGATAATGGATTTGGCTACGCATTTTCCGTTTGCGTTTCCGTTGAAGGTACACACGGCGGCGGAAGTGGTGAAAGTGTTGATTTCGGTTTTCACTACGTTTGGTTTTCCTGATGAGATTTTATCAGATCAAGGTTCTGAATTTATGTCAGAATTAAGGAAATTGCTGATGAATGAATGTCAGATATTGCACTTAAAGACAAGTGCATTGCATTCTCAGATAGATGGATGTCTGGAAAGATTTCAGTGTATTTTAACGGATATGTTGAAAGCAATAGGAGAAACTTTTCAGGGTGATTGGGACGAAATTCTGCCTTGGGTTCTCTTTGCTTATAGAGAAGTTCCAGTTCAGGGTTTAGGATTTTCTGCGTTTGATTTGATGTTTGGCAGGGATGTGAAGGGGCCCTTGCAAATGATTAAACGCAGCTGGATAAGAACTGATGTTGTACCAGAATTAAAGAAGACGAATCTTATCGATTTTGTCTTGAACCTTCGTGAGAAGATTAAGGTATCTTTACAGATTGTAAATGACAATGAAATGGTACTTAAGTCTAAGTCAAAGGAATGGTATGACTTGCATGCGAAGTCTGTGAATTTTGAGAAAGGTGACAAGGTATTACTTTTGTTGCCTTTAATTGGGAAGCCTTTGGAAGCTAAGTATTGTGGGCCCTACCAAGTATTGAAAAGACTGGGTGAGGTGGACTATCTCGTCGGTACTCCGGATCGGAGGAAAACGAAACGGGTGGTACATGTCAATCTCATGAAGAGATATCTACCACGGAGCAGCAGGTGTTGGTTGTTGACAGTGAACCTGAAGTGAATGTTTTGGTTACTGATGCAGAAAAGTCTACATCAATTATGGATTCTGTGATGATGGATCATTTGAATCAGAGTCAAGTTAAGGATTTGACATATGTGTTGTGCAAATTTCAGAATGTGTTTAGTGACAAGCCGGGGAAGACAACTTTGGTGTCTCATGATGTCAAGTTGCTGGAGGGAGTGAGACCTATGAGGCAATCACCGTATCCGCTTCATCCAGACAGGTTAAAGGTGGTAAATAAGGAAATAGAAGAGTTGTTGCAATCGGGGATTATTGAAGAATCTGAGAGTCCGTGGGCGGCGCCAATAGTTTTGGTTCCGAAGCCTGATGGTACATTGCGATTGTGTACAGATTTCAGGAAACTGAATTCAGTCACAGTTCCTGATCCGTTTCCTATGCCTCGAGTGGAAACACTCATAAACAAAGTTGGTCAGGCAAAATTTCTTACGAAATTAGACATGACGAAAGGATATTATCAAATTCCTATAGCGTCATCGGCAAGGGCTTTGACAGGTTTTGTGACGCCTAATGGTCATTTCCAATGGAAATACATGGCATTTGGCCTTAGAAATGCGCCGAGTTCATTTAGTCGGTTAGTTAAGAAGGTCTTTGCAGGGTTAGAGTCTTTTTGTGATGCTTACTTGGATGACGTCATTATTTTCAGTATGACATGGTTTGATCATATGGATCACTTACAACAAGTGTTGCAACTGGTGGAGAAAGCTAAACTAACTTTGAACGTAAAGAAGTGTACTTTTGCTGATGCTGAGGTGGATTTCTTGGGTCATCATGTGGGTCGAGGGGTAGTGTCACCACGTGCACAAAAGGTGGAAGTGATGATTAATTTCCCAACTCCCACTAACAAGAAGCAGTTACAGTCTTTGTTTGGGTTGGCAAGCTACTACAGGAAATATTTACCACATTTTTCTGATTTGACTAATCCTTTAACGGAGATTTTGAAAAAGGGGAATAAATTTGTGTGGTCGCAGAAAGCTGAACAGGCTTTTGTTGACTTGAAATCACGGTTGGCGTCAAAACCAATTCTTAAACCGCCTGATTATAATCGACCATTTTTGGTTGCTGTTGATGCTTCGCAGGTGTGTGTTGGAGCGTGTCTATTCCAGATTTACGATGGAATCGAACATCCGGTGTGCTACTACAGTCGAAAACTACGGAAGCACGAAATACGCTACTCAACGGTGGAGAAGGAGGCTTTGGCGTTGGTCATGGCTGTACGGACTTTTTCCGTATACTTCGGTTCTGCGCCTGTGGTGGTCTTTACGGATCACAGTCCTCTCACTTTTATCAATTCGATGGCAAACTCGAACGATAAATTACTCCGATGGAGTTTGGAACTCCAAAAATATACTTTGGATATTCGGCACCGTTCAGGGAGAGACAATTACCGGATTTGCTGAGTCGACCGTCGATGGTTGCCACTGGGTAATCATGTTTAGGACTGACGTACATGGACGTCTAGTGTGTATAGATTAATGTTTTTGTTGTGTGAAATGATTTATTGCATATGTTTAGGGCTGACGTACATGGACGTCTAGTGTGTATAGTTTAAATGATTTTGTGAAATGATTTGTTGCATAGGTTATGCTTTGATTTTGATATTTGTTGCACTGTGCATGTTAATTGTAAGTTAGTTAAGTCAGAAACCCTTCTGGTTTCTGCCTTGCTTGGACGTCCCGGGGTATGTTAGGATCCCATGACTGACTAGTTCTAGGATGGGTAACAGTCCTGCTTGACTGGTTTTCTTTGGCTAATAAGATACCTCTACCGGGGAAAGATCTACTATATAAGGATAGAGAATAGGGTGTGTGGCTGAAGTCTCTGATTATACTGCCGACGGGCGTAGTCTTGTCCGAGTACTTCCTGTGTTTGCATGCTAGTTAAGCTAGTTTCGTGAAGCTTTACACCTGTGGTGTTTGACGTCTTTCTACGCGTCTATTTTCTGGTCGTCAGCCTGTTGCTGCATTGAAGACCAGGTTTTCGTTGGCGTTCTTCCGTGAGTGATGAGCGAACCGTTTTCCACCGTCATTCTACGGTTGGGTAATGTATCGTTATTTTGTTTGGAGAATTATACCTGTTTAAACTAGATATGAGTTTGTTTTAGCTTTTATTAAAATGAACTCGTAACTCACTGAAATATATTTGTAAGATTTCAGACCAAAATTAAGCATTTTATTTGTAGTTTTTTAATTTGAAAGAAAATGAGCCAAACCAAAACAAATTGGTCAATTTACTGTTCAAACTCAAAGTATAATAAATTACTTAAAATTAATCAGGATTAAAGCCTAGACAGTAAAGACTTGGCAAATTGGCAACAGGCCATGTTTTATTTGATGAGTAATAGAATGGTCAAGGATTTTCTTGATTTGATCAGGAAGGCCTAGGATGGTTAATTCTGTTTTGGAAGGATTAAGGCAGAGGAAATTGGAAGACTTCCACTGTACACGTGAGATTAGGTTAAGCACGTTGAGTAATTGTGATGGAGGTGGAAAAAGAGCTTGGGGAATATAGACTTGGGTTTCGTCTGGGTAGAGATGGTAGTCAACAGAGGAAGATTTTATATATGAGATCGCTTAATGGTGTGGTATACAGGATAAAGAGGATTGGACCCAGGGCGGAGCTTTGAGGGACACCACAGGAGAGTGGGAGGGTTCAGAACAATGGCTAGAGGCTTTAAAAGAGAGGAATCGGGAAGACAGGTAGAATGTTGTACATCAAATAAAACATGGCCTCGTTGCCAATTTGTCAAGTCTTTACTGTCTAGGCTTTAATCCTGATTAATTTTAAGCAATTTATTATACTTTGAGTTTGAACAGTAAATTGACCAATTTGTTTTGGTTTGGCTCATTTTCTTTCAAATTAAAAAACTACAAATAAAATGCTTAATTTTGGTCTGAAATCTTACAAATATATTTCAGTCGAGGTTTTGATGGTGTAAAACGCTCTTCCTAATGAGCCCATTTTCTAACTGAATTTGACGTAGGGTCTGGATTGGAAGTACTGTGGTGTCCCGGAATGGCAGGAAATAAATGTGGTCACCCTATTCCCCGGTAACTTTAAATCGCGTTCAGATTACTGGAGGGGAATCTGAAATCGATTTGGGGTTACATCAGGAGTAACTTGGAATCGATTTCAGATTACCCCACCAATTTCAGATTACTCCCTCAAATTAATGGGGTCCATTTTTCGGATAATAATTGTTTATATTTATTAGTAAACTCTCGTTACTCCCTAGTGCATGATTTATATTTACGATGAGCTATCACAATTACATCAACTAAGTTGTATCTTTGTATATCTTATGTTTGTATGTGATATTATGTCAAGCACTTCGAACTAGTGTAAAAGTGGTTTTAATACAATTAACATTCTGCGACTTCTTTATTTTTCGGATATTGAGACTAGCTTTCAATCTTGAATGTTTCACGTGCTTTATCATGATTTGCAAACGTATGAATTTATCATTTCAGCTAAATCAAATAGGGGGTAATGTGAACAGCGCAGGGGTAACTTGAAATCGCCTTCATGCTACCTCTGGGGGTAATATGAAATCGATTTCAGATTACTGAAGGTAACTTGAAAGAGGGGATAGCTTGAAGTCTTTACACCGGTTATACGAGAGGGTTTCACCACAAATGGTTTGCGACAAATGGTTTACGGACAAATGGTTCACGGACAAAATTAACGGTTCACGATCTTCCAGCTTCTAGTTTGAGCTATATTTTCATCGCTCATACTGCTTTTACTATATATGACATGTTTTCATCGATGAAGCAGTTGATAGTAAAATTAAAACATAGCTAGAAGATGGATGGCCGATGAAACAAATATAGGCCCTAGCTCAAACTAGAAGGTGGATCATCGTTGAATATTATGACTGAAACTAAAAGCTGGATTATCGTTGAGTATATAAATGATTTACTGCCAACTGATTTTAGGGTGCAAAATTTCCAATTTTTTAGGCATAAAATTGCTTGCTTGTGTAGCGCCGTTCACAATTCTAAAAAAGAGCTTAATTACTGTTTAAATACATGTATAACTACAATAGAAAAACCTTTTTATTAGCCAAACTCTCTTCTATGGCCAGATGCCCATTTCTGTTCATTAGCGTTGCCACGTTGCTCGAGCAGGCTGGGCCCGAGATTCGTGCAAATCCGGTTAGTTTTTTGGAGAGGTACCTTTATGTGGGTTCCTTCTATCTGCAGAGTCTCGCGCAGACTGCAGTGCGACTGAGATCACCGAGCGGTTGTGGTTACTCTTTTAACAAAGAATGCAAGAAATTTGTTAAGGAAGACAAGCAATGGTGAGCCGACGAAAAGGTTAAACTTGCAGAAGAAAGTCTGCGCCGAGAATGCCACGTAGACACTTTCTTCAGCAGCTCCGTGGGCTCAATCTATAGCAATTGTAATTGTAACCGAACATTCATAAAGCGCCACTCAGATCAGCGGCGCTCTCGACCCGCATAAGTGCAAGCATCGGCAAAACGAAAGGTTTCAAGCGTCTACGGAACTGAAGAAGAGAGGGCAAGAAGCTCTTGGCGGAGGGATTGAGGAAGACTGTTCCAGGCTGAAGGATCCAGATAAGCAACATCTATTTGACCAAATACTGTCAACGGCTGCAGGCAACAAGTTAAATGTTGTTTAAGCCTTTACCTACATCGGCAGCCATACGGTGTCCAGTGGCTCAAGCGAACAGAAGATCAAGCGCCGAATCACCATCGCAAGGTCACCATCGTCAGATCCTACATGGTCTCCCTGGATTAAAACATCTGGCGCCCTACAAACTGAATACTAACCAACAGCTCCATAGACTGCGCTGTCATTACTCGTCTACATTTCCGAGACATGGTCCCTCACAGAGTCCCTAAGCAAGAAACTCAATACTTTATCATCTGTAGTGCCTCAGAAGGATCTTCTGGTTCCCTACTTGGACCATGTGAGCAATATTGCGATCAGAAGGAGAACAGCGATGACATCGGTTACTCACCGTTACTGCCACTGTCCAAAGCCGGAGACAACGCTTCTTCGGACATGTTGCCTGTGTTCGAAAAGAAGAGAACCACCGGAGAACCCTGGGACGAAAATAAATGATAGTTATTAGACTCCTTGGACTACAGTCATGAAGAGCTAATTACGCACAGCTAAACTTCGGCCTTCACACAGCGACAGTATTGTGTAGCGTGATATCGTAGACAGGGCATGAATTAAACCAAGACACACGACTTCCTGAGATAAGATGGAGCGCTGCATTAAGCCAATTACGCGTCGCATAAAGATCTTAAACTCAGTGTATTTGTGGATCACCAACCAGTGTTGGGACTGCATAGGCTTATTAACCTGATTGGACATGATTGTCTGCATCAGTTAGCAGCATTTTTAAATCTCAAAGGAGGATCGAATCCGCATGCCTCATGTGCTGTGATCCTAATCAAACGCCGCCGTTCCATTTCTTCGACGCTGCGTATTCCAGGAACTCCGAACACGATGTTCTATATGAGCTCTTTAGATGGAAATCCGTCGGGTGGGCTTTACCTGTCTCGGGGAACTTGCAGTGGTAATTTTTCTATTTTTATGAGCACTAGTTGTTTGGTGAGTAACGTTTCGATCTTAGTGACTGGGGCATGAGTTAGGTTGGCGTAGGCAGCGATTTTGTGAGGCCCTTAAGAGGTGCTACTATAAGGGAGGGAGGATAGCCTAGAGCAGTGGTAACACTCATGGCCAGGAGAGCATAAGGTACGCGGATCAATTCCCGTAACCCCCCGCCTTGTATGGCTGCCAAACCGTGTGTTTAATTAAGATCTTGACTGTACTTTCATGTTTCAATGTAATCTTACTGCGTTTGTCGGTTTGAAATAAGAAAGATTATTATTATTATTATTATTATTATTATTATTATTATTATTATTGTTATTATTATTATTATTATTATAATTATTATTATTATTATTATAGGTCTGCACATGCATAGGCCTATACTCTGGGGGACAGCCGGGGCACGTCCCCCAAATAATTGAGGAGCCGGGGCAATGCCCCCCAAAAATCGAGGGAATTTCTTCAAATATTTAAATATTATGTTTCAATATAGACAAATTTCTTCAGACTTAGAAAAACAGAGACACAGAACTGAAATACTATCAGAAATTCATAATGAAAACAAAGATTTTTTATCTTCAATATCTTCAATATTAAACATGCTTACATGTAAACGAATGAACAACTAACGTAACACCGGAAGCCTCTGCTGACTGTCCAGCTCAGAGGTGAAAACAGTTTTTTTTCGGGTTTTGGTTTTAAACAAAAACAAAAGAAAAAAGAAAACTATGAAATTTGTTTTTTTTAAAATAAATTTCGTATTTTTGCAGAAGTTATTTTAATAACATTGATTTATTGAGTTTTAGTTTTCGGAAATTGCAACTGAATTAAACTGAGTTGGAGCGAGTTCATGCCATTCTTCATGATTTTTATGATCCAAAATCCGAACATCTTAAAAACAACCAAAACAACAAAAGCCATAAAAACAACAAACAACTTTTCATCTTGAAAAACTTATTTTTTTGCTTCTCTGGTCCAGACCCCTTCCGGGCCTTCCCCCAATATTTTGGACAAGTTTACGCCAGTGTGCACATGCATGCATTATATGCGTACGTACATACATACATACAAGTTATCATACATGTATGCATGAATATATACATAAATTATAAGCGAAATCATTTGCTCTATTTCTTTTGTATATTTGTATCGGCTCCCACCTGCAACCTCCGACAAGTGTCGAGTGTTTTTTAACAGAACAATTTCATGTTACACACCACGTTATCACACACTCAAAAGCAGCCTCATCCTAAAAAAGTACCCTCACACCCTCTCAAGCAATATAATTGTCTCTGCCTCTGTTCATTTATTTATGCAGTTCACAGAACTAGAAAAAGTGATGTATGAATTATTTTGATAGGTATTAAGGACTTTCATCTTCATCACTTCATTGGTCATAAAACTTGAATTCGTCGATTAAAAATAATTCTTATCTGACAACAGGACTTGTGTTTTGCTGCGCTGATGCCTTGTCCATTCGACATGGACTCTATGGAGTAATTAATTAACAATTTACAGCCTTAATACTTTTACGAACACGGATAAATCTCGTGTACTGTTCGTAATATTGAGTCCGAATGTTGTCTGTATCCACATTAAATTCTATAATTGCAAATGAGCCACAAAATCTGCATATTGTCGGACCTATGTGAAAGTCTTTGTTATCTAATCCGTTATCTCATCATGTCCGGAAAAAACGCGCGTTCAGGCTTATGTTTTCAATGTACATGCAGACGGATGTTTTCAGTGTACAGGCCATAGTTTTTCAGTCGCATATTATATATAATTGGTTTTAATTATTCTGGGTGTGATCTATAGCCTAACGGTTTGCTTTTCAGATTGTCAGGCCAAGTGGCCACCCGAAGAGACAGATATTTCCCAACTGCTATTCCGGTAGTGTCCAAAAGTGAAATCAACTTTAAAATAAGCACATCGATTTAAGCTATCGACAGGAACATCAGATATCAATGAGGATGACTGGATACCCGCTCTCAAATGTCAAGGCTATAGAGAAACGAAGTGGTTAACGCTTCACCTAGCCATCTCTTGGGTTAGTTAAAGGGAGTGTTCTTCTCTGTAATCAAGTAAAACTTTTGTCAATGGTCGCTTCATTTGTTATTCTCTTTATGAGAGTTTGGACGAAAAAGTTATTCAAATACTTTACTTAACAATTTGGGAGCTTATTTCTATCATCTTAACCCGTCGTCGCTCCTCTTCTTGGACGCTACGTAGGCTAGTCAAGGAACTTCGAACATCGTATTTACCATCAGCTATTTCACGGGAATCTCATAGTTTTATGTGGACTGTTCGCGTATAGAATAGCTTCTGTTCTTAGTGATGTTAGTGATGTTCTTAGTGATGCTTAGTTGATGTAGGCAGCGCTTCTGTTTTGTACTTTAAAGGCGAACGAGTTCAGATACATAGGCCTATACAATTTCAATTTCTTCACACATACATCTCTAACTGCATGGATACATAATACGTGAAACTATTTCCTAGAATTCTTTTGCATGTTTGTATAGGCGCCCTATTGGTACCTTCGAAAGATTTTGTAAAATACTTAATACAATAAATTAAACAAGACAATTCCATATTACATAATAGGTTATACCACCATCCTCACAGAAGATATAATTATTTGAATCCAGCATTTAACGACATCTTTCGGCAACAAAGGCTTCAGACATCTACAGAAATTGTCTAACATTTTTCACCGTTCGTAGTTGGTTGGTTAGTTACTGTTTTATGACACAGATGGATAGCGTCGCCCAGTATACCCCGTGATCGATCGAGTCGAACTGCTACGATCGACTTGGTTCTGCCGACAATCGACTCGATCGACATTGTCGACTAGTCGAGCTCTCGTCGACTCGATCGACTTGGCAAATAAACGATCGACTTAGTCGACTTTGTCGACTTGCACTGTAACCTAGACTCGTGGCCAAAATTGCTGACGACTGTTACATTCTTATATTCCAATACATAAATTACTTATGAATTTCAATTGCACACTCTTCATCAAACTGTCAAACGTAGCCTAATTGAAATGGTAAGTAAACTTTCAGGCATTATAATGATATCGTTTGTGGTTGACATGAGCTAATCTCTCAAAAATTCATACTACACACTCCAGGCCAAAAACTAAACTGCTCAAGATTACTCAATTAGTTACTATAGTAGTTAAGGTTAAACAGGACAGCAAAACAAAGCAACCTCTGTATATGACAATTATTATTACACCTATTATTCATTGTCCGAACATTGTAAACGTAAGTTAGTAAGTAAGTATATTCTTTATTAAAAAGCACTACCGAATGCCCAGCACTATGCATGATCTAAACATATTACAATCAGACTTAACCCTCGGGCTACCAAGGGGGGGTGGTTACCACCCCCCCCCTACGTTTTTCTGGAAAAACTTTTTTTGCACATGGAATATAATTTTGACATTTTAGGTAGCTGTAGGGGGTCCATTTGCGCAAATTTTGAGGTAAAAGTCGTGATGATATCCCACGCCATAAAAAAGTTATACCCGATATAGCCTAGGTACCACTTATGAAATCAGGAATTTCTCTCGTCAGCTGTTAGCTGTTGTCGACTATAAAGGTATTCATTATTCTTTCTGGAAGAGAAACAACTATGCCATTCTTTAGAGGGAATTTAGGGTTATATTTACTTGCTTAGTTATTTGTCTTTTGATAACCGGAAGTGATCATAATGAATAATAATACGCTTTTTCAGTGTGAAAATCACTGATGCAATATCACAACGTAAACCGATATGGTTGGGTATGGGGAAGGGCTATAAACAGTTGAAGCAGAATACTAACAGAGTAAAGCAGTGCTGTGAAGTGTTCAAGAAGCCGGTTTGCAGGAAGCATTCGCACAAAACAATGAAAGTAACTTGCAATAACTGCAAGGACCACTGACGTTTTTTTTGACTGCCGGGAAAAATTACATAATTTCTTGTTTCATGTTTTCATGTTGATATAGCTGCACGCCTTTAGGTTTTGTCTGTAACTAAAACAGACTTTGGAATAGTTTGTATTGTTGAAAATTAAGCCTCATTATATTTATTATATTTAGAATATTCTTGGATACATAGTTCATTTTCAAAACCCACATCATTTATATATTTTTGTCCAGGTATTTACGTAACAATCGTAATTGTCTATGGGCATATATATATACACACACATATACCGGTAATAATGTGTGTGTGCATATATATATATATATATATATATATATATATATATATATATATATATATATATATATATATATATATATATATATATATATATATATATCAGTCTTGCGTGTCGATGTAGGGCCTTACGTCATAATATTAATTGATCAATAGTACAAATTGTGTGCGATAATATCAGATATCGTTAAATGGACCGGTGCCTTTGTTAAAAACTATATAATTTCGAGATGCATTCATATATTTTACAACTAAATATACCATTCTTTTCAGAAATGAATGCTGAATCAAATGCTGTATTACACGATATGATATCTTAAACCAAACACGAAATTCCGGGGGGGGTGGTAACCACCCCCCCCCTTGGTAGCCGATGTCGCAAAAAAACCTTGGTAGCCTGAGGGTTAATGACTTGTTATAATCAAACAATTATATGAGATAGAAGTTATTAAGAATCAAGTGCGATGTACGGGGGGTCGAAGAGGAGAGTAATAAAGTAGCCAAATCCAGGAAAAGCATAGCTATTTGTATAGTATCCTAGTGAGAAAGCATTCTGAGACAAGTTATCATACCTTGGAAGCTCACGGTTATCCATGGGACCGTGGGCGCAGAGAGTGGCACATGAGCTTAATCGGCGGCAGCATAGTATGTAATACAATGTCATGACAGGGACTATGCAAAATACCAGTAAAGAAATTAGCGTCAGCATTATTACAAAGTGCCTCAAATGAAGGGGATAATAAAGGTAGGTACCTCTGACGCACAAGCCTCCGGACTATATATTCCGTCTATGGCCTCGCGCTCCTGTCCGCTCGCAAAATCCACCACACGGGCGTGCAATAAAGCATCCTGTCAACTGCAGTGGCGCGCATCACATCAAATAGCAATCCTTCGAAAACCTATGTGACCTCAAAACCAGAAAAGCGAGGCCTGTCTTGCCTTAATGATAAGGTGTTTGCTGTGACTAGAGAACCAACATTTCTGATTAAGCTCGACACCAAGAGTATTAAGAGTGTGTGCCCTAGCGACACCATCTAGAATGGAAGATGGTAGCGTACTAATGGACCCCAAGGGCGAGTGAATTTTAGGCCTATTTCACTGGTTTTCCTCATAATATTAAAGCTTAGGTTACAGCTGTGTACGATGCAGGCTGCAATATGCTCAAATTTCATCCCAGTGGTAGTGATACTTGATGCGGGGACTGCAAGGTAAAACTCATCGGCATATTTAAAAATGCGATTGCCTTTGTTGACTTTTAAAACCTGAGTTTAGTCTTCAGCAAATCTACGCCTATTGTAAATTTTGTCAACTGTTAGAAGTTCTGCAGTAATGTGCAATAGGGTGGTGCGAAAAAACCAAAGTGCGAATTTACAAACGTAATAGCGTTTAAAAGTTGCATTTGGTAAAAGTAAATGACTGTGCAAAATTTGGTTGAAATATTTTGAAGTTCTGAGGTGCCCCAGCGGCGTCGTCGAAGTTCGATGCTATACCCCTGTTGCTAGTGCATTAGAGCCAATTCATATTAAGGCGAACCTTCATTCTTCAATGTCCTTCATCCCTTCAATCCTCCATACACCGGTAGTGGGCTTACCACCATAGGCGTAATTTTTGAGGGTGGGGGTACGATGGATACCGTATCCCCAGTTTTTTGGACTGGGGTACCGCACCCCAACTTTTAAAACAATGTCAATCAATATTTCATTATTGAGCCATCCCAGAAATCGGTCTTCGCCTTGCTTCGTGTATGGAAGAAATTGGTATCCTCCACTTTTTATACCAAAGTTATGCCCCTGCCTACCAGGTCATATGTCATATTTCAGGGCACGATGTTAATTGTGTAATATATTATCAATGTCATGTATAAAAGTTTGTAGAAATTCGGTTTATCGGAAATTTTTGTAAACAGAAGTCTTTTCGATCAGTTATCTAAAATCAAAACAAGAACCGCTGAAAAATGTAGGCCTACTGATTTTGGATATTCGTGCGAGTTACCGAAAAATGTCTTGCCAACTTATGAAGACGTTATGAGGCACTACAATTATATTAACCATAACATCAACAGAGTCAACACGGAAGGAACCAAAGAATCTACTGTCACTCAAACAGCAGAAATCGTAGCAAGACACATCGTAGCTAAGACTTATATGGAGAAAAGCTTCCATCGTGGCAGTTTCACATACAAGAGTTCTGAAGGTGATAAGAGCATTCCACAATGATTTTCGATCGCCGACCTATTAGGTCGAAAAAGTAGTAGTATATATCGTAAAAATGGCAAAACTCTTAACATAAATGTAGAGAAAAAGTTTTTACATCGAAGCTTGCAAATATACCATTGACAATTGTAAGTGTCCCAAAGCCAGAAAGGTGCCAAACGATGAACATGAGTTCCTACATGATCAGCGGACGATTAGAGTTATGATTATTGGCGGTCAAGATAAGATTGCATCAACTAAACTAAAGTAGCGTCATGAGCGAAAGCTGACCGAGCACCTAAGATGTCGCAAACATTGGATTTCAGCAATGAACAAACATTAGCAGACAGTAATGATCAAAATTCCGCAGCGGAAAGAGAAATAGATCCAGACCTGTACCGATAAGGCCTTTTGCCGATTATTCCGATACCGCGTATGAAGCCGATTATTTTAGTTTCGCCCAAAAACTACGCATATGACGTTGTATAAGGGCTATCTAGGAGTTTCCAGTCATGTGTATAATAGGTCCTTGGTTTCTACAGTGTCTGCTAAGTAGTGCAATGCTAAATATAAATCAATAATAAGAAACAAGACATAGACACTTGTGCTCAGTTTTCTATTTGTGACGAAAATTGTGCAAAAAAACGTCAACTGTAAAATAATTTGCATCGGCGCCGATACTTTTTCTCCGATACCGATTATGCCGATTCCTCTAATAATCGGCCCGATTACGAATGCTCCCGATGAATCGGTACAGCTCTAGATCCAGTACAGAGTCAAAGCTTAGCAGACGAAGAAGACATGGATACATCAGAAAACCAAGTAGGCCCTACCTTCATAGAAGTAAATAAACCTAAGCAAACGAGAAAAAACTTACCAAACTGTCCATAACAATGATCTTCAACTTCTTAAAATTTGTGTTTAGAAATGTTCAATAACCAAACGTATAATTTAGTGAAGGGTTGTTTAGTTATTTGTGACAAATATATTGGTAATCACTTGCGCAATGTGTATTAATCGTTATGGTAAGTAATCGCGCATTAGTATTTTGCATGCAACTGTTACTGCTAAATTTCAAAGTCGTTGGGGCAGTTCAAGAAATAGCACTAGCAACTGACAAATTTAGCCACAAGTTCACCTCTTATAGACACAACTTTTTCACACTATTACAATTAATAATTCAGAAAAAAAATTTTTTACCATTACGTTCGCACCACCCTAATGTGCAATTGCTCACAATATGCACAGTTAGTTTATGAGTAAAAAAATATCGTGTACAAGATGAGTTTGGGCATTGGGTGACTTGGCCGCCAAAAAAGTAAGTAAAATAGGGACATATATTTTCAGAGTCGAGTCAAGTCGAGGCAACAACGACCTGACAAAACATTTGATCGACTTTACTTGCAAGTCGATCGAGTCGAAGATTTTTCAATCGACTCGACTTGGCCGAGTTTCGACCAACTTGATCGAGTGACTCGATCGGTCACTGGGTATGGTCGCCCTCCTCTTCTATCCAGGCATGGAGCTGCACAACCAGAGTACGAGAAGTGCCGGAGTTTCGTATACCCCGGTATAGGTTTGCTTCCGGTAATTTATTTGTGTAGTGCACAGTACAAGAAATGAATGAATGAATGAATGAATGAATGAATGAATACTCGTTTATTGAGCATCACAGCTGACATAACGAAACTAGAACAAGCTACAGGGGTTATATAATCTCACGAGTCGCTAATTAGCGTCAGTAGACATTCTTGTAGAGGATACGGGGTATAACATTTTTATCATCTTTATCGGGTAGGGTAAATTTATGCGGTCTCGGTCTAAGGTTGTGTCCACTGCTGTGGAGGGGAGGTTGCAGGTTACGCAGCACATGACTGGGATTCCTCAAAATAGAAAGAAAAAGTCGTTCGGCTGACTTATTGACCAATTGGTTAACGCCATCAGTATCGTCAGGGAGGAATCCGTCACAGGTTAGTCCCCTAAACAAGCGGTCAATGCTGTCTCTACCCTTTTTGTTAGTATATCCCACCACGCTGGGGAGGCGTATAAAATATGCGCCATCGTTGTTGCCATTGTGATGTGTATATTATTTTGATAATTATCAAGAAATTTGCTCTTCATCACACTTCTGGTCACAGATTTTGAAAATATTGCACAAAAATAAATGTTATCTTAAATCAAATGTGAATATTGTCGCGTAGTGTCTTTTGCCTTAACAATAAACACCATAGAATTCATTAACATTTTAGAAGTTTATAACTGCAAATATAGGGTACCTCGTTTAATTGTCGTTTGGTTGTTTCCGGATGTAGTCTGTGTCCAGAACTAAATGCTAAAATTGCAATTGAGTCGCAAACTTACACATTCGTGGAAACCCTTGTAACACAACTCGTCAAGTGACTGTGCACCAACTCACCACTCCCGGAACAACTGGCATGTAGGCTTAAAACAGAGCGTGCTAGCCTGTGCACTGTGTGCGAGCTACAATTATTTAAGTCGCTGTATTGAATTGCTCTTAATTATTCTGGAAACGCACAACAGCCTAACGGTTAGGATGTCGGTAGGACAGATAGATATTCCAGTATTGATATTGTGTTACTGCTTCAAAGTGAAATCAGCTGTAAAATAAGCCAATGTGACAGGATTAGATGGTGAATACCAAGTGGGTCCCCCTACATTTTTCTCCATCACAAACTTGTAGCACATGGAATATAATTTTGACATTTTAAGTAGCTGTAGGAGGTCCATTTGCACACAATTTGAGGTAAAAGTCGTGATGGTATCCCACACCATAAAAAAGTTATACCCGAAATAGCCTAGGTACCAGAGATGGGTGGATACCACCAACCCCCAAGTTTGTCGACAATAGCATATTCATTATTCTTTCTGGAAGAGAAACAACTATGCAATTCTTTAGAGGGAATGTAGGGCTATATTTGCTTGCTTAGTTACTTGTCTTTTGAAAACCGGAAGTGATCATAATAAATAATAATACGCTTTATCAGTGTGAAAATCACTGATGCAATATCACAACGTAAACCGATATGGTTTGGTACGGGCAAGGGCTATAAACAGTCGAAGCAGAATGCTAACAAAGTAAAGCAGTGCTGTGAAGTGTGCAAGAAGCCGGTTTGCAGGAAGAATTCGCACAAAACATTTGAAGTAACTTGAAATAGCTGCAAGGACCACGGACATATTTGACTGCCGGGAACAATAACATAATTTCTTGTTTCATGTTGATATGGCTTCATGCCTTTAGATTTTGCAGCTAAAATAGACTTTGGACTAGTTTGTATTGTTGCAAATTAAGACTCATTACATTTAAAATATTCATTACATTTAAAATATTCATTTTCAAAAACTACATCATCTTATATTTTATCCAACAAGTACAAGTTGTGCGGGACAATATAAATATCGTTAAATGGACCGGTTATATAATTTCGAGATGCATTCATATATTTTACAACTAAATATACCATTTTTGTCAGAAATGAATGCTGCATGGCTACCTCTTTGGCTTAGCTGAATAGAGGGCTGCTGTACATCTTCTGTGTAATCAAGTAACTGTTCTGTAAATCTTTGCCTCTTCTGAGGTTGTGCTTAGGGGCATTTGAACGTAGAAGATTATGTAGTCGAATCTTTTATTAAGACGCTGTAAACTTTCAGTGTATTTCTGACAAGGCAATGAAAGCACAGATCATTATATCTAATTAGCTAAATACATTTCACTGTATTTAGTGTCAGTGATAAACGGACCGTTTGAGAAAAAAGACAAATTTCTAGAATATGAAATCTAATACACGTTACATTATCTTTTTTCACAGAATGAATTATGTTTGACTCTTCTAAAAGAAAAGTGTAACTTCATTAAAAACTAATATATAAAATTGTTTATATGTTTTCCTAGTTGCTTGGTTTTCTATGTTGTCATCCGCATCGTCATGGGCGTCTACACCATAGAAACCTTAGAGCAAGTACTCCATCCAAGAAATGGGGGAGATTTGTCAGGGTGTGTGCCACCATTTTAGGAGGGAAGGAACGGGGAGGGGGAAAAGAGAGGGGAAAGGGACGTTGCTACAAAGACGTAGGGGGATAGACGCCCCTACGCATCGCTCGCCGTCGCCGTCACAGCCCGCATATGCTGCGATAGTAACCCATTCTATCATTCTGTCCAGAAACCACTCGAGGCGGGCACTGTCATCAGCGGTAGCGCAATCCCACCACGCCGGTGCCGCATATACAGAAGCCGACCAACCATGGTCGCACCAGCAACCATGTGTAAGGCCCGATCAGGAAGGGAGTCCATGTGCCCTTAACACTTTCAGGGTATAGATAGAGCTAGTCTCTGCTGCTGCTATCCAATTGTAGTTTTCAACTTAAGATTTAATTTAAAGAACTTGATTTAATAAAAATAACTTAAAATTTAATAATAAAAAAATTAAACGCGCAAGTCTAGTGATTCGCGTGCTGGAATATATATCGAGAAGATGTGGTTCAAATCTGCGCCAGGAAAGATTTTTTTTAGAGATTTTAGCTCGACTTACGGCCTCTAGCCACTCAGTTGCTAAGCTATGAGAGACTATCAATGTTAATGCACACAATAAGTTTGAAGATCAGTCGGTGAGGAACATGGTTGAAAAGCTGACTTCACATGCCGAGGTTATGAAAAATGAAGTCGCTAACAAGTCACAAGCAAAGCTGTCTCTTGGAGACTGGCTAGTAAAACTCTCTACAATCTGTCCGAGGTTTGCAAATATTTTGAAATCTCTGACGTCAATGCTAAAACAGTAACTTTTCTTGTAGATTTAATAATCACATAGAAGCAAATTTCAACAAAAAGCGCAATAAGAATGTTAATCTAGTCACACACGAAATATTTCAGGCGTCTAGAATATAACGCACTAACTTGTAATGTGCTCACTGGGCGAAGGCCTATTATAATAAATTGTAAGACCGTTCGGATATCCCGTCTGTATCCGTTGTCACCAATGCCTCTGTGTTCTCCGAGGTATTTAGCGCTGTCAGCGGAGCAGTTTGGATAAATCATTGTACCAGGATATTCGTTATCACATAGATATAAGGCGGTTTCTAAACTTAAGATTCATCTGTTCATCGCTACCTGAGGTTTGGCTCGTCTGGTTTAGACCTGGCATCTCGCATTTACTTTTTGATACTACTTCACTTTAAGCGACCTCGGTTGACATTGAGCATTACGATAACGACTTGATAAAAGTCGTAAGATATAGATTAAATCAAATATTTAACAATAGGCGAGTAGTTACGTAACTTACGTAAAGCTTGCACATAATTGACCCATAAATATTACTACTCAGTAATGACAGCTTGTGAATAACTACACAAACTACTCACGAAGAAGGTTCAGGTATCCTGAGGCAAATGCGTATGCATGAACGTTGCTTGCATTGCATTGAATAACCATCAGATCCGTTTTACTCTTTCGGTCGACGCAGTCTCGACATACATTTCTGATCGTCAGACTTTTCATATCGTTGCTGAACGTAAATCTTTTGGGAGGATTGCCAGTTTTAAAATGCCAAATCACACGCTATATTGTTTTCGGATATTCGTGTGGCGACTTTCAGGTTTGTCAGAAAGATTTGTAAAAATTGGATCCATCAGTACACGCATTGTGATCAATCAATCAATCAATCAATCAAGTTGTTTATTAAAACACAACGCGGCACGTTAACATACGTACAGAACAAAATATAATACATGTACATGGAGTGTTTTAATGGGATGCCCCTAAGGGAGGGTCCCGCTAATTGGGGCACTTCAAAATTCACAAGCAGAAACGGTTTTTATGTATGTATCGCTATATTTGTTAGGACTTATACTAAGACTTAACTAAGAACACGAATATTCAAAATTATACCAGAATGTCAGAGTCAAAATCGTATAATACACCAGGAAA
Organism: Allolobophora icterica; assembly: GCA_963556255.1. Lineage (NCBI taxonomy): Eukaryota > Metazoa > Annelida > Clitellata > Crassiclitellata > Lumbricidae > Allolobophora > Allolobophora icterica. The sequence continues at coordinate 39,530,720 of OY744617.1, read as the reverse complement.
ATGGATAAAGATTCCATAGTTTGCTAGAGCAGGAAAGTAGGTAAAGATTGTCACTGCGTATGGTTTTGTACAAGCAAGATAGACTTATACATCAAGTGTCGGTAAATCAAGTAAACACTATGACATAAAATCGTGAAAACATACAAGCCTCAATACCCCATGCAAGAGGCAGTAGGGTGGTTCGTGGAAATGAAAAAAGTGGTTACTTTTTGGAGTGAGAGAGATGGTCTAACCGGAAATTTGTACCCGGTTTGTACCTGCAATAGGCAAGGTGGGATAGGCTATAGTGAGTGTATGATGCATGATTTTAAGGAGGATTTAAACCTACCGATAGGGCAGGCAGAGACCAAGTCAGTTGGCAAATCGTTCCATAATCTTGGGCCCAGGCATTTAATTGGGCATAGTTTGGCCTTTACACGAGCAAATTCAGGGCGATAGTTGAAGGCGGTGCGCGTCGGGTATTGATGAGCGCGGTTCCAGTCTCAAAGTAGGAAGTCATAGATAGCCTATAGGTAGTAACTTATGGTGAAAGTGTTACATACATAGAATTCACTGGAAAGTATTTATTTGGTAGATAGTTAAACTGTTGTTGTCAAGGAATGTAAGGTTGGTACTGGCGCTCCAGTAAGTGCTAAATACTGTGCGAATAGCGATTTTTTGCAATTTATATAGGGGATCCACAACCGTTTTATAGTTTGCACCTCCAGGAAATATTACAATAAGAGATATATGGGAAGATAAGAGTGTAATATAAGTTTAGCAGTATATTTGATGGCAGACAATGGCGAATTCTTTTCAAAATGCCTACATTTTTGCTATTTTTTTATACTGAGGTAATGTGTGCTTTCCAGTTAAAATGAGAATCGATTAGGACCCCTAGAAACTTGGCAGAGTCTGTTCGGTCTATAGGGACATCGTCGATGGAAATAGCCAAGGTTAAAGGAGGAGGGATTTTCCGTCCGGAATGAAAAATGACGAAGTTTGTTTTCGTAAGATAGAGTAATAATTTGTTAGCCTTAAACCACGTGGATATGAATGTAAATTCGAGATTTACTCGAAGTGATCGATTTATCGCTCAGAAATACGTTTGTGTCATCAGCGAATAGTATGAATTTAAAAACTGTAGATGCTAAGGCTAGGTCGTTTATATGTATGAGGAAGAGTGGAGGACCTAATATTGACCCTTGGGGGACACCGCATTTTATGAGCAATGTGGAAGAAAGAAGACGAGTTGTTAAATGTGACATATTGAGATCTGCTGGTTAAGTAGTCAGTTAGCCAAGACAGCGCCATTCCCCTTATTCCATAACAGTGAAGCTTGGTGGTTAAAATCGGTCTACCGTATCAAAGGCTTTAGCAAGATCAAGGAATATGACAATAAAGTAGGTGTTTTTATTCATAGCTTCAGCAGTACTGTTTTGAATGTCCAATAACGCCATGAAGGTAGACTGGTTGGCTTTAAAGCCAAATTGAGCCGGGGCTACGAGGTTAAGCTTGTCCAAGAAAGCCGTAAGTCGGGTTTGCATAAGTTTTTCAATGATCTTCGAAAAGTAAGGAAGAATTGAGATCGGTCGGTAGTTATTTAGACTGTTCTTTGTACCAGATTTGTGCACCGTTATTACTATCGCAATTTTTAAGTCGTTGGGGACTACTCCATATCTGAAGGATGTGTTGAAGATGGAGGTAAGAATATTTGCGATAGGGGCAATACTTTGTTTAACGATAGAAGGGTTTACGTCATCGGGGCCAGCAGAATCAGAGTCCCTCAAAATGTGCACAATAATTTTTATCTCCTCTGGCCCTACCGGGAGAATTCCACATGAACGGGAAAGGGGGTAGATGGGCATGAACTGTATAAAGTCGGAGGTACCACACTGTTTCGCAGAGGCCAGGCTAGGTCCGATATTGGAGAAATAATTGTTGAAGGCTTCATCAATTTGTCTAGGGTTGTTAATTCCTGATCGTCCACCAAGAAGGAGTCAGGCAGGGCGGGTTGATAGTTAGAATTTAGAATGAGCTTAATTACTTTCCAGGTTTTCCGCAGGTTATTGCTACATTGCGATAGTCGCTCTGCATAACATAATTTTTCACTTTGGTTTCTGAGTTTTTTTAAACAAATTGCGATAAGAGCAGAATTTTAATTTTTTAACAGGGGTATGGTATTTTAAGTATGATTCATAGGAATCCATCGGTTGGGCTCTGCGTGTCTGCGGGAGCTCTGGATGGGAATCCGTCGGATGGGCTCTGCTTGTTTGAGGGGGCTCTGGATGGGAAACGGTCGTTTGGGAGCTGCGTCTCTGCATCTCTGAGGGGGCTCTTCATAGGAATCGCTCGCTTAGGCTTTGCGTATCTGCGGGGCCTCTGGTTAGGAATCCGTCGGTTAAGATCAGTGTGTCTTCAGGGGCTCTGGAAGGGAATCCGTCGGCTGGCCTTTACGTGTCTGCGGGGGCTCTGGATAGGAATCCGTCGGTTGGGCTCTGCTTGTTTGTTGGGGCTCTGGATAGGAATCCGTCGGTTTGGCATTGCTTGTCTGCTGGGGCTCTGGATAGGAATCCGTCGGATAAGCTTTGCATGTCTGCGGGGGATCTGGATAGGAATCCGTCGGATAAGCTTTGCATGTCTGCGGGGGCTCTGCATAGGAATCCGACGGTTGGGATCTACGTGTCTGCGGGGGATCTGGATAGGAATCCGTCGGATAAGCTTTGCATGTCTGCCGGGGATCTGCATAGGAATCCATCGGTTTTGATCTGCGTGTCTGCGAGGCACTGAATCAGAATCCGTTGGCTGGGCTCTGCGTGTCTGCGGGGGCTCTGCATCAGGAATTCGTTAGTTGGGTTCTGCGTGTCTGGTGTAGCTCAAGACGGGAATCCGTCGGTTTGGCTCTCCGTGTCTTCGGGAGCTCTGGATGGGAATTTGACTCTTTGGATCAGCGTGTCTGCGGGGGCTCTGGATATCAGTACGTCGGTTGGGATCTGCCTGTCTTCTGTAGCTCTGGATGGGAATCCTTCAGTTGAGCTCTGCCTGTCTGCTGTGGCTCTGGACGGGAATCCCTGGGTTGGGCTCTGCGTGTCTGAGGAGGCTGTGGATAGGAATCCGTTGGTTTGGATCTGCGAGTTTGCGGGGACTCTTGATAGGAATCTGTCGGTTGGGCTTTGCGTATCTCCGGGGGCTGAGATTGGGAATCCGTCGGTTGGGTACTGCGTGTCTGATGGGGCTCTGGATAGGAATTCGGCAGTCGAGCTTTGCGTATCTGCGGGGACCCTGGATTGGAATCCGTCGGTTTGGCTTTGCGTATCTGCGTAGGTTGTGGATAGGAATCGTCCGTTTGGTTTTGCGTGTTTTGCGTGGAGGCTCTGGGTCGTAATCCGCCGGTTGGACTTTGCGTATCTGCGAGGGCTCGGGATAGGAATCCGTTCGTTTGGTATAGCGTGTCTGTGGGGGCTCTGAGTGGGAATCCGTCGGTTGGGCTCTGCTTGTCTGCGGCGGCTCTGGATACGAATCCGTCGGTTGAGATCTGCGTGTCTGCGAGGTCTCGTGATAGGAATCCATCGGTTTGGCATTGCGTGTCTGCGGGGGCTCTGGATGGGAATTCGTCGGTTGGGTTTTGCCTGTCTGCGGAGGTTGTGGATAGAAATCCGTCTGTTGGATTTTGCGTATCTGCAGGAGCTCTGGATACGAATCCGTCAATTGGGCTTTTCGAACCTGTTAGAGTCCTAGATAGGTATCCGTCGGTTGGGATCTGCGTGTCTGCGGGGGCTCTTGATGGGAATCCGTCGGTTAGGTTTTGCGTATCTGCGGGGCTCTGGTTAGGAATCCGTCGGTTAAGATCTGCGTGTCTTCAGGGGCTCTGAATGAGAATCCGTCGGTTGGCCTCTGCGTGTCTGCGGGGGCTCTGGATAGAAATCCCTCAGTTGGACTTTACGCTTCTGCGATGGCTCTGGATAGGAATCCGTCGGTAGTTTGTATGCGAAGCTCTGGATAGGGATCCGTCGCATGGAATTTTCGCACCTGTGAAGGCTCTGGATATGAATCTGCTGGTTGGCTCTGATTGTCTGCGAGGCTCTGGATGGGAAACCGTCGGTTGGGCTCTGTCTGTCTGCTGCAGCTCGAGATGGAAATTTGTCAGTTGGCCTTTGCGTATCTTAAGGGGCTCTGGATAGGAATCCGTTGGTTGGGATCTGCGCGTCTGCGGGACGTTTAGTCGGCTGGGCTTTGCGTATCTGCTGGGGCTCTGGGTAGGAATCCATCGGTTCGGCTGTGCGTGCCGCCGGGGCTCTCAGTGTTAATCCGTCGTTTGGACTTTACGTCTCTGCGGGGGCTCTGGATTGGAATCCGCTTCTTCGCTCTGCGTCTCTGCCGGGGCTCACGATGAGAAACCGTCGGTTGGGCTCTTCTTGTCTAGTGCGGCTCTGATTAGGAATCCATCGGTTGCGATCTGCTTGTCTGCGGGGTCCAGGTTAGGAATCCGTCGGTTGGGGTCTGCGAGTCCGCGGGGGCTCTGGATTGGAATCCATCGGTTGGGCTTTTCGTATCTGCGATGGCTCTAGATAGGAATCCGCTGGTTGGATCTGCGTGTCTGCGGGGGCTCTGGATGGGAAACGGTCGGTTGGGATCTGCGTCTCTGCATCTCTGAGGGGGCTCTTCATAGTAATCACTCGCTTAGGGTTTGCGCATCTGCGGGGCCTCTGGATAGGAATCCGTCGGTTAAGATCAGTGTGTCTTCAGGGGCTCTGGAAGGGAATCCGTCGGTTGGCCTTTGCGTGTCTTCTGGGGCGCTGGATGGGATTTCGTTGGTTGGGCTCTGCTTGTCTGGGGGGGATCTGGATGGGAATCAGTCGCTTGGGCTCTGCGTGTCTGCGGGGCCTCTGGATTGGAATCCGCGCTTGGGTTCTGCGTGTCTGCGGGGCCTCTGGATTGGAATCCGTCGTTTGGGCTCTGCTTGTTGTTGGGGCTCTGGATAGGAATCCGTCGGTTGGGCTGCGTGTCTGCAGGGGTTTGGAATGGAATCCGTCGGTTGAGCTCTGCGTGTCTGCGGGGGCTGGGCAGTGGTGACTTTTCTAGTTTTGTGAGCACTGTTCGCTTATGGATTAACTTATTATTCTTACTGTCTTTAGGTTAGTGTAGAGATATTTTAAGGCGTTGTAGAAAGTGTTCACATATATGCTGATCTGTAGCCTATAGATTTATACATGAGTCTGTACATATATATAATTATGTAATGCATGAAATCATTTGATATTTTTCTGTTGGATTTTTGTTTAGCTCTGGAAGGGAATCCGTCGGTAAAGATTTCTATAATGCTGAAAGCAATTAAACAGGATAATTCTATATTACACAATAGGTTGTACCACCCTCACAGGAAAATAACAGTACGTAGACACGGGCAAATCTCTTTTAACTGGTCACTTGACTTTTTCCGGGTACAGTTTGTTATTATTATTAATGAGCTTTTATATAGCGCCCCTTCAAGGTTATCTACTCAGGAGCGCTCCTAGTCCAACCACGGCTAAAGAGAGTAGTTTTTAAGTTTGCAAGAAACAAGGTAGAGTTTGTGTCCAGATGTGAAAATTCTAAAATTGCAATCGAGTCGTAAGCCCATGTTGTGAGGCCTAAGTGAAAACATTTTGTAATCCAACTCGTCACATGTAGGTTTAAAACAGGGCTTGCAGACGGATGTGCATGCACTGTGCGAGCTATAATTATTTAAGTCACTACATTAAATTTTTTTCTATTTATTCTGGGGTAAGTAATTGCCTGACTGTTAGCGTGCGAAACTGTCAAGCTTAATCATCGCTAGGACAGATAGATTTCAATATCGCTATGCCGCTAGTGCGTTAAGGGGCCATCCATATATTACGTACACAAAAATCGGGAAAATTGGACCCCGTGTTCGCAAGCGTACTTTCTTCCACCACCACCCATAGGTGCGTACGCTTGACGCACACCCCCCGAAGACCAGCTGAAGAAAGTGTCTCCAGGCAGCCTGTCTGCACTTTAGGCCAGATTTTTGAAGGATGAGTGAGGGCCAATATAGACAAATTATAGGTGTCTCGTTCACAGCACAGAATAACTGCACATGGCTTTTATATAATGTAATAAAATGCCATCGGACGACTATAGGACAATACAAAGTTGTAAATAGGCTAATGTGGACGTCATAAGTAGAAATTTATTTTGCATACGTACACATTTTGTCCCCCCGTTCGCACCCGTACGCAAAATCGCCACAATTCGACCCCCCTCCCCCCTAAGTGCGTACGTAATATGTGGACGGCCCCTAAAGTAAAATTTACCATAAAATCAGCACATCGATTGCAAGTAAGCAAGTAAGTATTTCTTTATTACTACCACCTGCTTATGCCGAACTTTGGTTTACATACAGTTTACACAATATGAAGTATTCTTTTTCAAAAATGTTTTCCTTATTAGTTTTCATCAGAGAGACCAGAGTAAAGAGACCAGATTGCGATGCCCGTCCCCACGTCCGAGGTCTTCACAATGGAGTCGTAAAAGTTTCACATCCATGGCTACATCTCGGGGTTAGCTGAGATGTAGCCACAGACTAACACATCTGTGCTCTACATCTTTTACATCTTTATGTGACTATTTTTGTATAATATCGTCTCATCAACCTTGATTTTGTTTACTAGCGTTTGAACGTATATATTCGAGTCTTATATTTAGATACTGTAACCTGATAAGGTAACGGAAGCACATAACATTATTAAGTTTTAATTAGCAGTGTGCACTTTTATGAAGTGCATTTCATAGTATATGGCGTCAGTGAAAACCGTTTCACATACGCGGACGTTCGACAAACAAGACGAACAAGTGTTAATTTCTAAAATATGAATAACGCTCCCAAACTAACGTTAGGCCCTATCAGTTTATGACAGAATGAATGTTTAGTGACTATTTTAAAAGGAAGTGTAACGTCATTTAAAACTGATTAATAATGGTTTATAATTCGTCTGTTTAGAGTGCAAAGGTGCTATCTCCATTTTGGTCATTTTTCAGGAGAGCAAATCTAAACTTTTGATAGTTGCTACAAATCCAATAGTTTTTATGTGATTGTGATTTATAGTCATTTGGATAATAAATTATTTCCCTAGTTGGAATGTTGTAATTATTTTAAATTTTGTGACGCCTCGCCTTAAAAAATGCAAAATAACAGCAGGTGACCAACGACCTCTTATGCTTGTAACAGACGATAGCACCTTTGCACATTTCAAAAATATTTTCTTAACTGGAGATAGCTATAATTTTACAACAACTTAAATTTGCGATTAAAAATTACTTTTTACAGAAAAAATATTATAAAATAATAAATAATGATTTGTGTAAACTGCATTGATCTATTTGAACAATTTAATAGAAAATTTAGAAGCTGAAAAATGTATTATTGGTACACACTCGAAGTGCGAAACTAACGGTTAAAAATGATGTTGGCCCTTCATAATATTTTCAGCTCCATACAATTATTTTAAGGAATCAATATTTGCAAAAGCTTAATTTATTTATTCTGTGACCATAATTGATTCACTTATATCAGTTTCATGAAATTTGGATTTTACTTCAATATTTTCTCTTGACTCATGAGATTCACCGACATCAAAGTTTACATCGGATTTCTATCGACACGCGAGATTCGTCGACATCAAGTTACCATGATTAAATGCAATAATATTTTCAGAATAATAAGTCTAACTAATGCAAAATGTTACGAACATGATTGTTAGAAACTTGCAATTTTCATTTAAAATACTTTTGGATTAGTCTTCAGCACGACGCCGTATGTAGGCCTATACTAAATTAAACCATGGAACCTATTTTTTGGTAAACACATAGTGCAGTAGGCCCTAGCTCTAATGGAGATAGAACCTTTGCACATTTCAAAACTAGGTCGTTGGAGATAGCCCCAATATTAAAATAGTTGCTGCGTTTTTATTTACACTGTGAACGATACCACCTTTTCACAGTTCAAACACTACATTGGTAGCAATAGAATAAAACAATAAAAAAATTTTTGAACATTTGGAGATAGCACCTTTGCACTCTAAGCAGACGAATTGTTTGCTTGGTTTTCTCTGCTGCTAGAGGACTGATCCAACACACACTTGGCCACAGACTAACACATCTAAGAAGCTAAGTCAAAATCGTAAGCACATTCACAGACACTCTGTCAAAAGAAATTTAGAAGGAAATAATTTAGCTCTGTTAGTTATATAACCAACGATAGTCTTTTTGATTCGTGTACTGGAATGTATATTTAAAGATTTCGACTGGACTTCCGGCGTCTAGCCAAGCAGCTACTCCACTATACAGAGCAAAGACCATAAACTATATGTGTGAAGATCAGTCGGCAAGGAATAGGTTTGAAGAACTGCCTTCATATTTCATAAGCCGAAGCTATGTAAAATGAAGTTGCCAAGACATCGCAAGCATAGCTGCCTCTAGGAGACTGTCTTAACGTACTACAATTCTTTTTCAAGTAACTGATTTAAATCTAAATCTAAATACTATAATTTTATTTTTAAGAGCTAACCGTATGGCAACATAATGATCACCAAAATTGCATCAGATAAGATTGGTTGCACACAAATAATTTCAGATATACGACAACTAACAAAACTGGATCGCCGAGTGAGGTACTGTCAGCCCAAATTTTGAACCATGGTAATGGTCACAAGCCCTTTCAGCTCTATCCTTTCACATTGTTTTATTCTTAATTAACTTTCAATTCATTGGAGCATATTGTCAAATGGTACATTTACAGAATGAAACTTGAGTATAAATTATCGGAGTAATTCTTATTAATAAACTATTCAAACATTTACTTATTTAAAATTTGCATAAATCAAAGCCAAGTAGAAATCTATGCATTGGCAACGTATACAATGTTTCTTGGGATCCAATAGTGAAAAGCAAACATGGTTGTTTAGTTCTTGAAAACGACATACTCTGATTCGCGTGACTCTGGGTATGCTGGTGGAAACGGAATTTTAAGTCAATAGCAAGTTTTTATCCAATGTCACACTTCTCTATGACCCGTATGCAATTGTAGATCGACTTCTGTCTGACCCAGATCCAAATATTGACACACCTCTTTCGGATCCGGATCCAAGTATGGAGTCACTTCTTTCGGACCTAGATCCAAGTATGGATTCACTTCTTGACGACGCAGACCCATGTATTGGATCACTTCTCCCGGTTCCGGGTCCAGATCCAAGTAGTGATTATTTTCTCTTGGACCCAGTTCCCAGTACGGATTCACTTCATTCGGACCCTGATCCAAGTACTGGTTCACTTCTCTCGATTCCAGACCCAGATCCATGTATGGATTTAAGTCTTTTATACCCAGATCCATGTATGAATACCCTTCTTTCGAATCCTGACCAATGTATTGGTTCACATCTCTCGGTTCTGGATCGAGATCCAAGTATTGATTCCCTTCTGTAGGTTCCATATCCAAGTATGGATTCACCTCATTCGACACCGGTTCAAAGTATTGGCTCACTTGTTTCGAAACCAGATCTGTGTGAGAATTCACATCTTTTTTTCCCTGATCCAAGTTGTCATCGGCTTTTTCTCTATTGAGATCCGAGTAAGTATTCGATGATCCTGATTGCTCATTTGACTTTGGATTTTTTTCAGATTCACTCTGCACTGACTCGTAACCGTTGTTTTCTTGTTGATCTATTCCCCCGCCATTTCTGACTTCCTCCAAAGGCATCAAATACCCCATATCGTCACACTTGATATCTTTATACAGTGTCAGTATTTCTCTGCCTATGTCTTCTCTCTCTGGCACATCTAATGATTCATATCCGTTTTGTCGGTGTATATCAAGCGAGTTGGGCATCGGATCTTCTCTATTTCCGATGTCCTGCAGTAACTGATCAATTGAATCATAACCTATGGCTTCATACTCGACGCTCTCTCTTCTCATCGATCTTTTGTGGCTTCCCACTATATCTTGGAAAGGGAGACCAACTGAATCATATACTATATCTTCGTACATACAAGCAGGATTGGACATTCTTCTTTCTGTTGTTTGTCTGTTGACATCTGAAATTAATGTAATATACTCAGAAGATAATTGGCTGAACACATCGCATTCTTCAACATTAACAGAGGATGATCACATTAAGTTACCGTGACAGGTTTTATGATAGCGGTAACTTTAGTCATGAGTTAGAAGAGAGGGAGACGAATTGCCAACAACTGACGATAGGATGGCTGAGGCTTCGTAAGTACTACCAGGAAGACAGCATAAGACCTGATGAAAGATGGACTACAAATATACAACCTGCAAGGGGTCCAGATTGAAAAATAGCAGGCTTCTAGTGGGATTATTGAAAATGCACGTCAGATATTTGCCCCAAATGACAAGTGAAGGTTTCACCTAACTGAATAAGCACTACTTTACCGATACTCAGAGGCATGCAGGGTTTGATTGTGTGGAACAGAACGAGAAGACCAGAGGCAAGACTCGTGTCCTACTGCCACGACGAGCTAAAGGTGGTGTCGCCATTTTAACGTCCCTGATATAAGCTTAAGTCGCAAAGATTGGAAAATTTACAAATCAATACGCGATTTTGGTGGTTATTGAGAAGTGCAGAATTTAGATTACTGTAAGTGGTTGAGTCACAGAGAGGAGGCCAGAGAGAACAGATGACATAGCTGATCGAGTCGGAGACATGGACAACAACCTACAGACTGGTAGATTGACAGTAATCTCTAATCTGTATTATGTTTGGTTGACGTTGAGATTGGATTGCGGACAAAGGTAGCTGCTATCGTATATCGAGGCTCTCGAGAATTATCGTTCCATATCTACAGTTGTTCTAGTAAGAACTTACATAAATAATTATACACATACAACTAGACGCAGAAACACGCATACATGGTTCTGCTTCGGTGATCTTGCTGTAAACCCACATAAGTCTGAGGCAATCATGTTTGGCTCACGCCTGCGACTGCGCTCTTTCTCTTCTCATTCTAGCGTTGACCTCGCTTGCACTGCTGTTCCAATATAAAAGACTGTTAAAACACTTGGGGTGACTTTGGACAGTAATCTCACATTCCAATCGCATATAACAAGCCTTTAAAAATCTTGTTTCTATCATGACAGGGCAATACGTCACATATGGTCTGACCTTACCAAAGACGTGTTACAAACCATAGCTTTTTCTCTTGTCTGCTCTCACCTCGATTATGCCAACTCTGTGTGTGCAGGCATGTCAGATCTTCAAGGGAACAGGCTTCAACGCATCCAAAATTCTAGGCTCGCGTGGTGCTGCGTGCATCTTCTCGTTCAAACTCACTAACTCTGCTCCATCAGTATTGGTTTCTTGTAGAATTCAGAATTAGATTTAAACTGGCCTGCTTGACCTATAAAATCCTCACAATGTGCACTCCCATCTACCTTCAACCACTACTCTATCCTTACACCCGCCACGCAGTCTGCGATCTTCGGTTATGGGTCTATTGGTTGAGCCTATGCCATGGCCCATGGGCTCTCGTGCATTTCGTGTTGCAGCCCCTAAGGAATGGAATTGACTACCAATGTTTATCCGTTGCTCGGCCTCTTCTTGTTCTTTCAAGAAATGCCTCAAAACTCACTATTTCTCACTGGCTTTCAAACATATGGATATCTAATTGCTCTTCACCTGGCGACTTACAAACCGCGCCTGAGATTCGCATTTCTGTGTGACTTTGCGCGCGCTGAAAATGTTTGTAATAAATTATAATAAATAACACATGTATATATACACATATAAATATATGTACTCTCTGACGGATATCACGTTTCAAGGAAGTAAAACTCTCCCTAGCCTGTCCGAGGTTTCCAGATATTTTGAAACCTCCGACGTCAATTCAAAAACAGTAGCCTATAGCTTTTCTGTGTAAATTTTATATTCACATGAAAGTAAATTTCTACAAAAGGCGCTATAAGAATGTGAAACTAGTAACAGACAAAATATTTTAGGCTCAGTAGAGATCGAGATCCGAGACAAGTGACCCCACTGACATCTGTACTATGATCTAAGAGAAACTAAAATTACCATTAGCTGCTTACCACCATAAAGTCGTTTCCAACGGAAGTGAAGGAATATTCCGATGAGAAACAGAACAAGACCAAAAGCTCCGGCAACTAAGATCGTCTTCCACACTGCCAATGTTTCAGTGTTCTCTGTAAAGACATTTGCCATCACTTAGGAATTCCAAAAAGGCGTCAGAGACAACTAAACAAAGTAAGAATTTGAGATTTTATTTGGTTCTTTTAATTAATTTATCGTCTATCATTAGATGTTCATTCATTAAATTTAAGACCTTCTAATTGGTGTCACATAGTTAAAATCAATGAGAAGTTCATTTCCTTTTCAATAAATCCCTGAAGATTCCTTCACTGACTGATTTATTCGCTAGGTGCTAAACATGGCGTTTAGAATAGAAAGCACTAACTTGTAATGTGTTCATCTGTCGGTGGCCTATATTGATGAGAGAGTGTTATCGTGCGATTTTCCTGGCTGTATCCGTTTGCATCCGTGCATCTGTATTCTCCAAGGTATTTCACGCATTCAGGAGAACAGTTTGGATAAACCATTATAACCAGGATATCCTTGGTCACATATATGTAAGGCGGTTCAGAGCGAACTAAGTCACCAAACGGTTCTACTTTGTTCCAACGCGCAGTCGAAGGTCTGCTGGGATCAGAAGTTACATGGCATTGAAAGACGAACTGCTTTTCCTCAAGAAAATTAACCGACACATTTTTTGAACCTCTGATTGCCACGTTTGTCTTTACTGATGAACATAAATAAGCAAAATAGCCTTTACCGACCATCAGTTAATTACAAAGATTTTTTAAAGCAATAAATATTACTCTAAGCAACAGCAACAATGTAGATATTGGTACGGTTAAGTTTTTCCATAGTTGATAGAAGTCTTGAGATATAGATAAATCAAAACTTTAACAATAGCCGAGCTGTTACATGAAGATTGCAGAAACTAGACTCACGGAGGACGTTCAGATATCCCTGAGCAAATGCGTATCCGTGAACGTTGCTTGCATTGCACTGAATAACCATCAGGTCCGTTTTACTCTCTCGGTCGACGCAGTCTCGACAAACGTCTCTGATAATCAGACTTTTCCTGTCGCTGCTGAACGCAAATCTATTGGGAGGATTGTCAGCTGTAAAACGCCAAATCACATGCTTTTTTGGATATTTGTGTAGCGACTTCCTGGAATCTAAGAAAGGTTAGCAAAAATTGGATCCCCACTAAACGGATTATGATCGCCTAAAGTACACATATTATATATATATATATATATATATATATATATATATACATAAAGGATTATTTGGATGTAACCTAATTTTATATTTCTCTAGAAGAAACGTTGCTCTCCACAAACTGGTGTGGTCATAAAATTTGAAGTCGTTGATAAGTTATCAAACAAGTGGACTTGAATTTCTATCTAGTATAATCTTTCTAATCGACTGACTTCTATGGCGCTTTTATCATAGTGTAAAGTAAAATCAGTCATCGAATTTCAACCGGAACATAGTTCGAAAATACTGTTTTCCAGAAATGAGACTTTCATTTGCAATATTGATGTGATTCAGTAAGACAAACTAGTAACATCTCATGCTTGGGCATAGTCCTACTGGTCTTATGATTTCATTTTTTAAACCAAGCTTCTTTGACAAAGCCTAATAATAAATAACTAATTCCACATCATTCAAGTATAAGAAGTTAAGGCAGCAGGTAGTCGGTCAAAGCACAAAGATGAAAGTGAACAGAAATATTCTTCCGGGTGAAGTATTTGGAAGACTGCATAATAACTCACTGTCGATTGGACGTCCATTCTGCAGCCAGACAATGTTAGCCTCAGGTTTCGCGAAGGCGTTGCATTTGAAAGTAACCGATTCCCCTTCAGTTTTGTTGATATTGTATGGACCATCCGTCGTGTTTTTGAACTCCGGCTCAGCTGTTTACACAAGTAATATTGCCATGTAAAGAAAACATTGCGTTCTTATAATTTATTGATAAAGTGCGAGTTGGGATCACGTCTTTCCTGTTCGGTTTACAAGAAACTTGGTTTTAATAGAAAAGTTAAACATCTTTACAAACTCGCACAACCTGATTCCCACAGCCCTGTTCTCATTGCAGTGGATTCTATGCATTTTATTAACTTTCCTAGTCTTAAACATTGGAGTGCCCACAACCCAATGAAGTTTCCTCAATTCAGATTTGAGCTTAAGTTTGAAGGAATCTACTGTTTCGGCCGGTCTGAAGATCGGTCTTGTTAAGCGACCTAAGTCGAAGCCCAGGCGCAAGAGAATGAGTAGGCCCCATTGGAACAGAATGTTGGGCGACCGGCGAGATGAGTCCTACAAGACTTCTCCGGTAGCCTGCCACTGCAACTGTATATGTATTATTACTGTGTTTGTTTCATTTGATGGAAAATAAATTACTTACTTACTGACTTACTTACTAGAAGCCACGCAGATACTCGGGCGCTACCCGTGGTGTGATTTGTAAGCAAGTATAATTAGGCCTATAGACAGAGCTTGAAGCGAGGAGTTGGTCAATAAAAGTGTGTAACAAAATTATTTATGTTAAGTGTCAGACCTTCAACACGTAGCTGAAAAGTATGTGTGTTGCTTCCCTGGGCATTTGAACCAGTGCAGCTGTATTTTCCTTCATCAGATGCAGTGAGTGCCAGTGACTTTATAAATGGCGAAAGTCGTATTAAAATCATTCTCAGAATATCTTCCAGTGGCTGTTGTATTCTTTGGAACGATCCAGGAAATCGTTGGCTCAGGACTGAAACAGTCAATCTCTCTCAAATTAAGTAGATTCATGAAAATGGGTGAACTTTTTATACGGATGCATCATTTAAGTTTTTATGTGGAAGCGTCTAGATGTTCCACAAATATACACACAGTTTATACACAAAGGACACCCAAGAGACAAATTAGATGTTGGACTACCAAATACCAATTATCTCTTGGGAACGGCGAATGTAAGCTAAACTCTGGATCCTTTTACGTCTATTGAGCTTGAAAGTATACGGTATTGTCCTCCTACAAAAGTGTAGAAGTGCATACACGACTATACCATCGAATATCGATGGCGCTGGGCAACTGTGCGTGAAGGACTTGCTCAGTACGGTATCCATGTATGTAGCCGCTGTTGCGTGGTACAAATTAGCCGTTTGATATTAGGCCCTATATTAAAATACGATAATAATGTCAACGTTTTCGTTCATTTTAACAATTAAAATATCTATTTGGTTCTATATGGTTATTTTCTATATATACACATCAGTGATGGGCACTATAGTATTTTGAAAATAGTTTCTATTTTCAAAATAGAAAATACTATTTTATTTTGTATTTTCAATACTTTTGAATAGTATTTTGTAAAACTATTCTCAAAAATTATTTCTGGAGAATTCAAAATACTTTTACAAAACACTTTTTTTTCAAAAGTCCTTTACAAAAATAAATTAATAACCTTCTGGTCATATCAAATACATGTGTGTATCAGGATATAGGACCTACCTATTTATTTATTCAACGCTTCAGTCTATATCAGGATTGCAAATCTGTTGTATTCCTAATCGTAATCGTGATCTCCAAACTTCTAACCTATCATCAGCGCTACGTCAAATCAGAGAGTGTTTTGACTGTTTTCCAAAGAGTAGTCAAAGGAAATCTGTGTCCGGTTCCAGATCAAGAGAGAAGCAGAGCAGCTGTTAAGGCGAGTGTCGTTTTGGACAAAAAAAATTGAAAAAGTAAGACTTCACTTTTGAGTGGAAAATGACAAACAGGATGCAGGACGGGTTGCAGTGATGATGGGGAAACCGAGAATCTGCAAATTCAGGGGAGATCGTTCGAACGGCGTGATGCTGTGTTGGACATGGCTCGGTTGAAGAACTTGAGATGAGTAGTAGGATGGAGTGAAAAAATGATTTTTAAATAAATGAATTCTAATAGTGGGCAAAAGATGCAACTTAGGTAGAGTAAGAAACACACCAAATATTTTAAATTTTAAATGACATCTTCTGCCCTCTACCGTCGATGCAATATTTCAACGTGATTAACCTAATATCACAATGGATGTCATCCAATCTCCTCTGCCTTAACCTTTCCAAAACAGAATTCATAGTCCTAGGCCTTCCTGATCATATCAAGAAAAGCCCTAACCCTTCCATACACCCATCGACTAACTCATCGCTTCTTAACTTTCACATCGGACCCCCCAGTCCATTACTTGTGATCCACAACTCTCCTTCTCTAACCACATCTCCAACCTCTCGCGCTCCTGCTTCAGGCACATTTGTGACCTCCCTAGCATCCGGCCCAAGATCGACCTCAAAACTTCCTCTACCATTGTTACCTCTATTGTTCATTGATTACAGCAATTCCCTCTTCCTCAACCTTGAATCCACCCAAATCAAGCATCTGCAACTTATCCAAAAGTCACTAGCCATGGCTGTCACGAGAATACCCAAACATCATCATATCACTCTCATCCTCAAATCACTACATTGGCTAAAAATCCCAGAGGGAATCCACTTCAAAGTCCTATCACTAACCTATAACTCCCTACAATATATCCAGCCCAAGTACCTCCGTGGTCTCTTCACCATCCAGGCAACCCGCTCCACCCGATCCTTCTCCTATCTCAGTTTTTCTCGATTCCCGGTCACTACTCATCTCAAGTTCTCCAACCCAAACATATCCAACAGAGCGTGGTGCGTGGGCGTGGTGCCTCTGGAACGATCTCCCTCTTGAATTCCGCAGATTCTTGGTTCCTCCATCATCATTTCAACCCGTCCTACATCCTTATCCTCATGTTCCTCTATCTATCTCCGGGCTTTCCACTCCAATCTGAAGTCTCACCTTTTCAAGTAGGGCCTACTCCTACCCTGACTCATTTGATCCTCTGCCTTCCAATACTCCTCGCCCTAAATAGCACCCGCCTTCACAGCTGCTCTGCCTCCTCTCTTGATCTGCCCCCCGACCTCTTGGACTACTCTCCAGAAAACCCCCTCAACACTCACAGTCGTATGTTGGCGCATCCTGCTTGAACCGAGCTTTGGTACTTCTTTCGTTCTCTCCTCATTTTCTTCCTTTCAGGAATGTCGCTGCATTCATTAGGCATTACAATCATAGGCGTAATTTGTCGGGGCAACGAGGGTAACCGTACCCCACCCCACTCTTTGGGCTGGGGTACCGTACCCCCCACTTTATGAACAATGAGAAATCAATATTTATTATTGTGCCTTCCCAGAGATCGCAGTTAACGCCCTGCTTCCTGCATGTAAGAAATTGGTACCCCCCCCCCCCCCACATCTTAGACCAAAGTTACGCCTCTGGTTACAATTATATAATCCTGTAACACACCAGAGGCGATTTCCGCAACTGATTTGAACGTGTATTTCATGAATTGTAATCGTTCGAAGACAGTCAGTTGAAGAAAATGAAAAATAATGCATCACATTGACGTTACTCAAAGAATTTTACATGGTAAATATTTTACCGCCGGTAGAGGGCAGAAGATGCAAAGCAAAATCCACAATATTTTGAGCACTATTTACACTCACATGCTGGCAACTTTCCATCGCTATTAGAAAACGTTTGCTTAAAAAAAATTTTGTTGGCCAGTTTCACTCCACCCTAATGAGTAGTGACTGGGGGTTAGAGAAAGACTGAGATAGGAGGATGATCGGTTGGCCTGGATGTTGATGCGATCACGGAGGTACTTGGGCTGGGAATGTTGTAGGGAGTTTTATGTTGGTGATAGGACTTTGAAGTGGAGTCACTCTTGGATTTTTAGCCAATAAACTGATTTGAGGATGGGAGTGATATGATGATGCTTGGGCATTCTAATGACAGCCGTGGGTAGTGATTTTGAATAAGTTGAAGATACTTGATTTTGGGTGGATTGAAGGTTAAAGTCGTACCTAGTCACCCGGGTTTGTCACGGAAGGCAACCAGAATGAACGGTTTGTTCAATCAGAGGATGGTTTGGGTAGTACTGGGTACGCCCCTAATTTTGAACGAATCTGTTCATAATCCCAGCAGCGTTATTAGGCTACATGCTAGTCTATTCGGGGGCATAGCCTAACTGGTTTATTTTGGAGCTCAAATGGATTTCTTGACAATGTTTTCATCTGTTGGACAAAGTCTGAGTGAATGACAGATCTATTGTCTCATTATTTAAATAATGTGTCTTTAACTTTAACCCTAATACATTTCAAGTGACATTCTTGCTATAAACTTGTGGATTAATTGACAACTATTGCCAGGGTACAAATTTACAATCTGTCATGGAATTGCCGAGTACTAGTTCAGTGAAAAGCGAGAAAAAATTGGTCCTCGCTGCTAACAGTTGTACTCATACTACTGCTGAAAAACCAACTAATAAGAGTGGTCCTACAGCTGCTGCCAATGCACGCGTTACTCAAAGTGCCTCTACCAGTGGGATAACCATTGTTTCAAATCGTATCTGTGGACCAAGATGGAAATGCTATTAAAGCTGTATGCTGGCAAGAAACCGTTGTCTGGAACGACCACAGCTGTTTTCAGTAGGGGCAATTTCAGTCGATCAGTGTATAATGAAAAATGTGCTTTTGATGACATTTAACGTAGCAACCCGTAGTGCCGTCGGACGACCGCAAAGTAGCAACCCGTAGTAGGCGAGGCTTGTCATATCGTTGCCCCGTGTCGTTTCACGGTCGATATAGTTTATGAATACTAAGTAACTTAGGATCCTACGTATAATTTCTAGCCAAATGACGTCTTGTGATCCCCTGGAAAACACCTCAAAATATATTTAAAACAGCCAATCAAAACAGGCATATAATTCATGCTACGCCTATCTATAGGCTAATTGGACAAGCCAAGATGGCGGGGTACTGTTCACCAGCGGATAAAATTCGCCGATTTGTGGGCGAATTTGTGTCTGCCAATTAAAATATTAATCTATAGATGAAGAGAGAGTGTCAATTTAATCAAAGTACAGAGATAGTGAGCGTATTAATTATGTGAACTGAGTCAGACATATGGAATTAGGGTCCATAGAGTAGGTTAGTGGTAACATCACTGGCGTGAAGAGCAAGCGGTAGCGGGATCGCTTCCCGCAACCCTCTCAAAAAGGTCCACTCAACCTATTTTCATTCGTGAGATGGCGCGTTGTTAAAAATGAGATGTAGGACGTGATGGGCGCCTTGCATGGCTACCGTATACATGTACAGTTAAATTCGACTCCTGTAATAACTTGTGATCATCCGTTCATACTGATTTGTAGTCATACTGCGTTATTGTCAGTTTGAAGATATTAAACGAATATATTATTATTATTACGATCGCACTGCGTGTGCGTGCTTAAAAATTGGGTCTGACTCGGACACCAAAACACATACATCTCCTTAATTTATTAAGATAGGCCTATATAGAAAATTTCTTTTTTGTTTTGTCTGGCAACAATTTCTGCACATTTACTGTGCTCACATAACATACGTTGTCGCTGAAAAATTTGTTGCAGGCTGTCATGAACATGAAAATATATCCGATTTTTGGAAGGGGTACGGTTTGGGGTAACTTTGGGTACCTCAGAAATTTGTCTCCAAAACTTGGACGGAGTGATGGAAAGAGGAGATAAAATTAGGGTTGCCACCTCCTAAGGATACGAATCCGGGAGATTCAAGAAATTTTTTTAACATTTGCAATTGCACTGATAGAACAGAATGTAAGTATAGTTTTAAAGCATTTTGAAAGCTCGTCACGATTGTATTCTTCTTAATCTGCTTCACATTTTTAGTGTGTTTCTCCGATGTGGCGTGCTGTACTACCGATCTGCGTCCCTCGTATTTTACTGATGTTTGCTGGCAAATTTTGCACTCTGCTTCCAACTCGTTTTTCTTAGCCAACCAATCATTAAAATCGTCTTCTTTGAGCCACTCATCGTTGAATGAACAGTAATACTTCTTTTTCTTCTTAACTACACATTTTTCTGGATGAGACTCAGACTCAGAGTCAGATTTTGAATTCGCCATTGCGAACTTCACGCGCACACTGCACGCGCGGTCATAAACATAGATATCTCAATTGAAAAGTGTCCGCAGAAAGTTAGAAAAATGCATAGATATATAAATTGAATTTGAAAAGTGTTCGCTGAAAGTTAAAAAATACAATCTCCATCAGACATTCGGACTCTGAGTCTCTGACTCGATGTCGAGCAGTGACGCATTGTGCAGTTGTCCTAGGGAATATGACTTTTCAGCATTCCGGGATATTTCAAAGTTTTCCAAATTAATTCCTGGAGACGGGAGATCATATCGAAATACGGGAGACTCCCGCCCATTCCGGGAGAGGTGGCAACCCTAGATAAAATGCTAAAGAATGGTGTTTGCCTTATTTCTATATGTCAAAAACCTACATAGATATTACAAGTTCAAATTTTTAAATTTTCGGCCGTTCCTGCTAAAAATGTGCGGTCGTGAGGGGTAGGTGAAAAAATGTCCGTGGTCGTTAAAGGGTTAAAACCAGGGCTGTAGTCGAGGGTATACGCGGGTATACAGCGTATACTCACCTCTAGAGACCGTATACTCACCTCACAAAATATTTTTATTTATTTATATTAAAATACTGTAGCGTATACTCACAAAATACTGTAGCGTATACTCACCTCGAATTTGTTTCTGAAAATTAACCGGTAGCGTATACTCACCTCTAATTTTACCACTACAGCCCTGGTTAAAACCTCTTGTACAGTCGGTTTAAAACTTCAAACTAGCCTAGCGCTGGCAGGTTAGCAGCACTCCAGCATGTTCTAGTTAAAAGAAACTGCTAAATCTGGCCAGAACAATAAGTGCTGTCTAGACTACGGTATCTTGTAAATCAGAGGTTCTTAACCTTTTTGGCACACGACACACCTAAACTTGTAACCAAATTTGGCGACACATCATGCAATCGTCGTTTGTGAATATTGTGAAAAAAATTTAAAGTTAAACTAGTTATTTATTTAAAATGTTAAATTGTTAACGTTTTTAAACTAGTTATTTATTTAAAATGTTAAATTGTTAACGTTTTTAATGAATGAAAATGTTCATATTGAATCCTTCTAGTTTCTACGTTGACTTAGTAGCAGTTAACGGATTTTTGCTTCTGAATTTTTCGTTGGATCATAAACGAGGATCCACAATATTTCAAGGAGTCGTCGTTCCACTTGTGCACAACAGATTTCTTCTCTTTTATGTTTTTCTTGGTTGGCTTACTGAAACTAGCAGTAGGCAGCAGCGTCGTTTTCTTATTCACCACTGTTGGTGCTAGAATCTGCCTTATTGCTACCAGAATCTGGTTCCGTATCATCAACTGCAATTGTAGATTCGCAAAATATTCGTTTGCTTCTGATAAATTTGTCCGTTCCGAATGTTACAGTAATGGGTAAAAGTTTACATCAGCGCGGTCGTAAACGTGTAGGCTATACTGTATAAGGTACACATCATGGCCACCTCTGATTGCGATATAATAGAATAGAATTCAATAGCTAAGTAGAGTACTACGAATTCTCACAGCCTACGTCCACTACAGTACGTAAGAGTGATGCAAGAATGATGGAGAATTATGAGAATTCTAGGAATGCTATGAGAATTCGCGACACCAATTTTTCGCGACACACCAACGACACACCATGATTACGCGACACACTGCCGGTCGATTGTAAAAATACTTTTTAAAAGTATTTTATTTTGAATTTTCAAAATACTTTTGAAAAGTATTTTGCGGATCACTGATACACATAGGCCAACACTAGTGTGTCGCGACACACCTGATAAGAACCTCTGTTGTAAATAACTTTAACACGGATAAAATGTAAACCCTAATATCTTTCTTTGTAAAATTTACTCTTATTTTCCGATGCCTTTCATTAATTTTCAGAGTCGAAGTAGGGTCTACTGAATGTTCAGACAGGTCATAAGAAACTACAGATCATTTTCAAGTACACTAATGCAATGCAATGTAAATGTACTAGCGGGTAGCAATACAGTAAAATATGTTGATCTCTCAAAAGTATTTTGAAAAACTATTTTCAAAAGTATTTTGAAAATACATTTTATTTTGTATTTTCAAAATATTTTGTAAAAATACTTTTTAAAAGTATTTTATTTTAAATTTTCAAAATACTTTTGAAAAGTATTTTGCGGATTACTGATACACATAGGCCTACATGGACACAAATATACATAATACGTAGGCCTATACATAGATATATACAAACACATAAAAATGTAGCCTACATGCACACATAAATAAATTCACGCATATACACTAAGGTAACTCCTAAATATGAAAGTTGAAATATTCAATCTCTCACCCTTTCAAGTTGCTAGGTTCATCGAAAACATTTACAAAAAATTGGTGGAAATCGGATAATATTTAGGGGTGGCCCTTTGACAGTCAAAGTTTTCGCACTGTAGGCCTATTGGTTATAAGCTTAACTGTGCTGCATAGTTCGCATTGCTAAGAGAAGGTCAGACAGATTGCCTTATTAATTTGCCAATAGTAGATAGGAATGTTGCTAGCGGGGACAAAACACCTAATCCTAGGTTCAAATCGCCTCCTACTAGGTTGAAAATCGCCTACTAACCTATAGCAATGGATGATGAATCTCCGCATTGTACGAACCTATAGACATGGGGTATAATGCCCCACAAGCCCCTCATAGGGCGACGCCGCATTCGTTGAAACTAACTACGTTGTAAGTAATCGAAGAACGGCACTACGTAAACTAATCCGCGTGATATCATACGATGAAGCATATGACAACAATAGAACAATGAATCTCTTTTACGGGCGAAGAGGCCGGCGTCATAGACCCGAGTGTCGAGGTCGTCCATCCACCGCCGTCTTATATCATTATCATCATCACAAACTTTTTCTTGTGTATATAAAACATATATGAAAATATTTTCTTATAACAGCTTAAAGATATACCACCCAATACAAAATGGAATACTCGAAGAAAACTGTTATTGAATTAAGAAAAATCGCTAAGCAGAGCGGCTTGGGTGGATATACGAGACTGCGGAAAGCGGAGTTGATAGCTAAAATTAAAGCTAACGAGACTCAAACGCTAATTCCCTCACATTTTGCACCAATCCCAACACAAGCACCCGCGTCAACCTCAACAGCACGAAACCTTTACGACAAAACTATGTCAGCGATTGATACATGTGCTAAGGTGATTGAAAGGAACATACCTAAGCAACCAATGAAAATCGTAAAGGAGAACTTTGGGGTAATGCGAACAAAAATTACTTCATATTTTAGGAAAATAATTAATAAACCAAAGTTTGAAATTCATCAAACAGCTTCAGCCATCAAGGGCTTCACGAAACAATACACGGTAGAGGGAGCTAAGGGTATCGATGCCACATCTTTTCTTAACACCGTTCGAGCACAGGCGGTCGACTTGTTGTTGAAAAATCGTCAGACAAAGACCAACTTTGTCCTTACCTGCACAATGGAGCGCGTTGATATGAAGACTGGAGAAGTAGATTCCAAAGATTTTCCATTCGTTTCAAGGACTGAGGTGATTCTAGACTCCACCGATGTAAACGAAATTTATTACAACGCGAAAGATAAAATTATTGAGTCGATGGCTGCCTTCCAGATGCGTGGTAGTAACTGGAGACTCAGAGCGGTTCAAAAATTAGAAATCAACACGGTTGAAAGGTAGTTCTTACATTCCACTACCGAAGGAGTTGGTGAGAAAAGAGGCTATAATCAATATGAAGAACGAAGATGAAGAATGTTTCAAGTGGTGTGTAACGAGAGCCTTAAACCCAGTTGATAACCATCCAGAAAGAATTACGAAAGAATTGATCAAGCAGTGTGAGGAACTTAATTGGTCTGGTATCGAATTCCCAGTAGCAGCGGATGCTAACGTGATAAGTAAGTTTGAGAGAAACAATAATGTTAGTATTAATGTTTTTGGTTATGAGAAAGATGTTAACCTGTTCCCACTATATTTATCAAAGCATGAGAACTATCGGTGTGTAGATCTATTACTCATTTCTGATGGAGAAAAGAAGCATTATTGTTGGATAAAGAACTTTAACACACTGATGGTGGTTCATAGAGAAAACTCATACACTTCGATGTACTATTGCAAAAGATGTTTAACCGGTTATACACGAATAGAATACCTTACTAGACACGCCGAGTACTGTTCCCAACACGAGGCGCAAAAGATAGAACTTCCAGAACCGGGAACTATGTTGAGTTTTAAAAATTATTATAGAAAGATGAGGGTCCCCTTTGTAGTTTACGCCGATTTCGAAAGTTTTATTAAACCTATAGACACTTGTCAACCAGATCCTAACACGTCCTACACCAACAAATACCAAAAACACGTTCCAAGTTCTTTCTGTTATTACATAAAATGTTTGGATGATGACTTATATTCGAAAGCCCCCGTAATGTTCACAGCTAAGAACGAAGGCGATGATGTAGCGCAGATATTTATAGACACTCTTATAGACGATATAAAAGATATTTACAAGCGATTTAAATTTCCAAAAGATATGATATTCGGGAAGGAAGACAAGGAGCTATACAACTCGGCTACTGTTTGCCACATTTGCGAAGGCGAACTAGACGATGATCTAGTTCGAGACCACTGTCATTTAACTGGAAAATATAGAGGGGCCGCTCATAACATTTGTAATCTACGTTATAGAGTCCCTAAGTTTATACCAGTACTGCTACATAATTTATCCGGATACGACAGTCATTTATTCGTAAAGAAACTACGAGGCGATGATAATGAAAAGATTAACTGCATTCCTTGCAACGAAGAAAAGTACATCTCATTTAGCAGAGAAGTTGTAGTTGATAAGTTTGTGGGTAAAGAAGATAAGGAAGTAGAGGTTAAACGTGAATTACGTTTCATCGATAGTTTTCGATTTATGGCTTCGAGTCTCGACGCTTTATCGAGGAACCTAAGCAAAGACCAGTGTAAAAATATAAGCAAGCACTACTCTGGTAATCAGCTCGATCTCTTGCTTCGAAAAGGAGCGTATCCTTACGATCACGTTGATTCCATCGATCGCCTGAACGAAACAGAACTACCACCGAAGTCGGCATTCTATTCGAGACTTAACGACTCAGACATTAGCGATGAAGACTACAACCATGCACGGGTGGTATGGAATGAATTCGGATTTAAAACGTTTAGAGAATACCACGATTTATATAACCTGTCGGATGTTCTCCTGCTCGCCGACGTGTTTGAGAATTTTAGAGACGTGTGCTGCGAGAACTATGGTCTAGACCCCGCTTGGTATTATACTTCTCCAGGTCTTGCTTGGGACGCCGCATTAAAGTTGACTGGAGTAGAGTTGGAGTTGTTGAGCGATTACGATATGATACTAATGGTTAAACACGGGATAAGAGGCGGTGTTAGTACCATTTCACATCGTTACGGGCAGGCGAACAATAAGTACATGCCCTCGTTTGATGACAGCAAGCCTTCATCATTTATAACCTATTTAGACGCTAACAATTTGTATGGAGGGGCTATGTGTAAGAATCTACCAACTCACGGGTTCCGGTGGATGGGTAATGATGAGCTAAACGACTGGAGATCAACGCCGCGTATATTAGAAGTGGACCTGGAATACCGAAGAGATTTGCACGATCTTCACAACGACTATCCTCTTGCCCCTGAGAATATTACACCCGAATCTTCGACTGTACCTAAACTCATTCCAAACCTGAACGATAAAGTAAAGTACATAGTCCATCACGAAAATTTAAAGCTGTACGAAAGCCTAGGCTTGAAGATAACCAAAATTCATCGTGGAATTAAGTTTGAAGAAAGTGCCTGGCTGAAAACCTATATCGATTTAAATACCAGCCTGAGGACCAGAGCCACCAACGATTTCGAGAAAGACTTTTTCAAACTAATGAATAATAGTGTGTTTGGGAAGACGTGTGAAAATATAGAATCTCGAGTAGACATAAAACTAGTTTCCAGCGAGAAGCAAGCTATAAAACTAGCGGCGAAAACGAGCTACGACACTCGAACTATTTTTGATGAAAACCTAATCGCCATTCATATGAAACGCACGAAACTATATTACAACAAGCCTATATATCTCGGTATGTGTATTTTAGACTTGAGCAAGACAATAATGTTTGATTTCCACTATAATTACATCAAGAAAAAGTACGAAGATAGAGCAAAGTTACTTTTTACGGATACGGATTCTCTAGCTTATGAAATTAAGACCGAAGACTTCTACGCCGATATAGCGCCTGACATTAGAAGCAGGTTCGACACTAGCGACTATCCTAAGGACCATCCATCCGGTATAGACACTGGTATTAATAAAAAGGTTATAGGTATGTTCAAAGACGAGGCAGCGGGAAAACAGATCGAAGAATTCGTTGGTTTGAGGTCGAAGTTGTATTCGTACAAGATGGCTGGAGTAGACCACAAGAAATGTAAAGGCGTTAAGAAGAACGTCGTCAAGAAATCTATCACTCACGAAGATTATAGAGACTGCTTGTTCACCAAACGAGAACAATCGAGAAAGATGAATGTCATTCGATCCCACCTTCACGAAATCTACACCGAAGAAGTCAACAAGGTGGCTCTCTCAGCCGACGATGATAAACGAGTGATTCAGCAAGATGGCATCCACACATTAGCATATGGTCATTATTCTCTAATATAAAATGAGCGTTAAACAAATCGATGTCGAAGGCGTAGTTCTTCCAAATCATCCGTTAACGAATTTTGAATTATTAGATGCTGCGAAGAAGCTGAATATTCCGAATTTTAGAGGAGTTTTTATGCGAGACGAGCTGCCGAAGAAACCTAGACGGAATGAGTGTGGAATATTAAACCTAGACGATTCTAATGGGGAGGGTCACCATTGGGTCAGTTTTTTAAAGAACGGTAACGAGAAAATATATTTCGATAGTTACGGTCTTCCTCCCCCTACGGAATTAATAAAATATCTACAAAGACCGTTGCTTTACAACAGCGAGCGAATACAAAAAGACGGTCAAGTGTTTTGCGGTCATTTATGTCTGTACGTGTTGAAGAAAACGTGCAACGATGGTTGTAAATTTCAAGAAGTTATAAACGAATTACGTTAAATAATTATATCGTGTATACAAAAACATGCCTGTTGATAAATTTGGACGAACTGCTGCTGCGTCAGTTGAAAGAATAGTGACTGGAGGCGTTACGCTGACTCAGGTAAATAATACTTTTGTTAGGTTAGATGGAACGAACGCCTTCACGGGAAATCTAAATATGAACGGTCACGCGATAAAAGGTCTACCTACGACGAACGCTTCGGAAGCGGGAATGGATGATGCTCTAAGTCGAGGACAAGCCATAGATTTGATAACGAATCGCGACGGTGAACGAACTGCTTCGAAAGTGTCTAAAACAGGTGATACCATGACTGGCGACCTATTCTTAAGCATCGGTAGGGACCTTAAGCGGACGATGGGATGTAAGGATTTGGTTGGAAATAAAGTTTTTAATATATTGTTAGGAAATACAACGAATAAAATAGAAGGTCGATTAAACCAACCGATTACATCGCAATCGACGGATGGATTTCGTTTTAGAATAAATGATGAAACCGCCTTAGAGATGGTTAAGTCGACGGATCAGTCTAAAATAAATGTGTATAAGCCCATCTTTATGCATGGTGCTTACATTACGGGCCTACGCGATCCCAGCGGTGATGGCGATGCAGCGACTAAAAAATATGTCGATACGACTGCAGTCGGACCCGCGTTTAGCGTTTACACTATATCTCACCAAGCCCTACTCGCTGCAACTCACACAAGAGTTTCTTTCGATAGAGTAAGATTCAATACCGATAGTAGTGATAACAGTACAGGACCGACTCGTTTCACTCCTGGTAAAGCCGGATACTATATCGTTACGACGTACATAGAATTTTGTAGCGCGAGTAATACCTCTTATGGTAACGTCTACCTGTATAAAAATGGGGTGTCGCACATGCAAATTGCGGGTGGAGGGGGTACGGGAATTGCGCATAACAATTCAACTGGAAGTACCATAGTTTTTCTAACCGGTACCGATTACCTCGAGATATTCGTTTATTCGTCCATCGCAACAAACATAATAGCTAGAGACTTTTCAGCGGCATTCTTGCGACCTTAGTGATCGCTTATCAGACTTACTGTAGCAGAGGAGGTTGTGCAATTATATATTTACGATTCATAGATTGTAGAATTTAAATAGAGTTATTTAAATTCTTATAACTAACCGGTACTCTCCTCACTACTACTACTCTCCTCCTCACTACTACTGCTCTCCTCACTACTGCTGCTCTCACTGACGGTACTCTCCTCACTAACGCTGCTCTCCTCACTAACGCTGCTCTCCTCACTAACACTACTCTCCTCACTACTACTCTCCTCCTCACTACTGCTGCTCTCGTACACCGTAATTGCGTATCGATCTCTCCATACCTTTCCGTTATAAGCCTTCAGCGTGGGGATACAGATTTTAAAAGCCATACTCGCCTTATACAACGATTGGAAGGTGAAGACTTCGTTAGTGTCTATGTCTCGGATTTCAACGCTTATAGGATTATTTCTGATAGTTTTTAAATACTCGTGCTTGGGTAATGCTTGTCTTTTCTCCTTCGTCGGTTCGGGCAATTCTGATTCCGGTAAAATACCCTTCTCAACGAGTATTCTTAGCAGTTCGGGTTTGTTCATATACCTCGACTTTATTCCATGTTCCTTCATTAACGATTTCAGTTGTAAGAGTTTCATGTTCTTTTTATATTAGAAAATAGTTTCTTTAATATACTACGTTCATCTTCTGACCATCTGATTGGAATTTTAGCAATTTATCCGAAATGACGAGTGCGTAAGCTTCAGTTCCAGCTGGGACCGCAGCATTGAAGGTAGCCTTGATCTGGACGTCTACAACCGATGACTTTAGCCTTTCCGATTGTTTACTTACATCCAAAACGAAAAGCGGGTATAAGTCTTTGTAGTCGGCTGGAGTGATGTTGCTCTGAGTTATCAACTGGTCCATTCCGTAGAACTTTTCGCTAAAAGTCGCGGCATCTCTGTAAGCTCTCGAAAACTGTTGATTCGGGAATGATAGGTTGTAATCGCATGCCGGATATTTGTCCTGGTTCAACATCGCGTACACGTTCTTGATATCGCAATGATCGAAAATTGATGGATTAGCTAGTTGATTACCGCTTCGATTAGTTTGAAATCCAACTATAATGTACCTAGGTTTTTCTGATGCCGTCTTTACGCTAAGTCGCCAGCTAAATGTCGTGGATTGAGGAACCGTTATAGTATCGCAAAAATGGGCTCGATAGGCTACTGGTACCGTTGTCTTCGCTTCGATCGTTTGATACAGCTGCATTCTTTCCATGTCAGACGCAGTAACGTGAGGCATAAACCATGAAATTTTACTAAAGACGACTTTACCCCTCGCCGCCTCAGTAGCCGCATCGTCGGCACCGCGAGCTCTAAAGATAGCGTCGTCGTCCGATTTGCGAACGAGCGTTAGAGTCTGCTTCATACCGTACACGACTTTATCGTAGTCCTCGCAGAATCCAAAAATGTGCTTTAGAGGCACTATGAAGCTGAATGTGCCCTTTGCATCCGGTTTCCGAATGAGATACGATTGTCTTATCGCAAATCCTATGTTATCGGCAATAACGGCAGTCGCCGCGGTGTCTTTAGTCCATAATTGGTTAAGTCCTTGCGCGAGAGCGAAGTCGTTAGGATATTTCAGCAAGCCCAGCATAGTTGTCGCTTGTCCTGGATTAAACACGGTTTCTATTTCTTGACTCGATAGGGTATAGGATATCTGGCTGAAGAGATGCATCAGTCCATTGTTAGCTAAACCCACAGCGTCTGCATTGACGTATGCTGTATTATCCGCTTTTGTCAGTCTACCCTCGAAAAGCAGGTACGACTCGGAGGGGTGGCTGAACAAATCTTGAAGCTCGATATTTATACGAATATCTCCAGCTGTGTTTAGATTCGTTCCAGACACCGGTTCATAGTCGTGAACTTCGTATTTCTCAATTCCCTCATCTATGAGAGTATTTACGGTAAATTTTAGAATCTCTGATTGCATGTTTTAATACGGTAAGATATTTTTTTTAAGCCCATTTCATTCCAGATCCGCGCGCCAAATCTCGGATCGATATAGCGCCGCCAGTACCGGACAGTAAATTATTTATATTCATCGAAGGGTGAGGAATTATTAAATTCTGTAACGTTTCCATACTCTTTTGACTAAGCGTTGTATTTTCATAGGGAGGTGCCGACATTTTTGCGGTTGCTTTATCAACCAATCGCTTTCCCATATTAATAGCGAGGGTCTTTCCAGCATCTATAGCCTTTTTACCAATCTCCGTTGCAGCCTCTTTTCCCGCACTTACCGCGGTTGCTGCTACCTGTCTTGCGACGTTTGAGGTTAACATTCTTTTGATAAATCCTGACACCGTGTCATATATCCCTGCGCCTCCTACGACGTATCTTTTAGTAAATCTTCTCTTCGTTACGATAATCATTTTATAATTGCATCATTAAATTTTTATAGTATACCTCATTAATCGCTTTTTGTCGACGCAACTCGTCACCGATGCCGACTATCTCGTTTCTTAAGCCCGTATTTCCCGCTCTGAAGCTAGCCATTCCTAGTGCTAACATTTCCACTAACGCATCAGGGTCTTGCGGGAGAACAACAACCCCCTCGCCTGTTGGAGCCCGCATCGGCTTAATGATGTTATTATATTTTGAGCCTCTAGATTTAGGATTTTTCAGCGTATACAAGGCACCCGTCGATTTAATAATTTCCTCGTACTCATCCAGATCGTTTTGACTGTATATCGTCTCGTCCGGTTTCTTCCTCGTCATCAATTCCCATAACCCCGGAGTCCCCTTGTAGGTGTTATTACCCACCGTTATGTCATCTCCTTCGATCGAGATTTGGCTGTTCCCGATGAAAAACCCTCCATCTTTTGAGCGTATTCCAAAGGTCGTATCCGTCTCCTTCTTGTCCGAGGCGTATTCTTTTAAATATTTTGTAGCGATATCACCTAATTCTAAAGTTCTAATATCTGAAACGGGATCGTCCTCGAACGCTTTTATCGATGGATACTGCGGGAATTGAATCGCTTTCAACGACGTCGATATCGATGCCGGTAAAGCACGAAGCGCTTCAGCTGTTAACTTAGAGTTCTCTTTTATCGTACCTAACTCTTTAGATATTCCAGACTGCGAGTCGATTATCGGTTTGTACGCTTTCGTTAATTCCCGCTGAAGAGATACGTCTCCTAATTTCTCGGATAACGAATCTTGTCTAATGTTTTGCTTCAGCTTGAGAAACTTCTCAACTATAAAGTCACGTTTGGCTGGGTCCTCAATTTTTAGAAACGACATTTTTAAGTTGGAAACATAATATTTAAACGTAAATAAACGTTCGTTTTATATTCAATCCGTTTTACCAAAACGTAAAAACGTAAATAAACGTTCGTTTCGTATTCAATCCGTTTTACCAAAACGTTTCGTCGCTTCATCTACGTTGATAGTGGTTTTACTTCTAACCTCTTCCTTCATCTGATTAAATTTCTCGAACTCGCTTAGAATAACGGAATATTCCGAGTCCGAGATGTTATTATCGTCCAGGGATTTCGAAACGAGGTCACTAATCGAATTGAGTTTCCCTTCGGCTATAGTCCTGATCTTTGCGTGTTTTTCTTGCCGGAGCGATAATATTCGGCGGACTTGGGTAGATACCAGAGATAGCGCTCCAGCTCCGGCGGATAAAGATACCACGATGGTAGCGGCGGGTGCGGCAACGACGGTACTTAGAAAAGTTACGCCTAGTACGCCGAGCCCCGAAGATGTAAGGGTCAACAACCCTCCCAGCGCTTCGACTACTTTAACGCTCTTTTGGTATTTTTTACAGATTACGTCTCTCTTTTCTCGTTCTCGTAGGATTTCCTGTTGAATTTCAGATATTTTCTGAAGACGATAGGAGTCTGCTTTGTTCGATTCCATTTTATAATACCGAAGACTTTTTAAAATGGAATTCAATTTCGTTCGTAATTCACATAACATAACGAGTCTCCTTCGTTTACGACGACCGTTCCTAGGTCGTTAAAATTCTTAATATCTAGTAAAATATCTTCCGCGAACCCAGTAACGGTATCGCTTAGCAGGCGACAACCCGCTTCTATAAATTCTGGATGGAGTGAAATTTTACACGAGCCTTTCGTCATTCGAACGCCCAAGCCTAACGGTAAAACTACATTTTCTTGCGGTGGAATAGTTATCTCTTCTTGAGCGAAAAACTCCCATCGTAGACCCCCCATTTGTCTTTGCGGTCTATATTTAACATCCCACATACCTTCACACGCCTGCCACCTGACGGATCTCGGTTGAGTTCTTTTTTCTGGGACATATTTAGGTTTCGTCCACCCCATTTTATGAATCGGAAATAGAGACATTTTATATACGATATATTTTTTAAAGCAACAATCCGAGAAGCGGAATGTTTTTAAACGGTGAATCTGGTCCTAGTAGAAGCCCTTCCCCATTTACGAACGCATTACCTCTCTTCAGATACAGGCCTTCTCCCATACCGTTTAATCCAGATCCTTGATATGGTTTCAAATATAAGCCCTGCCCTTGTTGCTCTATCTTATAGTTTTTACCTCTACTATTGAGATATATAGCCCCGCCCGTTACTTTGTCAATGACTTTAGAACCAGCTGCTGCGCCTATTCCAGTTAATGCACCCGTTGCTAAGCTCGGTAATACGCTACCTACATGTAGTAGGAATTTACCCGCAGTTGCTAGAAACGGTAATAAAGCGCCTATAAACCCTCCTTCGACTTTAGCGTTATATATTAATTGGGTTTTGCTCATTTTTAGAGTCACGCCTTTTCCATCCTGATACGCTTTGAATAATTTATTGATCTGTGCTTGGGTAAGAGCTAACACGTGCTCTCCTTCTAAATCGTTGCGACTTAGTTTGATGCTTACGCCGGTTCCCGCTTGTAGCGATCTTTTAAATTTATCTTTTTGTCCTTCCGAAATATTGACTTTGACGTTCGCGTATCGACTCATTTTATATATAACTAGAAAAACTTTAAGCTTCTCTAATATGAAACCGTATCGATAATTCCTCACCTCGCAGATTAATTAGTTTACCATTCTGATCAACGAGAGTCGTCTCCATTGACGAAATAGTGGATAGGGTGATTGGAAGATATATCAAATTTCTAGGCGTTTCGATAATCTTATAACCGGGCCCTACATTCGGGAAGAAGGAATAAATGATATTATCCGTAGTTCCGTTACTATAAGACGCTCCGACGATATCGCTCGTAACCCTCAGACTAGTAATACTCATTATGTCTACTATATTCTCCGATTCTTGGTACCCCGCTGAATAACGCCGGCTATTAAAACCGAGGACTTTCCCGATAGAATTCAACTCCCCAAAATCAACCAGGTAATTTTCAGCTATATGTAAAACAGTTTTCAACGTATTACTGTTTGCGTCTATCTTAATATTGTACGCGTCGTTAACCATATCGTAATGCTCCTTTTCTTTCATGGTTCTCTGCACGTATTCGTTAATATCGGTAATTTCATAACAGCCTTCGGCGATGCGTATAGTAACCCACGTACTCCCACCATTCGGCGAATACGAAAAGCTGTTGTTATTCGCTCCGATATTCGGAAAGGAAAAATATGATTCTAGGTTGACTAAAGACATCTCGTACCTTTTATCTCTATCGAACTGTATCAGCGGATTGAACCGCGTTCTTATTCTCGAAGTCTTCTCGCTTAATAATATGTAAAACGATGTCTTCGGTTCCGTGTTACGCGCGTTCCTTTCGGTATTGTCCGCAATCTTTTGTAGATTCGATTCCATTTTTAACTTAACGAAAGATTTATTTATAGCGGAATGTAGAATTCATCGAAGCCGCATCTATACTTGCCGTTGTTTTTATCACTAGTCTGGTCTATTACTACAAAACCATGACGTTGCTTCCAGGCTCTTTGACATAGTTTCTTAAACTCATCCTTAGACATGTCCGTACTCGCGTGATCTCCGTATATATGATCAATATTTTTCTGGTCTTGCGGAAACAAACAGATAAAGTTTGCATTCTCTCTAATCGTCTGTCGCGGCAATTTAAAATAATTCTGAGCTAGATATATGCTGTCAACATTGCTATGCCTTCCTCGGATGTAGTAGGCCTCGCATAAATTCTGCTTTTCTAGCTGCAAATCATCAAATATCATTAGGTGCTTCTTCTCCGGATCCAAGTCTCGCGGGTCTGGTACGTCTTCGGCCGATTCAAAGAACTTGGAAGATATATCGGATTTCTCATTCAGGTAGTTAGCCATATCCTCAACTACCACTGTTGGTGAAAGATTTTCTTCTATAATCCCGTCTTGGCCGTCGAATAACTCGACTATGAATTCTTTAGGTAGCTTTTCTTCAAATGCTTTTTTCAGGATTTTATACTCTGGTTGAAAGAGAGACCGACCGAATATTTGTAGATTGTTGTAATCTAACCACCCAGGTTTTATAAGTAAGTTCAACAGTAATGTAGTCTTACCACACCCAGACTTTCCTACAATTAATCCCCTTATGCTTCTCGGTAAAAGAGGATTATTGAATCTCTTAGATAACGCGCCGTTCCACGAAAGATTTTCGACTTCCATTTTAAATATATCTAGTTATTCTTAAAAAGGATGTATTGCGTAAAATGCAAAAACCATACTGAAACTAAAAATATACAGACCGTTATAACGAAGAATGGGAGGTCGATGTTAAGAGGTGTATGCGTTGTATGCGGGAAAACCAAGACGCAGTTCGTAAAAGCGGCACAAGGCGGTGATCTAGTTGGATCTCTAAATTCGGTAACTAGCGGTATTAAGTTGCCTTGGGCTAAATTCCCAGGTGAGATGCATTTACCAGGCCATCAGTTTACAGGACCAGGAACTAGACTAGATTTGCGGTTGAATCCTGATGGAACTCCAAAAGAGTGGTCTAAACCCGTTGATAGGGTTGATAGTGCCGCGTATATTCATGATTTAGCTTACAACCAGCACACTGATACGGCTTCTAGGAATGTCGCTGATAGAACGATGATTAATGATTTGAATAATATTCCTAATCCTAGCTTGCGGGAACGAATAGAGAGGAGCATAGTCAAGCCTATTTTATATACTAAAGCGAGTCTCGGGTTAGGTTTAAAAAAAGCCTAAAATTACAAACCGACCTGAAATGGACCGACGAGCTCGCGGATGAACTACATAAACCAGTAGTAAGGCATTTTAGAAAACGGAAGGTGTACGTTAACGGGATAGATGAGATATGGGCGGTTGATTTAGTAGATATGCAAGCATTCGCTAAATTTAACGATGGCGTGAAATACCTACTAACCGTTATAGACGTGTTTTCCAAGTACGGATGGATCGTGCCATTGAACGATAAGAGTGGGAAATCTACAGCAAGCGGCTTCTTGAAGATACTCGAGAGCGGACGAAAGCCCGTTAAATTATGGGTCGACAAGGGGAAAGAATTCTATAACAAAGACGTAAAGAGTTTGCTCGTGCTGTACTCTACCGAGAACGAAGAGAAATCCTGCGTAGTCGAGAGGTGGAACAGGACGATGAAAGATAAAATGTTTAAATACTTTACAGCTAATTCGACGAGAAGATATATCGACGTTTTAGACGGAATGGTTAGTAATTACAACAATACGAGACATTCTTCCATTAAAATGACTCCAGTTAAGGCTAGTATGAAAGCGAATGAAAAGACTGTATTTATGAATTTGTACGGCGAAGAGGTCTCACAGCCTATTGCGCCTAGATTCTCGATCGGAGATAAAGTCAGGATAACTAAAAAGAAGAATATCTTTTCGAAAGGATATCTCCCTAGATGGACGGAGGAAGTTTTGATAGTATCCCAGATTCAATACACGGATCCTCCAACTTATAAGATTACCGATTCTAATGGTGAGGAGATACAAGGCTCATTCTATGAACAGGAACTACAGAAAACGACTCAAGAAATATATAGGATAGAAAAAGTGATCAGGAAACGTGGGAAGAAATCACTAGTTAAATGGTTCGGGTACCCAGACTCGTTCAATTCTTGGGTCGATAACGATAACTTGATGACATTGTGAAACGATTATTCAGAAATGCTATTACGACTTAAAGAAATAATGTTCGTATAATAAAAAGAGACACTATGGCAATCACATGGAAAAACTTTGATATTAATAATGTTATTTTCGAAGACGTTACAAAAAGGACTACTCCCGCTGAAACTAAATTTCAACGCATATTTCTAAAGTATAAATACGACGATGGGACAATCGATAAAATATCTATAAAAACTCATCCGCTGTATTCTTATGGGATTCAAGAAAACCGATCTTCACAAACGGGTCTGTTAGACTCGTATTCTTTACCAGTAACCATGTACGATAAAATGGTTGGTGAAACCGAAGACGAAGCGAAGACGATTGAAATTTTTGAATCGTGTTTAAAACTAGTAAAAGAACATCTTAAAAAATCCGATGTGAAAGACGCGCTTAATAAATACAAAATGAATGCGGATGTTGATCAAATGGATATTTTTTACAGAAAGAAAGATAAAGGTAAAATCCTTTCCGATATACCCCCTACTCTATATCCGAGACTTTTAACTGCCTATGAAAAATCAAGAAATCCAGATGTACCGCCTAAGATAATCACAGGATTTTACGATTTAAACGATGAACCGATCGATCCTGAAACTCTCAAAAATACGCGTTGTAAAGTCGTTTGTGATATTCGGATCGATAATATCTATATCGGGGCTAAGCCGTCTATTCAGGTAAAGGTAAACGATGTTATAGTCCTCGATCGTTTCACTAGGCAAAGACGTCTTTTCCACACACAAGAATAAGATGCGCGGATTTCCAATTGTGTTCCATCATAAACGTGGTTGTACTAGATGCCTCAATTTACTACTACTAGTGATGGTGAGTAATTTTAGAAATTTCCTACCAGACTAACGTCATAGTCCTCCCACGTTGTTTCCGTCTCGTGATGGTGAGCGTTGGTGTTAAACAAGCTTTCTCTTTATTCCGATAACTCGTGATCATGAATGTACGTACGTCATAGGTATATAATAACTAGGTGTGACCAGGGACCCCGTCACAAATTCGGACGATGTGTGACGGGGTCGTTTTCAAAACATATTCAGCCGATGCGTGACAGATTTCTGTGAAGAGTTTTGAAAATTTCATACAGAGCCTGACGAACGATAGACCCGCGAATATTAGGAGAAAAGAAGTTACACGAGTTGGTGAAGACGCCTAACGAACTGGCTTTCTTAAAGAACGAGGCTATACGGGTTCGAATCCTAGCGTTTGATGATAACATCGCTGATTGAACGAAACCGCACAGACCCAAACTGTTGCTAACCTCTCTCCATCAAAACAAAACAAGGGAGACGCCATCAACTAAATATACTTCACAAATAACACCCACTATCTATAAAAACCTGGTATATTTAATTAAAAATGTAACATACCTTTTGCAACGGCTCGGTGCGGTTGTTTAAACAGCATCTCAACATAATCAAGAAGAAAGACTATAGGCTTACATGCACGAAATCATATAGATGGAAGGATGGATGGAGCATAGATTTTATTAGAACAGCAGGCCGCTAGTGACTATGATGTTGATGATACTATCCTCATTTCTGAAGGTCGGAGACGGCCTCCACAGCCCTCCCTATCCTCCATTCCTCTCTGTCATACGCCCGTCTGACATAGGCCGTTATGAATGGGTTTAATTACGTGAGAGGCTTAATGCCGCAGGCAATCTCGTTGCGTTGAACAATTGTTAATTGTTTGTCTCGTTGCAGCGAGATTGCTAATTGAGTGCCGTTCTTCGATTACTTACAACGTAGTTAGTTTCAACGAATGCGGCGTCGCCCTATGAGGGGCTTGTGGGGCATTATACCCCATGTCTATAGGTTCGTACATGGCGGAGATTCATCATCCATTGCTATAGGTTAGTAGGCGATTTTCAACCTAGTAGGAGGCGATTTGAACCTAGGATTAGGTGTTTTGTCCCCGCTAGCAACATTCCTATCTACTGCCAATTTCAATCAATAGAAGCAGGGGAGCAGATTATTACTTCCTGTTCAATTTGTAAACAAGTTGCAGACAACAAATATAAAAAAAATTTAAAATTTAAAATGTTTGCAACAAATTTGTAGCTTATTTACATTAATTACCTTATTCATAGCATTGTCCTACATACAGTCAGCATGGTAAATAAGTAAGTAAGTATATTGTTTATTACCCAATTGCTAATCGCATTTTGATGTACAGAGATCTAATAAACACAGTTAATTAAAAAGTATATAACATCCCAACGACAAATGTTTTTACATAATCAGACAGTCTGCTGGAAGAATAATTCAGTTATGGGCACGGGGACAGAGGTAGTAGGTAGGTTTGGCTTGGAGATAGACTAGTTTATTCTTCCTAGGACCAAATGACTTGTGGAGTTCATTCTTCCTAGGATAAACTGAATGGGAAGTTCATCCTTCCTAGGACCAAATGATTTGTGGAATTCATTCTTCCTAGGATAAATTGAAAGGGGAGTTCATTCTTCCAAGGACCAAATTGTATTGTATTGTATCTAGAAATTTATAAAGCGCCTCTCGCAGAATAACTATTCAGAGGCGCTCTCAGCTCAGTAGCCCCGGGAAAACAGAAATGTCTTTAGGGAACGCGAGACCGATGAGGAAAAGCCAGTCATTAGTTTGGCCCTGAGCACAGGAGGAAGGTCATTCCAGATAGTGGGACCCACTATAGCAAACGCCCGATGCTGGGCCAAGGCAGTTTTAGCCCTGGGAACAAAAAGATCAAGCCGATTTACAGAGCGCAATGAGTGAGAAGACGATGCAGATAGCGGTTTTCGCAGATAGTTTGAGAGATATTTCGGGGCAGTAGGTTGCTGAGATTTAGAGACAAGGAAAAGGATCTTATTATCTGATGCGCGCAGCAATAGGGAGCCAGTGAAGGACATCAAGCATGTAGCCTAAGCAGAGATATGGGCAAACCGGGGGAATCGAGCGATGAGCCTAGCAGAAGCATTTAGAACACATTTAAGGGGTGAAAGACGCTGCTTGGGGAGACCCATGAGGAGCGAGTTACAGTAGTCCAAGCATGAGCAGACGAATGCGTGAACTATGGTCGTAAAGACAGAAGGTGATACAGAGCGTCTGATGGCCCTGAGACGCCTCAGTTGAAAGAAGCAGGAGCGAGTCATGTTGGAGATATGTTCTTGAATGTGAGAGAGGAGTCAAGTGTGATACCAAAGTCGCGGACGGTGGAAGAGTAGGTGTAAGCAGGAAATTTCTCAGTCAGTAATGGAAAGTTGAGTTTAGCAAGCTGCTGTCTAGTCCCAAACCAGATTAATTGAGTCTTAGTAGTGTTTAGACAGAGACGGTTAGTCGACATCCAGTAGTGAAGGTCAGAGACAAATGACTTGTGGAGTTCATTCTTCTTAGGATACATTCAAAGGGGAGTTCATTCTTCCTAGGACCAAATGACTGTTGGAGTTCATTCTTCCTAGGATAAATTGAACAGCGGAGTTCAATCTACCTAGTACCAAATGACTTGTGGAGTTAATTTTTCCCAGGACCAAATGACTAATGGAGTTCATTCTTCCTAGGACCAAATGACTTGAGTAGTTCATTCTTCCAAGGATAAACTGAATGAGGAGTTCATTCTTCCTAGGATCAAATGACCGGTGGAGTTCAGCCTTCCTAGGAACAATTGACCTGTGGAGTTCATTCTTCCTAGGACAAATTGAAAGGGGAGTTCATTCTTCCTAGGACCAAATGACTCGAGGAGTTTATACTTCCTAGGACAAAATGAATGAGGAGTTCATTCTTCCTAGGAGCAAATGACTTGCGGAGTTCATTCGTCCTAGGATAAATTGAAAAGGGAGTTCATTCTTCCTAGGACCAAATGACTTGTGTAGTTCATTCTTCCTAGGAAAAACTGAATGGCGAGTTCATTCTTCCTGGGACCAATTGACTTGTGGAGTTCATTCCTCCTAGGATAAATTGAAAGGTAAGTTCATTCTTCCTAGTACCAAATGAATTGTGGAGTTAATATTTCCCAGGACCAAATGACTTATGGAGTTCATTCTTCCTAGGACCAAATGACTTGTGCAGTTCATTCTTCCAAGGATAAACTGAATGAGGAGTTCATTCTTCCTAGGATAAAATGACTTGTGCAGTTCATTCTTCCAAGGATAAACTGAATGAGGTGTTCATTCTTCTTGGGATCAAATGACTTGTGAAGTTACATGTAAGTCTTCCAAGGATAAACTGAATGAGGAGTTCATTCTTCCTAGAGCCAAATGACTTGTGGAGTTCATTCCTCCTAGGATAAATTGAAGGGGTTTATTCTTCCTAGGACCAAATGACCGGTGGAGTTCATTCTTCCTAAGATAAATTGAAAGGGGAGTTCATTCTTCCAAGTACCAAATGACTTGTGGAGTTAATTTTTCCCAGGACCAAACGACTTATGGAGTTCATTCTTCCTAGGACAAATTGAAAGGAGAGTTCATTCTTCCTAGAACTAAATGACTCGTGAAGTTAATTCTTCCTAGGACAAAAATGAATGGGGGAGTTCATTCTTCCTAGGACCAAAGGACTTGTGGAGTTTATTTTCCTAGGATAAATTGAAAGAGGAGCTCATTCTTCCTAGGGCCAAATGACTTGTGGAGTTCATTCTTCGAAGGAGAAATTGAAAGGGGAGTTCATTCTTCCTAGGATAAACTGAATGGGCAGTTATTTGTTTCTATGATGAAGCGAATTGTGGAGTTAATTCTTCCTGGGACAAATTGAAAAGGGAGTTCATTCTTTCCAGGACCAAATGACTTGTAAGTATGTAAGTAAGTAAGTTTGTCCTTTATTGGACCACCTGCAAACGCACTGTCGCTTACAAACAGGTCATTCAAAGAGGTGGAAGAAACTAAATTATAACATTAGGTGAGCAAGGCTATTGGAAATTGTCAAAACTGTCATAACTGTCAAGGTGATCTTAGATAACTTTAATTTAGTATTCATGCGCATTTAAGGTATCTTGGCTCTAGGAGTATAACATTCTGGTGATGAAACTCTTTCGAGTGAACGCATCAGATCTGGGAATCTCCCGATTATGCGAGCGTTGGCGGAGCACGTATGTGCTGGTCTTTATTGGGGGGAAGTAAGGTATGGAGAACATAGCCCGGGTTGCGGAGTACAGCTGAGAAAGGACTCTATCAGCTCTCGCACAGAGAGTGTCAAATTTTTCAAAACCCTGCCGGCAGATACCCAAGTCGCTCCAGCCTTCTGGCAAACGCACAAAGGCGAGAGCGCTGCTCGGCATTAAGGAAGCCCCACCATGCCAGCCCCACCATGCCGGAGAGGCATACAGCAGCCTTGCGAGCATGCGGCCCTAACCACGTCATGCAGGCGCGGCCCATCAAGTCCGTGGGCAGTGAGGCAGCGGAGGCATAGAGGGATTGGCCAGCTTTGATACATAGGCGTTGGACATGCGAGTTCATTCTTCCTAATACCAAATTACTTGTGGAGTAGGGTGTGTTAATGTGACGGGTTAAATTACTTTTCGTTGTGTATGTGAATGATATTACAGAGAAACTGAGTATGTACAATTATGGGTGTCGGATTAGGAGCAATTTTTGGATGCATTATGTATGCTGACGGGCTTATCTTGATGGCCGCATCTCTCTGTGACATACAAGCAATGGTCGACATTTGTATGGAAGATTTAGAGAGTATTGACATGAAATTAAATGTAAAAAAATCTCAGGTGATGAGAATTGGCTTTTTTTCATACTGCATGTAAAATGATTTGTGTAAATAGTGTGCAAATTAAATATGTTGAAACACTTAAGTGCCTGGGTTGTTCTCTTGTTTCTGCCAAGTCATTTAAAGTTAGTTTGCATGAAATGAGTCAAGTTCTGCAAGTCTTTCAATTCTCTGTATGGTAAATGTTGCAAATTCACTGAGCCAATATTACTGCATCTTGTTAGTGCTTATTGCAAGCCATTCTTGCTTTACGGAATGGAAGCTGTGAGCCTCAGTAACAGTGAACTGAACACACTAAGGTGACTAAACTACACCTACAACAATGCCATCTTTAAGATCTTCAAGGTCAGCCACTGCAGTGTTGAGGACATACTGCACTTCATGAATGTTAAGATGAATAAGACTTTTTCGGAGGCCCAACTATAGGGAACACTGTTGTAAATTTTATGTGATCTCCTATGCACATAGTATAATTTGCATTAAGGAAATGTGGACTGTGTAGTTGAATTAGTATAGTACGGGCAGGTCTGGTGTCCAGTGAATGCTGTATCATTTGTTTTGTGCTACCATAATTGGTGAATAAAAGATTGGTATATATATATACATTGAACCAGTTCACAATATAGGCTTACACCCCAACACAG
Organism: Allolobophora icterica; assembly: GCA_963556255.1. Classification (NCBI taxonomy): domain Eukaryota; kingdom Metazoa; phylum Annelida; class Clitellata; order Crassiclitellata; family Lumbricidae; genus Allolobophora; species Allolobophora icterica. The sequence goes on along the minus strand of OY744617.1, from coordinate 39,488,076 downwards.
AACTCCACAATCATCCTCAAATTATTCAGGTTCTTTACTTTTAGATTACGCTTTGAGATCCAAATTCTCATGAACATTAGAGCTGTTGTGAGCCACCTGCTGTGAGACACAGTCACACGGGTCCTATCTCCAACAGAGTCAGATCTTTGGCAGAACTCCATTCCTAATTGCAGTGACAGTCCTGTATCCATAGCTTTGATCTGTGCTTACGTCTTTCATCACTTCATCGCTGAGCTGAGGGAGAGCAGGACCAACACAGACTTTTGAAAATCAGGATTGATGTCTAGCTCAGTTACAGAATCCAATATTATTCCTAAGGGAGCTGACCATTTGTTGTTGCTTAGTGTCTTGCCATTTAAAACAGTCACTAGCTGCCTCAATGGCAGTTCTCCTGTGTGCAGATCACGACCAATCCACACGAGCTGCCTTTGCAGCTTCTCCTCGACACAAGGCATTGCTCGCCTCCCCAACCAGTGGTTACATTACAGGAATCACCTTCTATAGCTTGAAGAGCCTTGTCTGCTCTTCTTTCTTTCAACCACTCAACTAGACTATCAGCAATTATTTTAGCATGTTTTCCTTCTTTTCAGTTGCTTGAGCAGGAACAAAATGCCACAGATATCTGCTTTCTGGTTCCATGCAAACTGTATTGTGTTCTTCTTTCACCAAAACCTGAATACATTTCGCCATTCCCTTTTGCTTTCAGCATGACCTTGGTTTCATCACAACAACCATCAAAGAAAATGCAACTGATGCCATTCTACTGAAGTTCGTCTTCAAACTTTGCACCGAGTTTCTTCACGACTCTCTCCTGAGCTCTCCTCACCTTGTTGTGATCAATCAACAAAGTAGTGTCGAACTGAGTAACTTAAATCCAGGCAGCAGTAGCAATCTCCGCTGTCTCCCTCAGCCCAGTGTGGTGTCTTAGACTGGCCAGGGCTATGTTGGATATGCCCGCATAATTGTATTTTGCCCTCTTCATAGTTTTCACAGAATCAGCAAAAGACTTACCTTCAGAAGGTAAGTAGTTTTTGTCTTCATCACTTCAGTAGTCATTCACTGGTTCTTCCATGATATCCTGTTACTCTTCAAACTCTCTCTAGTCCACTTCAAACACAGATCTCTCTGTCATCTCTTCCTCTTTTGTGGTTCGTTTTTCAGTCTTCATTCTCCATTTTTTCTCTGCAATCTTTCTTTTTGCCTGCCTTTCCTTCTGTGATACTCTCATGTCTCATGGATGTCAACTGGTCCTATCTGATGAGGTCCAATGCTTCCAACTTTTTATATTTGAACTTTTATGAAAGCTAACTCTATCACCGGAATCTTTGTCTCTCTACTACAGTCAGACAATATGTGTACTACAATTACACAGGCAGAACTGCAACCAACATCAGTACAACTCTTGATCTCACAGTTGCAAGTAAGTATGCCCATCAGTCTGTCGAGCTTTTCCGTAAACCTATCTTTCTCCTCCAGCTTTGCTCTGGCTGAAGACACCTTGTTTCCTTGCTTCCACATGGCTTTAAACTTTGCTTTGATCCTAAGTCGGTGTCACAAAAGTGTATTGTCATAGCAGGAAATGCGCTAAAGGAAGCTATATGTTGGAGTGCGTAAGCCTTGAGGAAATGCGCTAAAGGAAGGGAGAAGGAGTGTGGTTGGCACAGAAAGAAGTAGAGAGGATGTTAAAAGATGGTGACAATGTCGGGTGCAATTTGAGATTCTTCTTTCAAATTGTAAATGTCGACTGTCGAGCTAAATGTGTTGTATTGTCCGAGAAAAGAACCTTTCTTGGTTATTGGTCAAGTTCAATCGAAAGAAGTCGAGTCTACCTTAGTTGGTGGTGTCGGAATTCATTTCTGTCACAAATAAGTAGTTTGTAACCTTCGGGAAGAGAGAGAATTGTGTAAACTGAAAGACGTTAAACTTTAACAGTCGGAGTCAAGAATTCAGTGTGGAAACTTCTATAAAAGGCTCAACACAAATGTCTAGTTCATCTTAACTGACTATGTGTAGTTGTGGGTGATGGTTCCCACATGTACATTGGTGAATCCTGTATAGAGTATAGGAAGAAAATCTCATGTGAAATGTCTATTGAAGTTATGTGTAGTTATGTGTAGTTAAGTTATGATTTAGTTATGGTATGTTGAATAAGATGTACCTGAAAGTGTAAATAATAGATACTGTGACATTGTTTGAAATGTGGAAGAATATAATAATGTTGAAATGTATCATGTGTTTTAAAGATGTTTAGAGATAGGTAGAAACAGCTATGTGTATCTATTAGTAAGTATCGCCTAGAAATTTGATAAGAAGAGGGCCTACAGTAGGGCAACCCTTTATACACAGAGAGAGAGAGTGAATTTACATAACTTGAGGAACCCTAGGTATTACGCCTGTATCGAGTTATGTGACAATCGGTCATTGCTGTAATTCGGCCTGTCTTGAACACTGATCTCTTTCAGGTACAATTCATATCTGATGAGATCCCTGACAGTTGGTAATTCAGCTGTAGGAAGTTGTTTGTAAGACCCCACAGAGTCATGTAAACGCGTCCAGGCTAGCAGTCTTGCTTTTACATGGGACATTCTGACTATCTAGAAATGAATACACATACTATGCTAAAAAGTTGCTACATTATAAAATGCGTTATTATAATTATGTTGCACACAGTGTAAGATAAATTGATAACTCAGGAGTAAACGACATTAACATAGTATATACAATTATATGCAATATATTACACAATTTCTAACACACACACACACACACACACACACACACACACACACAAATATCAGACTTATCAGAGCATTTTGAAATAAAGCAAGCCCCCATATGAAAGAAGTTTATTTAAGTGTGTTTTCCACGATAAATTCGAAAGTAAAATTGTGTGTTTTGCTTTATTTGTGATATGTTTGGTTACTGAAATAAAGAAATCAAATCAAACCAGTTTGCCACTCAAAGATCAAATCAATGTTGGCTTCCTCTGAGAACTAACAATAGACATCTAAGCCAACAATTTTCATTTCCTTCAACTTGGAGAAAGTCTGCTTGATTACTAAGAGCAACACCCCGGCGTGTCGAAGGATACCGTTTCCTGAATTGAAATAATATTGGAATTCCTTACATTTTGCAGTTTGCGACTCCTAACCAACCGACTGGAAAACCCATGCTGGGCAATCTCCTTAGTATTGAATTTCTATATCGGACTCATACAAGTCATCCTTTTCCTTGATTGGCTGCGATACGCGTTCATGAAACATCTTCAGGTAACTTCCTGGAGCTTTTCTTTCCAGGATAACATTTTCCTTTCCTACAGTATAGGCACCATTTTGTTGCACTTCTTGAATTTTGTACGGTCCGAGACATGGTTTAGCTTGTTCCTCCCCTACGATAAGCCCTTCGTATGTTCCACAGAAGTAACATGTCTCCGGTGTTGAAAAATGTACCATCGGAGTGTCATTTAGTCCTAGGAAGAATTAAATCCCCTTTCAATTTGTCCTAGTAAGAATGAACTCCACAAGTCATTTGGTCCTAGGACCAAATGACTTCCCATTCAGTTTCTCTAGGAAGAATAAAACAGGAATCATTAGGTCCAGGGAAGAATGAACTCCACAAGTCATTTTGTCCTAGGAAGAATGAACTCCCCTTTGAGGTTGTCCTAGGAAGAATGAACTCCATAAGTCATTTGCTCCTAGGAAGAATGAGCTCCTCTTTGAATTCCCCATTCAACTTTTCCTACGAAGAATTAACTCCGTGAGTCAATTGGTCCTAGGAAGAATGAACTCCACAAGTCATTTGGTCCTAGAAAGAATGAACTCTCCTTTCAGTTTGTCTTAGGAAGAATGGACTCCACAAGTCATTTGGTCCTAGGAAGAATGAACTCCCCTTTCAATTTATCCTAGGAAGAATGAACTCCACAAGTCATTTGGTCCTAGAAAGCATGAACTCTCCTTTCAGTTTGTCTTAGGAAGAATGGACTCCACAAGTCATTTGGTCCTAGGAAGAATTAACTCCCCCATTCAACTTTTCCTACGAAGAATTAACTCCGTAAGACAATTGGTCCTAGGAAGAATGAACTCCACAAGTCATTTGGTTCTAGGAAGAATGAACTCCCCTTTCAATTTATCCTAGGACGAATGAACACAAGTCATTTGGTCCAAGGAAAAAATGAACTCCCCATTCAGGTTGTCCTACGAAGAATGAACTCCCCTTTCAATTTATCCTAGGAAGAATGAACTCCCCTTTCAATTTATCGTAGCAAGAATGAACTCCACACGTCATTAATTTTGGTCCCAGGAAGAATGAACTCCCCTTTCAATATATCCTAGGAAGAATGAATTCCACAAATCATTTGGTCCTAGGAAAAAATGAACTCCCCATTCAGGTTGTCCTAGGAAGAATGAACTCCACAAGTCATTTGGTCCTAGGACCAAATGACTTCCCATTCAGTTTCTCTAGGAAGAATAAAACAGGAATCATTAGGTCCAGGGAAGAATGAACTCCACAAGTCATTTTGTCCTAGGAAGAATGAACTCCCCTTTGAGGTTGTCCTAGGAAGAATGAACTCCATAAGTCATTTGCTCCTAGGAAGAATGAGCTCCTCTTTGAATTCCCCATTCAGCTTTTCCTACGAAGAATTAGCTCCGTGAGTCAATTGGTCCTAGGAAGAATGAACTCCACAAGTCATTTGGTCCTAGAAAGAATCAACTCCCCTTTCAATTTATCCTAGGAAGAATGAACTCCACAAGTCATTTAGTCCTAGTAAGAATGAACCAGGCAGGGTTTAGGAAATCTCGTGGAACTCGAGACCATATAGCCAACATGAGGTGGATAATGGAGAGACAAAGGGAGTATGGACAGGAGGTTCACATCTGTTTCATTGACTATAGCAAGGCATTCGACTGCATTAACCATGATTTAATGTGGAAAACCCTGCTTGAAATGGGAATTCCGAAACACCTGATAATGTTACTAAAGGGTTTATATGAAGACCAGATAGCAGTGATAAGAACAGAATACGGAGACACTGACAATTTCAGAATCAAGAAAGGAGTGAGGCAGGGATGCATCTTGTCTCCATTCCTGTTTAATCTATATGCTGAAAGAATAATGAGAAAGGCAGAACTGGAGGGGGCAATTGAGGGAGTAAAAATTGCTGGAAAGATACTGAATAACCTTAGATACGCGGATGACACAACATTAATGGCAAAAAGAAAAGAGGATCTGGCAGAACTGATAAGAAGGGTCAGGAGAGAAAGTGAAAAAGCTGGTTTATACTTCAACATAAAGAAGACAAAGGTCATGACAACAGCAGATTGGGATAGTTTTGAGATAGACGGAGAGGAAATAGAGGTGGTAGAAAGCTTCACATTCCTAGGATCACTGGTTGGAAAGGAGGGAAAGTGTGATCCAGAAATAAAACGAAGGATTGCTATAGGGAAAGCTGCAATGACCGGACTGGAAAAGATATGGAAAGACAAACATGTGAGCATAGAAACCAAAAAAAGGCTCGTGAGAGCACTAATCTTTCCTACGGTACTGTACGGTTGCGAGACGTGGACAATGACAAAGAACATGGAAAATAAGGTTAACGCTTGTGAAATGTGGATATGGAGGAAGATGCTGAGAATATCTTGGACTGAGAAAAGAACGAACGAATCAATACGAGAGGAGATTGGAGTTGAGAATGAAGAGTCGTTAAAACAAACTGCGACAAGAATGAAGCTAAGGTTCTTTGGACATGTTATGCGATCTGATGGTCTGGAGAAGGAAATGATGCTGGCGTGCGGTGAGGGGAGGAGAAGACTGGGTCGCCCAAGGAGGAGATGGATGGATGAGATACAAGATGTAACTGGCATGAATTTGGCGGAATTGAGAGACTTGTCATCGAATAGGAGACGGTGGAGTGTGTTCACCAGGACGATCGCTAGAGCTCCACGAGCTGACAGCACAAGGTGACAAGGTGAAGAATGAACTCCCCTTTCAATATATCCTAGGAAGAATGAACTCCACAAGTCATTTGGTCCTAGGAAGAATTAACTCCCCCATTCAACTTTTCCTACGAAGAATTCACTCCGTAAGACAATTGGTCCTAGGAAGAATGAACTCCACAAGTCATTTGGTTCTAGGAAGAATTAACTCCCCTTTCAATTTATCCTAGGAAGAATGAACACAAGTCATTTGGTCGTAGGAAAAAATGAACTCCCCATTCAGGTTGTCCAAGGAAGAATGAACTCCACAAGTCATTTGGTCCTAGGAAGAATTAACTCCCCCATTCAACTTTTCCTACGAAGAATTAACTCCGTGAGTCAAATGGTCCCAGGAAGAATTAACTCCACAAGTCATTTGGTCCTAGGAAGAATGAACTCCCCTTTCAATTTATCCTAGGAAGAATGAACTCCACACGTCATTTGGTCCCAGGAAGAATGAACTCCCCTTTCAATATATCCTAGGAAGAATGAACTCCACAAATCATTTGGTCCTAGGAAAAAATGAACTCCCCATTCAGGTTGTCCTAGGAAGAATGAACTCCACAAGTCATTTGGTCCTAGGAAGAATTAACTCCCCAATTCAACTTTTCCTACGAAGAATTAACTCCGTGAGTCAATTGGTCCTAGGAAGAATGAACTCCACAAGTCATTTCGTCCTAGGAAGAATGAACTCCCCTTTCAATTTATCCTAGGAAGAATGAACTCCACAAGTCATTTGGTCCTAGTATTAATGAACTCCCCTTTCAATTTATCCTATGAACAATGAACTCCCCATTCAGTTTTTCCTAGAAAGAATAAACCACGAGTTATTTGGACCTAGGAAGAATGAACTCCACAAGTCATTTTGTCCTGGGAAGAATGAAGTCCACTTTTCAGGTTGTCCTAGGAAGAATGAACTCCACAAGTCATTTGGTCTTAGGAAGAATGAACTCTCCTTTCAGTTTGTCCTAGGAAGAATGGACTCCACAAGTCATTTGGTCCTAGGAAGAATGAACTCCCCTTTCAATTTATCCTAGGAAGAATGAACCCCACAAGTCATTTGGTCCTAGTAAGAATGAACTCCCCTTTCAATATATCCTAGGAAGAGTGAACTCCACAAGTCATTTGGTCCTAGGAAGAATTAACTCCCCCATTCAACTTTTCCTACGAAGAATTAACTCCGTGAGACAATTGGTCCTAGGAAGAATGAACTTCACAAGTCATTTGGTCCTAGGAAGAATGAACTCCCCTTTCAATTTATCCTAGGAAGAATGAACACAAGTCATTTGGTCCTAGGAAAAAATGAACTCCCCATTCAGGTTGTCCTAGGAAGAATGAACTCCCCTTTCAATTTTTCGTAGGAAGAATGAACTCCACAAATCATTTGGTCCTAGGAAAAAATGAACTCCCCATTCAGGTTATCCTAGGAAGAATGAACTCCACAAGTCATTTGGTCCTAGGAAGAATTAACTCCCCCATTCAACTTTTCCTACAAAGAATTAACTCCGTGAGTCAATTGGTCCGAGGAAGAATGAACTCCCCAAGTCATTTGGTCCTAGGAAAAGATGAACTCCCCATTCAGGTTGTCCTAGGAAGAATGAACTCCACAAGTCAACTGTGTGTATATTCGTTTTATTCTTGAAATCAAGCTTTGCTGGCAATAACGCAGCAAATTATAGAGTAATGATAGGGATCGGGAAGATGCTAAGTGTCTTGATGGGCCTACGGGAACTTCTATGTATCTTCAAGTGTCTACTAGAATTTAAATTGAGGTTAGTAAATGTCTTTATATAGCATTCTTGGAATAAAGTTTCGCTTGTCCTTGACTGGGAGAGCAAAGGGGTGTGGACGGTTGCGGAGGTTATATCCGGTATTTGGTCGCTCAGAGCACATCCATCGCAGCGCGTGTTCTTGGTTTCCAAGTATGGCGTGAAATAGCCTTTCGTCTGCCTGGGCGGCTAGTTTGGTGGCTGTGGGCGTCTCACGATGGAGGTAACGGGATCTCTTTATTCTTCGGATGAATCGTTCTATCCGCTCTATTTCGGCCACCCCAAGGAAGCCCCACCAGGCCGGAGAGGCATACATGAGTCGTGCAATGACCGTGCCCCGCGTCGCCTGAAAGAGGGCCTGATCGGGCATTCCCCTCCGGCGGAGAGTCTTTAGAGCGAATAGCGAGAAAGAGCACGAACAAAGAATCTTATCGACATGTGGTTTCACTAGGAAGAATCAACTCCCCATTCAGTTTATCCTAGGAAGAATCAACTCCACAACTCACTTTGTCCTAGGAAGAATCAACTCCCACATTCAGTTTTTCCTAGGAAGAATTAACTCCAGCAGGACTGTTTTTGTCCTAGTAACAATACACTCCACTGGTCAATTGGTCCTAGTAAGAATTAACTCCCCAGTCAATTTATCCTAGGATAAATAGACTCCGGGAGTGTTTAAAAGGGGGAGTCTATTCAGCCTACTACACCGGTCCGTCGCACTGTAAAGTTTGGGAAGCGCTGGCCTAGATGGCGGAGACCAGCATCCTCTTAATTCAATGAAAAAACAGGGTGGCGGGGACAAAAAAATGGGGGTGGAGACCAGCCCCGCTAAATTTAAACGGAAAAACGAGTTGGCCCTCAATCTTCTATAAGCGTCCACGTACTCTCTGGAGGCCCTGAAAAAATTATTTACTATAAGGGTCCACGGGTCCCAGGAGTGTCTGAAAATCGATCTGCTATAAGAGTTCGTAGGCCTTGAGGCACTCTGGAGACACTGGCCCCAAAGATATAGAAAATCTACTACTCATACATGTAGACTTACTATCCGTAGAAGAAGCATCTTAATTCAATGTGATATCCAAGAAGAACGACAGTTTCTGCTTCTGATGAAAATGCTTAAGTTGGAGCAAACTGATTGATGTTCCCAGCTGAATCTGTAAAACAACAGCATCAGTTGCTCTAAGAGAAAGGGAATCGATAAATCAAAGAGTGTCTTATTCACAAAAATATCTCCTGGAAAGTATTTACATAAAAGCCACTCATTAGCTAGTCTTAAGACTGACATTCTAGTTAGTAAAGGTTCTCACTTCTTATCACTGTTAGTTGTGTTCTTGATACCAGTACATTGTATAAAGTGGTGCATCAGTAAATTGTTCCATCAGAAGCATCCTCCGGAAGAGCATAAGCAAAGTGAAGATCTCCTGAAACAAAAGAAGAACATTAGAAAGCAAAACGTCAATATCGATTCGATAAACTTCATCCTTTACTACAAATGTCCTCAAAATAAGCCGTGAATGCGTGTCGTTTAAAACCAGTCGGAAAGTCTCATTCCCTGCACGATCTGGTAGAAACACGGGAGTAATGCAAGTGATGAACGAAACGATCAAGGATGAAGATATTTAAAAGCATTAAACAAACAATCAGATGGCGTATAATGCAGTCCCTCTGCAAAGAAATTTAAGATGATCATTCCTAGCAAGTAATTTGTAAAAAATGAAAAAAGTGCTTTTCAGAAACTATCTTCCTTAGCAGTGTGAAAATGTATGCAATGCAATTACAAAGTTCAGCCTTACCATTTTTAGCGTCATGTATCCTTTTTGAAAACAATACTGGATTACCGATATGCATGTATCGTGCGCTAATTTCATCTAGGCCTACTGTTTTCCAGTGATAAAAAGGCTGCGAGAAACTTCTACGTCGATCAGCCTGAATATGAAATGGCATTCCCTCGACAACGGTTTTCCGAAGAAGAGTAGAATGCTCTGCAGTGTTTTCAAGTAATTTCCTCTGCATCATATGTGAGAGAGCTGTTCCATATCGATTCCCAGCAAAACACTGATAGTATCCTTCATCCGCATCTGTCGCTCCTTTTATTGTTATTGAACTACGACCTGATCCCTCACCGTAATTTGACAGAGTTTTGTTTAATTGAAAACCGTTCTACTTCCATTCATATCTGATAAATAATTCATAAACGTTTTCACATGAAATATTAATCTTCTGAGAAAAGATACAAGTAGTTTAACGAAGAAGCAGACGATCGCTATCAATCAATCACGTGAGATAAATAATTGTTGTCCATGAACAGTTAAAATACAGTCGCGATTGAGTCGTCTTGACGATTTGTTTGATGGATATCCTAAATACAAGTCGAAATCTTTGAACTTACTCTACAGCTGGCGTTCCCTCGGCGCCACACAACAGTGTAAAGTGACCTCCATCTTTGTACCAGAAGTTCTTTGTTTCCAGCCATCTCGTCAACGTTGGTGGCAATCGCACTGAAAACATTACAGCAATCAGAATTAAGGTTACATTATCTTTTCTGCGACAAATACGGTACAAATACGGTTCGCAAAGAATCTATAGGCAGACAGACTAACAAGGCTCCTCAAGAGACTGACAGCAAACGATCAATGCAGGACGAAGTACACTATTCCAGTCTGAGCAAGAGTTTCGTGCAACTCCTTGTATAAGGTTATCCTCATCGAAAAAATCGTAGTTGCAATTGTAATTAGTAACTTCTATTGCGCCGGTGTCTGCTACACAAGGCATCAGCGGGTGACACACCAAAAGAAATTCGTAATCAGGTCAATATCCAGAAGATCAGTATCTTAGACATAGAGGTAGCTTATGTTGGATAAGTTATTTGAAAGAGGTAAGTTTTAAGTTGAGAACGAAATGACATAAAACGACTGAGCAAAACGCACATACACAAGGAGAGAATTCCAAGAAATAGGCCCAGCAGCGATAAAGCTTGTTCACCAAAAATAGTTCTTGAATTAGGTATGACTAGACAAAGGTTTAAGGATAATATGCGGACTGCTTTAATGATGTTTGATCACAACCATGTATGCAAACCAAAAGGTGGATAGCAAATGGTAAATTAAAGAATATTCTTATCTTATAATCAGATGACCTCTTTGACTCGTTGTACAGACGGCACAAAACCTCCCCATCAGTTTGATTCTACCGCAATAGCCGTATGTTACAGCATGCACTCATGTACAGTATCCATTAGAACACTGGACAGAAGCGCCTTTGGATTACTTCTCAAAGTTCTTTATACACTGAAGCAGTAAAGAAGCTACGTATGCAATAGCAAAGCGTTTGTGTTTGTAGCCTCGATCGCATTTATAACATGCCTCATTTCAGAGGATTCATAATGGAGGCTGTACTGTATTGTTACAATAATATAGCACCTGTTGAAAAAAAAACAATAATAATAATAATAATAATAATAATAATAATAATAATAATAACAACAACAACAACAATAATAATAATAATAATAATAATAATAATAATAATAATAATAATAACAACAACAACAACAACAACAATAATAATAATAATAATAATAATAATAATAATAATAATAATAATAATAATAATAATAATAATAATAATAATAATAATAATAATAATAATAATAATAATAATAATAATAATAATAATAATAATAATAATAATAGTTGTTGTTGTTGTATACTGGTAAAGTAAACTGTGGAAGAGAGTCCAACATCGAGAGTAGGCCTAGTAGCGTCATTGGACGTTTGAATCTGCCCAAGGGAAGAGAAATTGAAGAGCGAGTTTTATGTAGTGAGCTAAGGCGCGCATCAGACGAGGTTTTCTTGTAAAGACGCTACAAATAAAAAATTATGATTATGCTAGGGTTCAATGCAAATGCCAGGTAATTGGAATACATTTGAAGATTGTAGTTATGATATTTCTCCTTAGAAGAACTTTGTTAATAGATGATAAAGAATAGAAAAAAGAATTATATAACATTTGATTTACAAAGGAGTACCATTGCTGGAATCAAATTTCCTGTCCCTCAGACGACTTACCATCGCTTTGAGTAGAAATGATGTGACAAAGGCAAACCATGTTTATCAAAATAAACAACTCTTTCATTTCCCAGTTTCTTATCGGCACTTTCAGATCAGTCTTTCTGTACAGACGTTGAAACAGCAAGTTACCTACATAAGTAACAACGTTTGATGATCTTCCTTAAAAATAAGGTATATCAGAGGCTCTGGGATCGTAGTCTACATACTTTGGATCCACCTACAGGTTATTCTAAATGTCACAAACTTAATTGTATGCCTAGTACTACTACTACTACTACTACTACTACTACTACTACTACTACTACTACTACTACTACTACTACTACTACTACTACTACTACTACTACTACTACTACTGCTATTACTACAACTACTTCTACTACTACTACAACTACTACTACTACTACTACTACTGTATACTACTACTACTACTACTACTACTACTACTACTACTACTACTACTACTACTACTATCATCATGATTATTATTATTATTATTATTATTATTATTATTATTATTATTATTATTATTACTAGAGTATTTGCCCGTCATATGACGGGTTAACGGGTTGAAATGTCGCTCACGATTTAAACGTAATCGTCGGTCTTGGGAACTTTCTTCGATCATGGGACAACGAAATTTTGAAGAACTATTAACCAACAGTATAACATTTTCGAGTTTTATGACGTGATGTGGGCTGTTCCTCCCTCTCAGCCTGTCGTCAGATCGTGTGTCATAATGAGTGACTGAAGCCGGCAGGGAGCGAGGGAGGGAGGGAGATAGGCAGGGGGTAGGAGGGACAGAGCTGGGGCGGGAGGGAGGCAGGCAGAGACACACTTAGTAACTGCTGTTCGTCTGTCTATCATGGTTTCAGGTCGTGACAGGGTTGTGCTGTGACAAATGATTGTTGCCCTGTTTGTGGATTGGGTGACAACAAGAGTTGCGGTGGGTAGTGATACGGGACTGAAGTGGGTGAATGGAGACAGGTTCAGAGACATGTTTTTTGCAGTCGATTTTGTTTTACTGGACAGTAGTTGGGAATACATGGAAGTTTTTACACTACGAAGACAGGAAGAGGAAAAATTGGGACTCACTAGCAACCCAGATAAAACAAAGACTGTGATGATTGGAAGGTGGAATGAAGCTAACAGGTATGTATGTATGTATGTATGTATGTATGCATGTATTTATGTACGTTAGTACTTTTATATGCATGCATGCATGAATGTATATATGTATGCATGAATGTGTCTAATAATGTACATGTATGTATGTATGTACTAATTTATCTATGCGTGACAGAGGGATTTCCGAACGCAGCGTCTTCTACCGTCAGCCAGGAACTGCTGGGTGTTGGTCTTCGTGTTCTCTGACACTCATCACCTGTTGTCGCTCCATTTTTTCGACGCTACGTGTTCCAGGAACTCCTAGCACGTGGGGTGGGCTCTACGTGTCTGTGGGAGCTCCCCAGTGGTGGCTCTTCTAGTTTTATGAGCACTTTTTGTTTATTGAGTAACGTTTTGATCTTAGTGACTGGGCCATCAGATAGGTTGGCGTGGGAAACGCATTTTCGAGGTAGACCCACCTACAAGTATTACACAAGACGCTATAGTAAGTGTCCACATGCATACATTATGCACAGATGCAGTTGTATATGCATACATACATATAACCATGCATGCATGTATGTATGCTAAACACGTGAAATCATTTGCTATATATCTTTTCGATATTTGCATCGGGACCCATCTGGAACCTCTCAAAATTAAAAAAACTCGACACAATTAAACAATGCGCATAATGCACAATAAATCATCTCGTCCTTACAAACACCCCCAATCTCACAAAGCACCCTGACAAAAGATGTGATCTGTAACATCAGATTTTAATTAATTAATATATCCTCTTTATTTATCTATGCAGTTCGCAGAACTAGAAAATGTTTGCACAAAACATGAAATCGTCGATTAAAAATTCTTACCTGACAATAGGCCTAGGACTTGTATTTTGTTGCGTAGGCCTATATATATAATAGAAGCCACGACCCTTAGACAATATAAACAATATACAGGCGTATAAATTTTTACGTAAACGGATTAATCTCGTCTAACTGGTCTTAATATTGGGTCCGAATAATTATAGTCCGTATCCACAACGAATTTTATACTTGCCAATGAGCGGCCAAATCTGCATAATATTCGGATCTATGTTTAAGTCTTTGTTTTCTAATCCGTTATCTCATCATTCCCGAAAACCCGTGTGTAGGCCTACGCTTAATTAGGTCATAGTTGTTTCAGTCGTAAACTATTTCATTGCTTTTTATTATGCTGGAAGTTCTCTATAGCCTAACTGTTGACGTATTTGACTACCAATATAAGTGGCCACTAGATAATTATATATACCGCGACTGCTATTCCAATAGTGCCCAAAAGTGAAATCAATTTTAAAATAAGTATATCGAGTAACGTAGTCGACACGGATATCAGATATCAATGAGGAAGACTAAATACCCGATCTCAAATGTCAAGGCTTAAGAGAAATGAAGTCGCTAACGCTTCACACAGCTGCCTATCGGGGTTAGCTAAAGGGGGAATTCTTTTCTATAATCAAGTGACACTTTCGACAATGTTTACGTGTCCACATACATACACAGGCCTATATACCTACAATTTCTGCATCATGCATCTGTAAATGCATGCAGACATATAACGATACATGCTTGGATGCATGATACGTGAAATTATTTCCTACAATTGTGTTGGATGTTTGTACACGAGCCCTATTGGATTTTTTAAATACTGCATACAATTAAACAATAGATTATACTACAACCACGCAGGAGCTATAATCTCTAAAATCAAGTTGTAAAAAATCTCTAAAATCAAGTTTTAAAAAATTAGGCTAGTTGAATCCAGAGTTTAACGACATCTTTAGGCAACAAAGGCTGCCAAAGAAATTGTTTTGAACAGATCTCACCGTTTGCATTTAGTTGGTTGGTATATTGCTGTTTAATAAAACTATGTCATAACAATGATGAATAGCGTCGCCCTTCTCCTTTATCCAGGCTTGAGACTGGCACTGCCAGTATACGAGCAGTGGTGGAGTTTCGTATTTAGTTTTGGTCCATCAATTTATTTGTGCAATTAACAAAACTCGAAATTATGGTGTAGGGCCTAGGCCTATAGATTATTTTGATAATTATCAAGAAGTTTGCTCTTCATCATAATTTGGGTGAGAGAACTTAAAATTCCAGCTTTAAAATAAATGTTATCGTATATATATATATATATATATATATATATATATATATATATATATATATATATATCAGGATTTAAAATAAATGTTATCGCTGATATATCAGGATTTTTAATTTTGTCACGTTAGTGCCTTGTGCCTTAGAGTTTAGACATAGACCATACAGAATTGATAAATAAACCTTGTGGATAGGTAAATAGGTATTGTCTGTATCCACGCCAGTTCAAGACGGTCGTGTTCTGGATTGCCGTGTTTGGACTGGGAGTCGCTCCTGAGTAGATAACCTTAAAGGGGCGCTGTATAAACCGCTGTAATATTAATAAAAAATAATAATGATAATGATGATGATGATGATGATGATGATGATGATGATGATGATGATGATGATGATGATGATGATGATGATGATGATGATGATGATGATGATGATAATAATAATAATAATGGGCCTAATAATAAAAATAATAATAATTTTTTACAAGCGTTAATTCTCGTTTAATTGTCGTTTGGTTGTTTCAGGATGTAGTCTGTGTCCAGCATTGAATTCTAAAATTGCAACTAAGTCGTCTCTTTGTGCCGTCGGCTCTAGGAGCCCTAGCGATCGTCATGCCACACAGTCTCCGTTGCCGTCTTGCTACTTCTCCCAGTAGCCCTTGAGTCGCGCTTTGGCCTGGGAGTCCCACCTCAGCGCTCCGGCCTGGGAGTCCCTCCATCCGCGACCATCGGCGTGGTTTGGTGTGTGGCATGACGATTTTCTTGGCATGATTAACAGGGGTGGTTTGCCATTGCCTTCCCCTGGTTTTGCCTGCCGTGCCCGTTCGTTCCCCCTCCTAGGAAGAGTACTTCCTAGGAAGGGTACTAACGGTCCGCACCACGAGAAGGTGGGCACGGAGGACTTTGGTTCACCAGCCCAGGTCGGATCCGAGTCTACGCTCATCAGAGTCGTCGGTCAGGTCGCCTCCCTGCTTTACTCTGTACCAGAGTGACTGGTGAACCTTTGCGGACCCTTTCAAACTAAGTCGTAAACCGACATAATTATATAGGCGTAGGCCTATATTGAAGCTCTTGCAATGCAACTTGTGACAGCGCACGAACTCATCACTACCGGAACAACTTGCATATAGGCTTATTATTTAATAATTGTTATTTAAGTCGCTAGACCTATATTAACTTGTTTTTAATTATTCTGGGAGTACGCAATAGCCTAACGGTTGGCGTGCTCGACTGTAAAGCCTAATCTTCGCAAGGACGGTTAGACATTCCAGAAAAGCTAATGCTTCACACTCTCGGAGTTGGCTGAGGAGATTAAAACTTCTAAATCTTCTATGTAGGCTAATCAACTGACTGTTTTGGTAATCCTCGCATCATCTGCGATTTTGTTTGTGACAATTTGAACATAGAAGATATAGTCAAATGTTTTATATAGACACTGTAAACTTTCAGTGTTTTACCGATAAGGCAGCGAAGGCTCAGAATAATTATGATCTAATCAGCTGTGTACAGTTAAATTAAATACATGTCATTGTGTATCACGCAAGTGATAAACGTTTCATATACGCGGACGTTTGATAGACAAGACGAACATGCACTTATTTATAGAATATGAATAACGCACCCACGTTACCATTATCTGTTTATGACAGAATGAATGCATCATGACTGTTGGAAAAGGAAGTTAAACTTTATTGTAAAACTGATTTATAGTAGTTTATAATTATTGGTCTAGTTGCTAGGCTTTTTCTGCTGCAATCCTGTTGTAGTTTCAACTCAAGATATAACAGAAAGAAAGGAGTTATCATACTTACACTTGACCACAGACAAACACGTCTAAGAAGCTAAGTCAGAATCGCCAGCATACAGACACTCGCTCAAAAGAAATTTAGAACAAAATTGTTGAGTTAGGTCTGTAATCATGCGCGACAGTCTTGTGATTCGCTGAAGGAATATATATCGTCAAAAATTTGTTTACAAAGATGATTAGCGTCGCCATCTTTTCGACTGGACTTGTGGTCTCTAGCCACTCAATTACTAAGTTATTGATCACACATTATCGGTGAGAAGATCAGACGGCGAGGAACAGGTTTGAAGAGCTGCCTTCATATGCCGATGCTAAGAACAATGAAATCGAAAATGCGTCATAGTCCCAGGTGCATCTAAGCAATTCTTACAATTCCTAATTTTCTAGTATCTGTAATTTTAAATATAATTATCATAGAGTTCAATGAAAAGAAGGGTATAAGTATGATCACGAGAGTTACATCATAATAAGAAGTGTTGCGCAGAAATAACTTTGGATGTAAACAACTAACAAATTTAGAATGCCAAGAAAGGTAATATCATCCCTAGTGTTGAACCATTACGGGCACAGGCCGTTTCAGCTATTTTCGTTCACATTCCTTTATCCTCAATTCAGCTTTCATTACAGCATCACATGGACATTGTCCATCTATAACCATTAAAGCTTTAATAAACATACGTGTAGTCAAATGGTAGCCTACAATTACAGAATGAAACTTGAGTAGCTATTTTCAAAGTAATCGTTTTTCGATAAACATTTTAAACATTTATTTGTATGAGCTTTGCATAAACAAAACCCAAGCAGAAATCTTTATAATGTATTATTGCTATTTGGGATCCAAATAATGAAAGGATGAGAGCGATTGTTTAGTTCTTAAGAACGACATAGTTCGACTCGTAAAACCTTGTGTATGCTTCATGTAAGCATTATGTATGCTGCCGGAGACGTGATCTTAAGTCGCAAACAAGTTTGGATCCAACGTAAGACTTCTCTCTGAGCCGCGTGCAGTTAGGATCAACTTTTCTCAGTCCAATAGATCAGACCCAGTTCCAAGTAAAGATTCACTATTTTCGGACCCAGATCTAAGAATGGACTCATTTCTTTCGAAGCCATGCTCGAGGAGGAACCATTTCTTTTGGCTCCTGATCTATTGGTTCACTTCTTTCTTACAACGATCGATGTATTGTTTCTCTTCTTTCTGACCCAGACCAATGTATTCGTTCACTTCTCTCGGACCCAGGTCCATGTACTGGTTCACTAGTTTCGCACCCAGGCCCGTGTATTGGTTCACTTCTTTCGGACCCTGACCCATGTATTGGTTCACTTCTATCGGTTTCAAACTAAGATCCAAGTATGGATTCACTTCTTTCGCACTCTGATCCAAGTATGGATCCACTTCGTTCGGTTCCAGATATCGATATTGGTTCAATTTTTTCGAACTCAGATCCAAGTAAGGTTCTACTTCTTTCGGTTCCAGATCCGAGTATTGGTTCAATTCCTTCGGATCCAGATCCAAGCGTTTGTTCAATTCTTTTGGACTCAGATCCAAGTGTGGATCCACTTCTTTCGGATCTAGATCCAGGTATTGGTTCACTTCATTCGAAACCAGATCCAAGTATTGGTTTACTTCATTTGAAACCAGATCCAAATATTGGTTCACTTCATTCGAAACCAGATCCAAGTATTGGTTCACTTCTTTCGAAACCAAATCTGGCTGAGAATTCACTTCTTTTGGGTTCACATCTTAGTTTTCCAGATCCAAGTTGTCATTGACTTGTTCTTGATAGAGATCTAGGTAGGTATTCTTTGATTCTTGTTGGTCATTTCACTTTGGGAATTTTTCGGATTCACTTTGCACTGAATCGTGACCATTGATTTCTTGTTGATCTTTTCCCCCGGCATTTGTGACTTCCTCCACGGTCACTGAATACCCCATATCGTCACACGCGATAACTTTGTCCAGCGTCGGTCTTTCTCTGCTTATGGACACACTCTGTGGTATCGATTGATTCATATCAGTTGTATCCGTGTACATCAAGCGAGTGGGACACCGCACTTTCTTTGTTTGTATTTCCTCCAGTACCTGATCAATTGAATCATAACCTATATGTTCGTATTCGCCGCTTTCTCTTCTCATTGATCTTTTGTTCCTTCCTACAATTTCTTCCAGAGGGAGACCAACTGAATCATATCCTACATCCTCGTACATACCAGCAGGATTGGGCATTCTACTTTCTAACGTTTGTCTTTTGACATCTGAAATGTAAAGTTATAAACTTATAGTTGGAAGATCATTGGATGAACTCATCGCATCCTTCAACCTTAACAGAGGATGAACACTTTGAGCTACGTGGTAGAACAGCGGTTAGCTAAGTGGATTTTCATTCGTAATCGTAATCGCAATCTCCTAGCTTCTAACGCACCGCTTGAAGGCCAAGCGCACGGCACCAGCCTATTCACGAGCGCTGCGTCAATTGAGAGGGTGTTTCAAGGAGATGTTCAAGGGAGGTCCGTGTCCGGTTACCATTGGGCCCATATCAAGAGAAGAGGCAGAGCAGCTGTTAAGGCGGGTGTCGTTCAGGGCGAGAAGATTGGAAGGCGGAGGATCTGATGAGTCAGGGTAGGAGTTCAGAGAAAGTTGAGACTTTACTTTGAGTTTAAAGCCCAAGGTGATAGATAGAGGTGCTTGTGGATGATGATAGAGGATGGGTTGCAATGATGATGGAAGACCCGAGAATCTCCGGAACTCAGAGGGAGATTGTTTCATAGGCGTGGCTCTGTGTTGAATATGGCTCGGTTGGAGAACTTGAGATGAGTGGTGATCGGGTCGGGAGAGATTGAAATAGCAGGATGATCGGGTGGAGCGTGTTGCCTAGATGATGAAGAAATCAACGAGATACTTGGGCTGTGAATATTGTAGGGGGTTGTAGGTCAGTGATAGGACTACGAATTGGATTCGCTCTGGAATATTTAGCCAATGATGGAGTGATTTGTGGATGGGAGTGATATGATGATGTTTGGGGGTTTTAGTGACAGCCCTGTCAAATGAATAATGAATAAGTTACAGACGCTTGATTTGGGTGGATTCAAGACTGAGGAAGAGGGAATTGCAGTAACCGAGCTTCGAATGAAAATGGAAGTGAATGATTCCTGGACTACTAGCAGGAGGAGCTGAAACTCATACGCTAGTTGGACATACATGTTACAGATACTAGGAGCAAAAGTTGCAAAACATAGCTCTCAGTGGTAGCTTAGAGAGAGACAGACAGGCAGAGACAGAAACAGAAAAAGAAACAGAAAGATAGAGAGAGAGAAACTAGCTTTTAGGGTCAAACAGACGTTCAGTCTATAGCAATCG
Source organism: Allolobophora icterica (assembly GCA_963556255.1). NCBI lineage: Eukaryota > Metazoa > Annelida > Clitellata > Crassiclitellata > Lumbricidae > Allolobophora > Allolobophora icterica. The sequence goes on along the minus strand of OY744617.1, from coordinate 39,467,853 downwards.
GAATTCATGTCAAATCTCGACCGGTTATAAATGCATCAAGGCCCTCCAGAAGTTGTGCTCTTAGACTGCAGATCCTGATCTTCGAAGACAATATGTAAATAAGTTCTTTATGAAATAAGACAACCTACAATATCCGGTTACTGAAGAAGACAAAGCTAACCCTTAAACCCTAATCTTGAGCCACGATAATGATCATTGCCCCTTTCAGCTCTTTTCCTTTACAGCGTTTTATTCTTAATTAACTTTCAGTCTAATACAGCATAACTGTCGCTTTAGCATATTTTACCTAGAACACATTAATGCTTTAATCAACAGACATGTAGTCAAATGTTACAACCACCGAATGAGACCTGAGTAGCTACCATTATTATTTTAAAGATTCATTTCGAGCATTACTTAATAAAATATCTGCATAAATCAAAACCAGTTAGAAATTTTACATTGCTAGGCCTACACATTGTTAGTTTGAATGCGATCAGTAAAGAGCAAATATGATTGTTTACTTCTTGAGAACTACATAGGTAAGTATCGAAAGAGCGACATAACGAAAGAGTGACAAATTGGTTAATATCGTAGTCTGTTTGTGGGGAATATACAATAATTACTGACTATTCACATTGTTTATCAAGAAGTTAAGTGAGATTAAATGTGAGTTATATATTGTTTGAAGAGTTTGTGGGTTGTGTTTATTTAGAGGTTCGTTATGACAAACTTCTAAGGACTGGGTGCGAATTCATGTACTTATATTTTGATGTTCATCGGGGTTCCGTACTCTGATGTTAGCTTCAAAGGGTCGCAGATTTCGGGGTGAACAGGCGATGGGTAAAAGTCCCTGGCTGAGCTAAATGAGGAACGGGGCATGGCATCATTTTCTGTTAATTGCGCAAAATGACCAGTCAGTGTTATGAGAATCTCAGTTTTGCGAAAGATCTTGACCAGTGAAGGTGAGTAACTCTATGGTTCTAGATGGTTTATTTGACTAATCAAGTATTAAAAATAATGCTAGCCTAGTTTACTAACAGCTATAGGCCTGCATAAATTCCAAAGATTTTAAATAAGTCACGAACGCCTGAAACCAGGGAAAGAACAGCGTCGTTTTAACGAAAGAGCGACAAAAATGTTTATGTACTCAAATATGTATTTAAGTACAAAAACATATTTTTCGCTGTATTGCAATTTTGACTTCATTTCTTAGGTCGTCACTCTTTTGATACGGTATTTATGTCGTTCTTCTGTTATGTCGCTCTTTCGTTATGTCACTCTTATGAACAGATCCCAACTAAATATTTCGTTTTCTTAAGGATGGTATATGCTGGTAGGGTGATCTGGACAGATTAAACAGTTTCGATCTAACGTCAGACATGTCTTTGACCCGTATGCAATTAATGATTCACTTTCTTCAGACCAACTTCCAAGTATGGATTAACCTCTTTCGAAACCAGATCCAAGTATGGATTCATTTCTTTCGAAACCAGAACCAAGTATGGATTCACTTCATTCGAAACCAGATCCAGGTATGGATTCACGTCTTTCGAAACCAGATCCAAGTATGGATTCATTTCATTCGAAACCAGATCCAAGTATGGATTCACTTCTTTCGAAACCAGATCCAAGTATGGATTCATTTCTTTCGAAACCAGATCCAAGTATGGATTCATTTCTTTCGAAACCAGATCCAAGTAAGGATTCACTTCATTCGAAACCAGATCCAGGTATGGATTCACTTCATTCGAAACCAGATCCAAGTATGGATTCACTTCTTTCGAAACCAGATCCAAGTATGGATTCATTTCTTTCGAAACCAGATCCAGGTATGGATTCACTTCTTTAGTAACCAGATCCAGGTATGGATTCACTTCTTTAGTAATCAGATCTAGGTATGGATTCACTTCTTGAGAATCTAGATCCAAGTATGGATTCACTTCTTTTGGGTTTAAATCCGATTTTTCCAGATCCAAGTTGGGATTGAATTCTTCTCGATTGATATCCGAGTAAGTAGTTGGTGATCCTGGTCGCTTTTTTGACTTTGGAAATTTTCCAGATTCACCTTGCTCTGATTCTTGACCATTTAAATTGTTTTGATCTAATTTCCCACCATTTGTGACTTTCTCAAAATGGACTGAATGCCCCGTGTCGTCATACAAATTATCTTCATCCAGCACTGGTCTTCCTCTGCGCATGGCTTCTCTTATTGGCGCATCTATTGATTCATATCGGTTGTGTCTGTGGACATCTGGCGAGTGGAGCGTTGCACCTTCTCTAAGCGCCATTTCGTCCAGTACTTCATAAGTGGAATGATAACCTGAGAATTTACTTAGTGACCTGTCGTTGTTTCCTACTGTTTTCAAAGGAAGATCTGCTGAAACACGTCCTATATCCAGATACACACTAGGAGACTTGGGCCGTCTCCTGTTTTTCATTCGTCTGTTTGCTTCTAAAATGTTAAATAATAATAAATTATAATGAAAGAATCAGTAGCTAGACATTATCTCCAGGGGCGTCTACACCATAGAAACCTTGGAGCAAATGCTCCATCCAAGAAATAGGGGGGAGATCTGTCAGTGTGTGTGCCACCATTTTAGGGGGGAAGGAACAGGAAGGGGGAAGAAAAGGGGGAAAATGGACGTTGCTCCAATGACTTAGAGGGGATAGACGCCCCTGATTATCTCATCCTCAGAATCAGTAGCTAGACATTATCTCATCCTCAAATAACACTAATCAGAGGCTGTTCGCAGTGGATTTACGCTGTAGATTGGCATACTGTAGTCAGCATACTGGACTCTCAGCTCAGAGGTCGGGAATTCAAATCGGCGCCGAGGCAGAAAAAAATTCAGGAATGTTTGCTCCACTTGGTTGGAATGCGAACGTCATGCAGCAAAAAAGTGCATTGGCCCCTCGCTTCCAATATCCACGCTAAGAAAGTGGAGTCGATAGTACTTCATACAAATGGCTGTTCTTCGGGTTAGGTTGAGAGACTGTTTGTCTTCTCTTCTTCTGTCATACTGTAGTCCTGACAAAGGAAGCTGGATTAATTTTGAGCAAATCAAACAGCAGCCGCTTTCGATAATCGTGGAAATAATCAAAGACAAATATAAATGGCGGTCCAGTTTGGCAATCACGGAAGAGTGCAGTCTTCGAATGTGATTATTGATAATGCACGGCAGGTGATTGCCCAAGGTGACTGGTGAAGGTTGCACTCATCTGAGAAAGATCCACTTGACTGAGGCTGAGCAATAACAATATTGTATGCATGCTTGTATGCATGCATGCATGAATTCATGTGTGTATGCATTCATGCATATACGTATGCATGCATGTATGCATGTATGCATGTAAGCAAGTTTGTATACATGTATTCATGTATTCATGTGTGCATGTTTATATACATGTATGCCTGTATGCATGTATGCATCTATGTATGTATCTAATTGTACGTACGAGGGAAAACCAGGAAGCACAGAGGCAATATTCATGGACTGCTAGCAGAGGAATTAAGAGTCATGCGCTATTTTGAGGTGCAAAATATAAGTCACAGATATTGGGACAAGTGACAGAACATCACAAGGCTCTTAGTCGCATTGAAGCTGTGCGAAATCTAGCTTAAGAGATGCAGTCACAGAGAGAAAGAGAGGCCACAGAGAAGAGACAAGAGAGATGATAGAAGCAATCAAACAGTCAACCTACAGCTGGCGGAGTGGCAGCTATCTCTAATCTATATTCTGTTCGGAAGGTCTGTTGTTGGTTATAACCGGTTATGGGTAGGCTACATCAAAGTTCTCAAGCAGTTAGGCTATCGTTCTGTGTATTGTAACGATATTCGTCTGCTATAATGTTCATCTTCAAAGACAGTAAAACTTTCCTCTGAGGAATTCCGATAGATTATTCCGAAGTTTAGAGACCTCTTTGCACTTAGCTGTCAATCAAAAAATACTGAGCTACCTTTCATTGAAAGTTTCATACTAAAAATATTTTTACAGACAAAAGGTGCTATGGGAAGATCAAACAAGCAATGTATATTAGGTTCAGTAGAGATCCAGACCCGAAGCAAATGACCCTACACTATGTTTTGATTAAAGAAAATACAAATAGCTGCTTACCACCGCTTACCAGCTGCGTAGAGCATTGCCTCAAACGTGAGCGGAGAATCATTCCAATGAGCAAAAGAACGAGACCAATAGCTCCAACGCTTAAAACTATCCACCATGTCTTTACCTTCTGACTGCCTGCCTCTATAAAGAAGATTAAAATTAGGAAAAGCCTTTAAAAGCATTTCAATAAAGTAGTAATTTGCAATTTTGTTTTCTTTGGAAATTTTATGTCTGTCAGTAAAAGGTGCAATTGTTGACCTTCTAATTGACCTTCTAATTAGTACAACTTGCCAAAGTAAGAACTAAGAACTGCTTAGGAATATTCTGTAACTTACGGCATAATACGTTCACATAAGTTCGTGACGAAAATAAAATACATAACATCACGCACAACAAAAGTCAATAATAGTTGGTGATTGACGGTCGCAACCAATTTTAACCATTACATCAGTTCAATGATCTCTACTTTCAAACTTTCAAACTCCAAATTGCTATTATTCTGTGTAATTTAGGCCTATAATATGATGAAAATTAAGATTTTACGGCACACTTTATACGATGGTCAGTGTCACAGTGCCAGTAGTCATTTAATTGGTAATACTAAATTTCGGTACTGTTCGTAAATAATTAGGACTGCGCACGGGGAGACTAATACTGTAGAGTTAAACTGATCATTTTTAACGTACGCGTACGTTATTCTTTTCAATAACGTAAGCGTACCGCGTACGTTATTCTTTTCGATAACGTACGTACGGTGCGCGTACGTTATTCTGGTATGTAACGTACGGTCGCACTTTGGTTTCAGTGGATGAAGAAATCATATAATTAGAACACCAAACAGTAGCAAAATTATGTTGTGAGGTGGATAGTCCAATAAATGGGAAGGCCCGACAGGACAGAAATGCGACACCTGCGTATCTCTACGGCTAGAAGAGTGCCACCCCGATTGATTTGATACTGGAACACTCCCTGATGTATGCCGGGTCAATGCCGACAATCGAGGCCCGTGCCAGCCAGTTGATTTTACAGGAAATATCTTAGGCAACAGGAAGCATGTCAGACCTACGACCCGTAACTGAAGAGTCTGTGTGTTTTCACCGTATTCATTTGAAGCCGAGCCACTGTAGTTTCGTTCATCAGATGCAGTTATTCCATTCAAGACGAGTGCCATATCAAAATCCGACAACGTATGTCTTCCAACAGGAAGACTATTCTGCGGCCCTCTCCATATAATAGTTGGAGACGGACTGCATAAAAACACAATGTTAGAAAAAAATATATCAGACTGCTCACTGAAAATTTTTATAGATTCTCATCTTAGACGTCACACATGTATCCACTGTAGTTTTTCTGAGCAGTAAAATTGACATGAAGAACACCAAACAGTAGCAAAATTATGTTGTGAGGTGGATAGTCCAATAAATGGGAAGGCCCGACAGGACAGAAATGCGACACCTGCGTATCTCTACGGCTAGAAGAGTGCCACCCCGATTGATTTGATACTGGAACACTCCCTGATGTATGCCGGGTCAATGCCGACAATCGAGGCCCGTGCCAGCCAGTTGATTTTACAGGAAATATCTTAGGTAACAGGAAGCCAGCGCATCGTTTCTCGCACATATTGCGATATATACGAATATTTTGGGTTTGTTGGCTACGAGTCGGGTCACAGAATGTACCTGAACGAGTAAATGAGGATCACTGCTGCGTTGAATGACAGATTGGGCGCATCCATATATATACAAACCTGCACACCTATGTATGTGCCTACAATAATACATAATAGGCTATACATAAATGCATGCACACTTCCATGTTCCTGGATTAGGGTTTGCTTACAACCATATTATTAGTTATTTTGTGTGATATTTATTTCATCATAATTTTTTAAGTATCCAATGAATCGTTGGTAGCTGTTCAAAGAAAAGACCAAAAGTATTTTGCAAAATGAGATAAGTATCCGGTAAAGTTGGGGCTGTGAATTCAATTATATATGGACCAGCGTGCGAAATGCACGAGAACTACAACCCGACCTATAAAACATTCCTTTTGCTAACTTGCACTGAACCAGCATCTGGCCAGAGAAGACTGCTCCAAAGTTTGTCCTGGTGGGAATAAACTTTGTGCCGCAACCTGTATTCGGACGACGTATTCCGCACCCTGGGAGTTAAACCTTCAAAACGACTTAGTAACATAGTGCATAAACGTCAATTTATGAGTAACAATTGGAACAAAAATAGACCACTGCGTTGAGAGAATTGTAAACAAATCCGTAATACCGAATCTTTCTTTGATGAACAATGGACTGCATGTATTAAAAAATACTTGTAGGATGGCTAGTAGCATCATACGAGGAAACGTGAAATCGCAACAAAGAGTAAAAAAATGTGAAGTAATGATATGTTAGAAATGACTGAAATTGCAAGCTTACCGGTTTTCCCTTCCAGTAGAGGAAAACGAACAGTTGGAGAGCGACAATTCACTCTTTCCTACTTCATCGTAATTGAGTTGAACAGAATAACCCGCAGAACAGCTGCCTCCGGTCTCTTCTCACAGCCTAGTCGTTATCATAAACACCATAATAATAATTATTAGGCTATAGCAATAAACGAAACCATCATGTGTCTGAAATCAGGAAGTATGAAGCATGTATCCATGTGTGTATGTGTGACAGAGTGCTACCCGAACATAGCGTCTTCTACCATCCGCGAGGGACTGTTTGGGTTTGGGTTCGTGGATACTGGGAGCCTCTTCACCCGTCTTCGCGCCTCTTCTCCAACGCTACGTATAGTACAGGAACTATGAACATTGTGTCTGCTATAAGCTATGATTGGGAATCCGTCGGTTGGGCTCTACGGTCTGCGGAGGCAGGGCAGTGGTGGCTCTTCTAGTTATCCGAACAATGTTCGCTTATTGATTAACGTTTTGTTCTTGGTGTCCTTAGAAATTTCTTAGGTTGACGTAGGCAGCGCTTTTGTGAGGTACAAAGAAGGCACTATAGTAATTGTCCATTATAGATGCATAGAATAGATGTGTGTGTGTATATATATATATATATATATATATATATATATATATATATACATATATATATATATACATATATATATATATATGTAGCGGCGGTTGATGTGACCACTACTAGATGTAGATCGAGAGAGAGAGAACACGTTGTCGTTGACGATGTTTATTCATACGAATGTTATAGAGTATACACGCTAGGACCCCGTGTCCCGGTTGACAACGGGACAGAGGTCCGGCCTAAGCCGTGTGACGAACGCTCTGGATCCAGATCTCTCTCTGCTCCCTCTGCCTCGAGGGCTACCATTTATATAGCCCTATCTAAACCTTCCTATACACGGCATTCCTTTAAATTACATGGCGGCAGTCAGTCTGTCTGCACGTGCATCTGCCAGCTCTCCACGCTCAGAGTGTAGGCGTACATTCCTCTGAAGACTGGCCACCGACTGGCAAGTTAATTATAATGACCAGTCCAGACGGATGCATCTTAAAGGCCTACCCCCTACATACGACCACTCTTTGAAAAACGTTTGTCCTCAAACGTAAGATGCATGCATGAAATAAAAGTTTAAACAATATCTAACAGATACCTAAATGCAATAGCGGCGAATAAATGAAATGGTACAAAGTCATCAAAAGAATCAGCAGCTTAAGGCAGTTCATCACTTGTCCGAATACTAGTCGTCAAAATCGGTTACATCGTACTAAATCACTGCAATTCAAACATACGTATACATCATTAGGAAATATCTGCTGCACATGGTGTTCACTGTTCAGTACGCGTTCATATCTATTAACCACGTTCAGAGCAGACTAAGTATTGGGTCATGACAGTATGCAATGAGATTCTGTAAAAGCGCTACAAAACATCTTCGTACTTTTGCGACTCATTAGCGTATTCCGCGTTTAATCTGTATAGCGGGCTAAATCTGAATCCGACAAAAGGTACATATCCCCTCGAACGCATTTTCAGTAATGCCTGTGTTCCTGTATAAGGGAGTATCACGTGCTTTTAAGACAGAAAGGCATATCATGCCATCATGAGACCATGTGGACTATCTACTCTGTCACTGGTTATAGTGGTTGGCCCGCAGCAACTCAATTAGCTTAATTAGCTGACTTTTGGCTAAGTAACGTCTTTCGAGGAAATCATGTATACAAATAGCTGACTGCATGCCTGGTAGGCTATAACTCTGTTTCATGAAAGCCAGATGCAGAGGCACCGGTCAAACTCGGCCACAGTACTGATGCGCTTAATTAGAGCGGTAGCAACATTTAGGCACATGAGAGGAAAACGTCTAAATATTACGATCCTTAGAAGCTTAAAATCATAGCTAATCAAATCCATTGAAAATACAGAACTGCTAGAATGCTAGGACTACAACAAATACAAAGAGTTATCATCGGCCATAGATAATAATAAATTGTGCTAATAAACCCATTAATCATAAATATCAAAATTATTAGTTACGCCAAACAATATATAAATTAAACAATCAACTTCGAAATGAAGAAAACGTTGCCTTTCCAGTCCATGGATAAACCTTCAGCAGTTAGACCGTTTCTCATGAAGACAGATTCTGGAATCGAAGAATGGCGGTAGTTGCAGGCAAACTGTTCGAGAATGATAATAGGATGAAGCACTGAGACGACGAGGAAACGATGAGGAAATGATGGAAGTTGATGGCGATGGAGCCGACCCACTTCACGTCCAACCAGATAAGTGATCGTTAAGAAGAATGTTACCATGAGGTGTAGCGGTGACGGCAGCGGAGAAACGTGAAGTCGTGATCGAAACTTCGAGAGCGAACGGTGAGGCGCACCTGTCGGAGTTGATGTGAGGCGCAATGGCGTAGGCTCGCGGAATCGGCATCGAAAGGGTCCGGTAGGTAGCAGGAAGTCGTGGCATCCGTTGACTCGACGGCATTCTTGTCCACGGTGCTGATGTGCGATGTTTGGCTTGGCTTGACGTTGTTGTCGGCGTTGTTGTTAACCGCGTCACTGGCAGACGATGGCGAGATTGCGTCAGCCGACAGTTCAGGAACTGGCCGTTGAGTCGTTGAAGATGGACCAGCGTCGGGAACTTGGGTACGAAAAGGATTCGAAACCGTGGCTTCTCCACCAGATGTAGCGGCGGTTGATGTGACCACTACTAGATGTAGATCGAGAGAGAGAGAACACGTTGTCGTTGACGATGTTTATTCATACGAATGTTATAGAGTATACACGCTAGGACCCCGTGTCCCGGTTGACAACGGGACAGAGGTCCGGCCTAAGCCGTGTGACGAACGCTCTGGATCCAGATCTCTCTCTGCTCCCTCTGCCTCGAGGGCTACCATTTATATAGCCCTATCTAAACCTTCCTATACACGGCATTCCTTTAAATTACATGGCGGCAGTCAGTCTGTCTGCACGTGCATCTGCCAGCTCTCCACGCTCAGAGTGTAGGCGTACATTCCTCTGAAGACTGGCCACCGACTGGCAAGTTAATTATAATGACCAGTCCAGACGGATGCATCTTAAAGGCCTACCCCCTACATACGACCACTCTTTGAAAAACGTTTGTCCTCAAACGTAAGATGCATGCATGAAATAAAAGTTTAAACAATATCTAACAGATACCTAAATGCAATAGCGGCGAATAAATGAAATGGTACAAAGTCATCAAAAGAATCAGCAGCTTAAGGCAGTTCATCACTTGTCCGAATACTAGTCGTCAAAATCGGTTACATCGTACTAAATCACTGCAATTCAAACATACGTATACATCATTAGGAAATATCTGCTGCACATGGTGTTCACTGTTCAGTACGCGTTCATATCTATTAACCACGTTCAGAGCAGACTAAGTATTGGGTCATGACAGTATGCAATGAGATTCTGTAAAAGCGCTACAAAACATCTTCGTACTTTTGCGACTCATTAGCGTATTCCGCGTTTAATCTGTATAGCGGGCTAAATCTGAATCCGACAAAAGGTACATATCCCCTCGAACGCATTTTCAGTAATGCCTGTGTTCCTGTATAAGGGAGTATCACGTGCTTTTAAGACAGAAAGGCATATCATGCCATCATGAGACCATGTGGACTATCTACTCTGTCACTGGTTATAGTGGTTGGCCCGCAGCAACTCAATTAGCTTAATTAGCTGACTTTTGGCTAAGTAACGTCTTTCGAGGAAATCATGTATACAAATAGCTGACTGCATGCCTGGTAGGCTATAACTCTGTTTCATGAAAGCCAGATGCAGAGGCACCGGTCAAACTCGGCCACAGTACTGATGCGCTTAATTAGAGCGGTAGCAACATTTAGGCACATGAGAGGAAAACGTCTAAATATTACGATCCTTAGAAGCTTAAAATCATAGCTAATCAAATCCATTGAAAATACAGAACTGCTAGAATGCTAGGACTACAACAAATACAAAGAGTTATCATCGGCCATAGATAATAATAAATTGTGCTAATAAACCCATTAATCATAAATATCAAAATTATTAGTTACGCCAAACAATATATAAATTAAACAATCAACTTCGAAATGAAGAAAACGTTGCCTTTCCAGTCCATGGATAAACCTTCAGCAGTTAGACCGTTTCTCATGAAGACAGATTCTGGAATCGAAGAATGGCGGTAGTTGCAGGCAAACTGTTCGAGAATGATAATAGGATGAAGCACTGAGACGACGAGGAAACGATGAGGAAATGATGGAAGTTGATGGCGATGGAGCCGACCCACTTCACGTCCAACCAGATAAGTGATCGTTAAGAAGAATGTTACCATGAGGTGTAGCGGTGACGGCAGCGGAGAAACGTGAAGTCGTGATCGAAACTTCGAGAGCGAACGGTGAGGCGCACCTGTCGGAGTTGATGTGAGGCGCAATGGCGTAGGCTCGCGGAATCGGCATCGAAAGGGTCCGGTAGGTAGCAGGAAGTCGTGGCATCCGTTGACTCGACGGCATTCTTGTCCACGGTGCTGATGTGCGATGTTTGGCTTGGCTTGACGTTGTTGTCGGCGTTGTTGTTAACCGCGTCACTGGCAGACGATGGCGAGATTGCGTCAGCCGACAGTTCAGGAACTGGCCGTTGAGTCGTTGAAGATGGACCAGCGTCGGGAACTTGGGTACGAAAAGGATTCGAAACCGTGGCTTCTCCACCAGATGTAGCGGCGGTTGATGTGACCACTACTAGATGTAGATCGAGAGAGAGAGAACACGTTGTCGTTGACGATGTTTATTCATACGAATGTTATAGAGTATACACGCTAGGACCCCGTGTCCCGGTTGACAACGGGACAGAGGTCCGGCCTAAGCCGTGTGACGAACGCTCTGGATCCAGATCTCTCTCTGCTCCCTCTGCCTCGAGGGCTACCATTTATATAGCCCTATCTAAACCTTCCTATACACGGCATTCCTTTAAATTACATGGCGGCAGTCAGTCTGTCTGCACGTGCATCTGCCAGCTCTCCACGCTCAGAGTGTAGGCGTACATTCCTCTGAAGACTGGCCACCGACTGGCAAGTTAATTATAATGACCAGTCCAGACGGATGCATCTTAAAGGCCTACCCCCTACATACGACCACTCTTTGAAAAACGTTTGTCCTCAAACGTAAGATGCATGCATGAAATAAAAGTTTAAACAATATCTAACAGATACCTAAATGCAATAGCGGCGAATAAATGAAATGGTACAAAGTCATCAAAAGAATCAGCAGCTTAAGGCAGTTCATCACTTGTCCGAATACTAGTCGTCAAAATCGGTTACATCGTACTAAATCACTGCAATTCAAACATACGTATACATCATTAGGAAATATCTGCTGCACATGGTGTTCACTGTTCAGTACGCGTTCATATCTATTAACCACGTTCAGAGCAGACTAAGTATTGGGTCATGACAGTATGCAATGAGATTCTGTAAAAGCGCTACAAAACATCTTCGTACTTTTGCGACTCATTAGCGTATTCCGCGTTTAATCTGTATAGCGGGCTAAATCTGAATCCGACAAAAGGTACATATCCCCTCGAACGCATTTTCAGTAATGCCTGTGTTCCTGTATAAGGGAGTATCACGTGCTTTTAAGACAGAAAGGCATATCATGCCATCATGAGACCATGTGGACTATCTACTCTGTCACTGGTTATAGTGGTTGGCCCGCAGCAACTCAATTAGCTTAATTAGCTGACTTTTGGCTAAGTAACGTCTTTCGAGGAAATCATGTATACAAATAGCTGACTGCATGCCTGGTAGGCTATAACTCTGTTTCATGAAAGCCAGATGCAGAGGCACCGGTCAAACTCGGCCACAGTACTGATGCGCTTAATTAGAGCGGTAGCAACATTTAGGCACATGAGAGGAAAACGTCTAAATATTACGATCCTTAGAAGCTTAAAATCATAGCTAATCAAATCCATTGAAAATACAGAACTGCTAGAATGCTAGGACTACAACAAATACAAAGAGTTATCATCGGCCATAGATAATAATAAATTGTGCTAATAAACCCATTAATCATAAATATCAAAATTATTAGTTACGCCAAACAATATATAAATTAAACAATCAACTTCGAAATGAAGAAAACGTTGCCTTTCCAGTCCATGGATAAACCTTCAGCAGTTAGACCGTTTCTCATGAAGACAGATTCTGGAATCGAAGAATGGCGGTAGTTGCAGGCAAACTGTTCGAGAATGATAATAGGATGAAGCACTGAGACGACGAGGAAACGATGAGGAAATGATGGAAGTTGATGGCGATGGAGCCGACCCACTTCACGTCCAACCAGATAAGTGATCGTTAAGAAGAATGTTACCATGAGGTGTAGCGGTGACGGCAGCGGAGAAACGTGAAGTCGTGATCGAAACTTCGAGAGCGAACGGTGAGGCGCACCTGTCGGAGTTGATGTGAGGCGCAATGGCGTAGGCTCGCGGAATCGGCATCGAAAGGGTCCGGTAGGTAGCAGGAAGTCGTGGCATCCGTTGACTCGACGGCATTCTTGTCCACGGTGCTGATGTGCGATGTTTGGCTTGGCTTGACGTTGTTGTCGGCGTTGTTGTTAACCGCGTCACTGGCAGACGATGGCGAGATTGCGTCAGCCGACAGTTCAGGAACTGGCCGTTGAGTCGTTGAAGATGGACCAGCGTCGGGAACTTGGGTACGAAAAGGATTCGAAACCGTGGCTTCTCCACCAGATGTAGCGGCGGTTGATGTGACCACTACTAGATGTAGATCGAGAGAGAGAGAACACGTTGTCGTTGACGATGTTTATTCATACGAATGTTATAGAGTATACACGCTAGGACCCCGTGTCCCGGTTGACAACGGGACAGAGGTCCGGCCTAAGCCGTGTGACGAACGCTCTGGATCCAGATCTCTCTCTGCTCCCTCTGCCTCGAGGGCTACCATTTATATAGCCCTATCTAAACCTTCCTATACACGGCATTCCTTTAAATTACATGGCGGCAGTCAGTCTGTCTGCACGTGCATCTGCCAGCTCTCCACGCTCAGAGTGTAGGCGTACATTCCTCTGAAGACTGGCCACCGACTGGCAAGTTAATTATAATGACCAGTCCAGACGGATGCATCTTAAAGGCCTACCCCCTACATACGACCACTCTTTGAAAAACGTTTGTCCTCAAACGTAAGATGCATGCATGAAATAAAAGTTTAAACAATATCTAACAGATACCTAAATGCAATAGCGGCGAATAAATGAAATGGTACAAAGTCATCAAAAGAATCAGCAGCTTAAGGCAGTTCATCACTTGTCCGAATACTAGTCGTCAAAATCGGTTACATCGTACTAAATCACTGCAATTCAAACATACGTATACATCATTAGGAAATATCTGCTGCACATGGTGTTCACTGTTCAGTACGCGTTCATATCTATTAACCACGTTCAGAGCAGACTAAGTATTGGGTCATGACAGTATGCAATGAGATTCTGTAAAAGCGCTACAAAACATCTTCGTACTTTTGCGACTCATTAGCGTATTCCGCGTTTAATCTGTATAGCGGGCTAAATCTGAATCCGACAAAAGGTACATATCCCCTCGAACGCATTTTCAGTAATGCCTGTGTTCCTGTATAAGGGAGTATCACGTGCTTTTAAGACAGAAAGGCATATCATGCCATCATGAGACCATGTGGACTATCTACTCTGTCACTGGTTATAGTGGTTGGCCCGCAGCAACTCAATTAGCTTAATTAGCTGACTTTTGGCTAAGTAACGTCTTTCGAGGAAATCATGTATACAAATAGCTGACTGCATGCCTGGTAGGCTATGACTCTGTTTCATGAAAGCCAGATGCAGAGGCACCGGTCAAACTCGGCCACAGTACTGATGCGCTTAATTAGAGCGGTAGCAACATTTAGGCACATGAGAGGAAAACGTCTAAATATTACGATCCTTAGAAGCTTAAAATCATAGCTAATCAAATCCATTGAAAATACAGAACTGCTAGAATGCTAGGACTACAACAAATACAAAGAGTTATCATCGGCCATAGATAATAATAAATTGTGCTAATAAACCCATTAATCATAAATATCAAAATTATTAGTTACGCCAAACAATATATAAATTAAACAATCAACTTCGAAATGAAGAAAACGTTGCCTTTCCAGTCCATGGATAAACCTTCAGCAGTTAGACCGTTTCTCATGAAGACAGATTCTGGAATCGAAGAATGGCGGTAGTTGCAGGCAAACTGTTCGAGAATGATAATAGGATGAAGCACTGAGACGACGAGGAAACGATGAGGAAATGATGGAAGTTGATGGCGATGGAGCCGACCCACTTCACGTCCAACCAGATAAGTGATCGTTAAGAAGAATGTTACCATGAGGTGTAGCGGTGACGGCAGCGGAGAAACGTGAAGTCGTGATCGAAACTTCGAGAGCGAACGGTGAGGCGCACCTGTCGGAGTTGATGTGAGGCGCAATGGCGTAGGCTCGCGGAATCGGCATCGAAAGGGTCCGGTAGGTAGCAGGAAGTCGTGGCATCCGTTGACTCGACGGCATTCTTGTCCACGGTGCTGATGTGCGATGTTTGGCTTGGCTTGACGTTGTTGTCGGCGTTGTTGTTAACCGCGTCACTGGCAGACGATGGCGAGATTGCGTCAGCCGACAGTTCAGGAACTGGCCGTTGAGTCGTTGAAGATGGACCAGCGTCGGGAACTTGGGTACGAAAAGGATTCGAAACCGTGGCTTCTCCACCAGATGTAGCGGCGGTTGATGTGACCACTACTAGATGTAGATCGAGAGAGAGAGAACACGTTGTCGTTGACGATGTTTATTCATACGAATGTTATAGAGTATACACGCTAGGACCCCGTGTCCCGGTTGACAACGGGACAGAGGTCCGGCCTAAGCCGTGTGACGAACGCTCTGGATCCAGATCTCTCTCTGCTCCCTCTGCCTCGAGGGCTACCATTTATATAGCCCTATCTAAACCTTCCTATACACGGCATTCCTTTAAATTACATGGCGGCAGTCAGTCTGTCTGCACGTGCATCTGCCAGCTCTCCACGCTCAGAGTGTAGGCGTACATTCCTCTGAAGACTGGCCACCGACTGGCAAGTTAATTATAATGACCAGTCCAGACGGATGCATCTTAAAGGCCTACCCCCTACATACGACCACTCTTTGAAAAACGTTTGTCCTCAAACGTAAGATGCATGCATGAAATAAAAGTTTAAACAATATCTAACAGATACCTAAATGCAATAGCGGCGAATAAATGAAATGGTACAAAGTCATCAAAAGAATCAGCAGCTTAAGGCAGTTCATCACTTGTCCGAATACTAGTCGTCAAAATCGGTTACATCGTACTAAATCACTGCAATTCAAACATACGTATACATCATTAGGAAATATCTGCTGCACATGGTGTTCACTGTTCAGTACGCGTTCATATCTATTAACCACGTTCAGAGCAGACTAAGTATTGGGTCATGACAGTATGCAATGAGATTCTGTAAAAGCGCTACAAAACATCTTCGTACTTTTGCGACTCATTAGCGTATTCCGCGTTTAATCTGTATAGCGGGCTAAATCTGAATCCGACAAAAGGTACATATCCCCTCGAACGCATTTTCAGTAATGCCTGTGTTCCTGTATAAGGGAGTATCACGTGCTTTTAAGACAGAAAGGCATATCATGCCATCATGAGACCATGTGGACTATCTACTCTGTCACTGGTTATAGTGGTTGGCCCGCAGCAACTCAATTAGCTTAATTAGCTGACTTTTGGCTAAGTAACGTCTTTCGAGGAAATCATGTATACAAATAGCTGACTGCATGCCCGGTAGGCTATAACTCTGTTTCATGAAAGCCAGATGCAGAGGCACCGGTCAAACTCGGCCACAGTACTGATGCGCTTAATTAGAGCGGTAGCAACATTTAGGCACATGAGAGGAAAACGTCTAAATATTACGATCCTTAGAAGCTTAAAATCATAGCTAATCAAATCCATTGAAAATACAGAACTGCTAGAATGCTAGGACTACAACAAATACAAAGAGTTATCATCGGCCATAGATAATAATAAATTGTGCTAATAAACCCATTAATCATAAATATCAAAATTATTAGTTACGCCAAACAATATATAAATTAAACAATCAACTTCGAAATGAAGAAAACGTTGCCTTTCCAGTCCATGGATAAACCTTCAGCAGTTAGACCGTTTCTCATGAAGACAGATTCTGGAATCGAAGAATGGCGGCAGTTGCAGGCAAACTGTTCGAGAATGATAATAGGATGAAGCACTGAGACGACGAGGAAACGATGAGGAAATGATGGAAGTTGATGGCGATGGAGCCGACCCACTTCACGTCCAACCAGATAAGTGATCGTTAAGAAGAATGTTACCATGAGGTGTAGCGGTGACGGCAGCGGAGAAACGTGAAGTCGTGATCGAAACTTCGAGAGCGAACGGTGAGGCGCACCTGTCGGAGTTGATGTGAGGCGCAATGGCGTAGGCTCGCGGAATCGGCATCGAAAGGGTCCGGTAGGTAGCAGGAAGTCGTGGCATCCGTTGACTCGACGGCATTCTTGTCCACGGTGCTGATGTGCGATGTTTGGCTTGGCTTGACGTTGTTGTCGGCGTTGTTGTTAACCGCGTCACTGGCAGACGATGGCGAGATTGCGTCAGCCGACAGTTCAGGAACTGGCCGTTGAGTCGTTGAAGATGGACCAGCGTCGGGAACTTGGGTACGAAAAGGATTCGAAACCGTGGCTTCTCCACCAGATGTAGCGGCGGTTGATGTGACCACTACTAGATGTAGATCGAGAGAGAGAGAACACGTTGTCGTTGACGATGTTTATTCATACGAATGTTATAGAGTATACACGCTAGGACCCCGTGTCCCGGTTGACAACGGGACAGAGGTCCGGCCTAAGCCGTGTGACGAACGCTCTGGATCCAGATCTCTCTCTGCTCCCTCTGCCTCGAGGGCTACCATTTATATAGCCCTATCTAAACCTTCCTATACACGGCATTCCTTTAAATTACATGGCGGCAGTCAGTCTGTCTGCACGTGCATCTGCCAGCTCTCCACGCTCAGAGTGTAGGCGTACATTCCTCTGAAGACTGGCCACCGACTGGCAAGTTAATTATAATGACCAGTCCAGACGGATGCATCTTAAAGGCCTACCCCCTACATACGACCACTCTTTGAAAAACGTTTGTCCTCAAACGTAAGATGCATGCATGAAATAAAAGTTTAAACAATATCTAACAGATACCTAAATGCAATAGCGGCGAATAAATGAAATGGTACAAAGTCATCAAAAGAATCAGCAGCTTAAGGCAGTTCATCACTTGTCCGAATACTAGTCGTCAAAATCGGTTACATCGTACTAAATCACTGCAATTCAAACATACGTATACATCATTAGGAAATATCTGCTGCACATGGTGTTCACTGTTCAGTACGCGTTCATATCTATTAACCACGTTCAGAGCAGACTAAGTATTGGGTCATGACAGTATGCAATGAGATTCTGTAAAAGCGCTACAAAACATCTTCGTACTTTTGCGACTCATTAGCGTATTCCGCGTTTAATCTGTATAGCGGGCTAAATCTGAATCCGACAAAAGGTACATATCCCCTCGAACGCATTTTCAGTAATGCCTGTGTTCCTGTATAAGGGAGTATCACGTGCTTTTAAGACAGAAAGGCATATCATGCCATCATGAGACCATGTGGACTATCTACTCTGTCACTGGTTATAGTGGTTGGCCCGCAGCAACTCAATTAGCTTAATTAGCTGACTTTTGGCTAAGTAACGTCTTTCGAGGAAATCATGTATACAAATAGCTGACTGCATGCCTGGTAGGCTATAACTCTGTTTCATGAAAGCCAGATGCAGAGGCACCGGTCAAACTCGGCCACAGTACTGATGCGCTTAATTAGAGCGGTAGCAACATTTAGGCACATGAGAGGAAAACGTCTAAATATTACGATCCTTAGAAGCTTAAAATCATAGCTAATCAAATCCATTGAAAATACAGAACTGCTAGAATGCTAGGACTACAACAAATACAAAGAGTTATCATCGGCCATAGATAATAATAAATTGTGCTAATAAACCCATTAATCATAAATATCAAAATTATTAGTTACGCCAAACAATATATAAATTAAACAATCAACTTCGAAATGAAGAAAACGTTGCCTTTCCAGTCCATGGATAAACCTTCAGCAGTTAGACCGTTTCTCATGAAGACAGATTCTGGAATCGAAGAATGGCGGTAGTTGCAGGCAAACTGTTCGAGAATGATAATAGGATGAAGCACTGAGACGACGAGGAAACGATGAGGAAATTATGGAAGTTGATGGCGATGGAGCCGACCCACTTCACGTCCAACCAGATAAGTGATCGTTAAGAAGAATGTTACCATGAGGTGTAGCGGTGACGGCAGCGGAGAAACGTGAAGTCGTGATCGAAACTTCGAGAGCGAACGGTGAGGCGCACCTGTCGGAGTTGATGTGAGGCGCAATGGCGTAGGCTCGCGGAATCGGCATCGAAAGGGTCCGGTAGGTAGCAGGAAGTCGTGGCATCCGTTGACTCGACGGCATTCTTGTCCACGGTGCTGATGTGCGATGTTTGGCTTGGCTTGACGTTGTTGTCGGCGTTGTTGTTAACCGCGTCACTGGCAGACGATGGCGAGATTGCGTCAGCCGACAGTTCAGGAACTGGCCGTTGAGTCGTTGAAGATGGACCAGCGTCGGGAACTTGGGTACGAAAAGGATTCGAAACCGTGGCTTCTCCACCAGATGTAGCGGCGGTTGATGTGACCACTACTAGATGTAGATCGAGAGAGAGAGAACACGTTGTCGTTGACGATGTTTATTCATACGAATGTTATAGAGTATACACGCTAGGACCCCGTGTCCCGGTTGACAACGGGACAGAGGTCCGGCCTAAGCCGTGTGACGAACGCTCTGGATCCAGATCTCTCTCTGCTCCCTCTGCCTCGAGGGCTACCATTTATATAGCCCTATCTAAACCTTCCTATACACGGCATTCCTTTGAATTACATGGCGGCAGTCAGTCTGTCTGCACGTGCATCTGCCAGCTCTCCACGCTCAGAGTGTAGGCGTACATTCCTCTGAAGACTGGCCACCGACTGGCAAGTTAATTATAATGACCAGTCCAGACGGATGCATCTTAAAGGCTTACCCCCTACATATATATATAAATATTCAGCTGCCATATTTTCTAGATAGTTGTATCGGAGTCCTTGAAAATTTTAAAAATAATCAACACAATTAAACAGAGCAATTCCCTAGTGCACAGTAGGTAATAAAGCCCGTATAAACACCCGTAGCCGTACAGAGCACCCTCATAGCCCCACATCACATGCCTGTAACATCAGATCATGTAAATGGTTTGTTTCTGTTTATTCATTTCATGCAGTTCACTGAACTAGGAACAATGATTTCTGGGTTATTTTTAGAGGACTCTGCTCTTCGACACTTTATTGGTCATAGACCTTGAAGTATTAAATTGAAAACAATTGTTATCGGACAACCAACCTCGGATTTTTTTTAATGATGCTTGTGCCTTAGACATGTAGCTCTATACGTAAACGAAATCAATCTCTTTTTAACGGTCACTTAATCATTTCAAGATGTAGGCCTATTATAGCATTTATCCTAAGTGAAAGTTCTTTGCAATCTAATCCGTTAATTCATCATGCCCGAAATAACCCACATGCAGATAATATATTAGACAGAAAATGCAGGCGAGTGTACAAGCAATACTTATTTTAATTGCAATATCAAATGACTTTTAAATATCATGTGGGTGCGCACTAGGCTAGCTGTTCTAAATTGTGAAGCCATATGGCCACCAGGACAAATCTTTATTATGAGATTTCTATTTTTTGGTGCCCCAAAGTGCGATCACACTTCAAAATGAGCACATCAACTGTACACTATCGATGGGAAGATCACATGTCAATGAGGAAGAGTGGATGCCTGCACTGATATGCCAAGGTTAAGGAAATGGAAATCGCGAATGCTTCACATCCATGGCTACCACTCGGGATTAACCAAAGGGACTGCTGTTCCATATTTTTTATCAAGTGACAGTTTGTAAAAGCTCGCGTCATTTGGGATTCTCCTTGAGAGAGTTTGAACGACGAATAGTAATTCAAATCTTCATTGAAACACTTTGCAAGAGTTCAGTGTATTTCCGGTGAGGCAATGAAACCGTAAAACATTTTGTAATCAGTTCTGTAGGCCTACTGTTTAAAAATTAAATATATTTAAAATATCTCGCGCCCTTTACAGTGCTAAGTATTTCATATATATACACGGGCATTAGAGAATAAAGACGAACAAGCGATATCATGCGACAAGATGGGGTTCAAATCCCTGCCAGGACAGAAATTTTTTAGCGATTTCATCTCCATCTGCAGCCTCTAGCCACTCAATCGCTGAGTTATAATGAATACATTGTAGGCCTAATCGTAATTTGTAACTTCTATTGCGCTGGTGTCTAATGCACAAAGCATCACTCGATTGCACACCAAAACCAAACCGTAATCAAGTCAGTATCCAGAAGTATCTTTAGAAACAATTGTCAGTATCTTTAATTAAGTACTGAGTTAAGGATGATGGATGATTGACTGCTTTCCACTTACTGTACTACTACCCAGGTGGCCCTTGTAGCGGGGTCAGTTGACCCCTTTTGGGCCTCCTGTGTAGCCAAACTTTGGAATATAATAATAATACATGTTTCTGCTTTAACTGTAAAAGTTTGGTTACCAAATAAACAAGTGTCAAGTGTCAAGATCATTCCGTAGGACGCACACTGACCACACACTATCGGTGTAAAGATCAGCCAGCTAGGGACATGGTTGTACACCTGCCCTCATGAGGATGCCGAGGTTATGAAAAATGAAGTCGTCATCTAGTTATAGGCATTGCTGTGGAGGGTTGCTTAATGTACTGCAATTCATATTCTTCTGGTAACTGTATTTTTCAACCTGAATATTATAAAGTTCTATCCTAAAGCAAAACGCAGGACAACAGTAGGTCCTATAACAACGGAAACAGCGTCCAGTAAGAGGGGTTGTGTCTGTCTATGAATAAGCTGGTTCCCGCGACTTCACTTTTTGGGCGCTGTAGAAATCTCGAGATTTCGATTACGATAAATAATTTGAAAAATATTACTACCTAAATCATCATCCCGTTGCCGAGAAAGCAAAATTTAGGCTTTAAAACTTAATTTAAATCATGGTAAAGGTCAAAAGCTCTTTCAGCTCTCTTCCTTTAACAGTGTTTTATTGTATTTTCGTTACTCTTCATTAAAACTTGAGTCTAATATAGCATAACTGTCGCTTTAACATATTTCAGCTGGAACACATTAATGCTTTAATCAACATACATGCACTCAAGATGTCACAATCACCGAATGAAACCCGAGTAGCTATTATCCGAGTAATCATTAGTAAGATTCATTTCGAAGCGTTAATTAATAATAGTTCTGCATAAATCAAAACCAATAAGAAATTTTATATTGCTACACATAGTAAGTTTGGATGCAAACAATGAAGAGCAAATACGATTTTTTTCTTTACGACAACATAGTCCGTTTCATAAAAGCTTGTATATGCTAGTGGGGAGACGCGGCCTGGAGTCAATAAAAAGTTTCAATCCAGAGTCAGACTTCATATGGAGAACTTATATAGCGCCTCTTCAAGGCTATCTACTCAGAAGCACTCCCGACCCAACCCCGGCTGAAGAGCGGGGTTGAAGAGCAGACTTGTCTTTGACCCGTATGCAATTAATATTTCACTTTCTTCAAACCAAGTTCCAAGTATGGATTCACTTCCTTCGGAACCAGACTCTGGTATGTATTCGCTCCTTTTGGACCCAGATCCAAGTATGGATTCAGTTCTTTAGTAATCAGATCTAAGTATGGATTTACTTCTTTCGAAACTAGATCCAAGTATGGATTCATTTCTTTCGAAACCAGATCTAGGTATGGATTCACTTCTTTCGAAACCAGATCCAAGTATGGATTCACTTCTTTTGGGCTCAAATCCGATTTTTTTAGATCCAAGTTGCGATTGACTTTTTCTCGATTGAGATCCGAGTAAGTACTTGGTGATCCCGTTTGTTTTTTTGACTTTGGGAATTTTTCGGATTCACTTTGCTCTGATTCATGACCGTTGATTTGTTGCTGATCTAATTTCCCACCAATTCTGACTTTCTCTAAAGGATCTGAATGCCCCGTATCGTCATACGCAGTATCTTCATCCAGCATAGGTCTACCTCTGCCCACGACTTCTCTCTGTGGCGCATCTATTGATTCATAACGGTTGTATCCGTGGATATCAGACGAGTGGAGCGTTGCACCTTCTCTAAGCGCCAGTTCTTTCCGTACCTGATCAATGGAATCATAACCTATCTGTTCATACATGCTGTCGATGTTTCCTACTGTTTGCAAAGGAAGATCCACTGATTCATATCCTACATCCTCATGTATACTGGGAAGATTTGGCAAACTCCTGTGTTTCGTTCGTTGGTTGACGACTGAAATAGAAAGTAATATAATAATAGGATCATTGGATACACAGATCTCATCCCTAAGTTGCATTATTCAGAAGCTCTTCACAGTGGATTTACGGGCTACACAAGTGGTCGGCGTTCTGGACTATCAGCTCAGTGGTCTGAGATTCAAATGCGCGCCATAACAGAAAATTTTCAGGAATGTTTGCTCCACTTGGTTGGAATGGGAATGTCAGGCGGCAAAGAAGTGGATTGACCCTTCGCCTTCGCATGTCCACGCTACGAAAGTTGAGTCTATAGTACTTCATACCCATGGCTGCCCTCGGGATATCTTGTTGACTGATTTTCTTCTCTTCTTCTGTCACAGTGCAGCAGTGATAAGGGAAGCAGCATTAATCGAGAGCATCTCGAACAGGAGTTGCTTTCGACGCTGCAACTGTAGACATCCATTAAAAGAGAGGAAGACAAATTGCCAGCAACTGAAAAGAGGATGACTGAGGCTATCTGAGCGCTACCAGGAAGATAAGCGAGAACGCTCTATATGGCGGTCCGATTTGCCAATCATGGAAAAGTGGCAGTCTTCTGATTGGATTATTGATATTGCTCAACGTCAAGGTGCCAGCTTCATCCAAAATATATGGACATTGCCATACTCTCCAGGTAGATGGAAGGAGGGAGGCAGGCAGAGAGAAGATAGCTAGACCAAATCAAGCAGTTGACCTACATTCTAGAGGAGTGGCAGTCACCTCAATTAAACTCTGATGGGCTGACGGTCAAGCTCTGTGACTGACGGTTGCTAGGTATAACTGGTTATAAGTACATCAAGGTTCCACAGAATTTAGCCACTCTGACTTGGAGTGGCGGCGCTGGCGCTATATAAGTTCTCGTTTACAATTAAAATTCTGTTCTCGTTTTGTGATTCTAGCGCTATTAGTCTAGTATATTTTCTGTTCGATGTCTATCTTCGAATACAAGGAAACACATCATTAAAGCATTCAGATAGATTATTTCGAGGCTTAGACACCTGATCACACCTAACCGTCAATCCAAAACTGAGCTAACTTTTATTATAACTTTCATACTAAAAAATATATTTTTAAAGTTGCTATCGGAAGATCAATGAAGTGATATAATTTAGGATCAGAAGAGACCCGAAGCAAACAACCTCACAACTAGTTAAAGAACATCCAGTGAGCTCCTTACCACCGGAACTTTGTTTCAAACGTGAGCAGGGAAGTTTTACGATGAGTAAAATAACGAGACCGAAAGCTCCGGCGCCTAATATTATCCACCACACTACCGATATCTTTTCATTCTGACTGACTGCCTCTGTAAAGAAGATGTACATTAAAATTAGAAAAAGCCTTTCAAAACCATTTCAACAACGTTAGCATTAGCAATCATGTTTTCTTTGCAATTTTATGTCTGAGAGTAAAATGTTCGATCGTTAAATCGTAATTAGTATTACTTCCAAAAGCAAGGAGCAACAACTGCTTATTCTTTCATACATGTCTATGTTTGAAAATTCATTCATTAACTCGAATTATTCGTTAAGTGTTAATAAGAAGTGATAGCATTAACTTGTATTTTGTTTACCTGGCGAAGACCAATTATATAAGTAACGAAGGGTTATCGTGCCACTTCCTCGGCTGTATCTGTTGTCACCAACGCATCTGTATTCTCCGAGGAATTTAACACAATCAGCAGAGCAGCTTGGATCAATCATTATGATTAAAAAATCCTTAGCCACGTAGACGAAAGGCGGTTCGTCACGAACTGAGTCATTAAATGGTTCTGTCTTGTACCATCGAACAGTAGGAGGTGTTCTAGGATCAGAAGTTACATTGCACTGAAAGACAAATTGCTTTTCCTCCAGGAAATCAACTGACAGATTTTTTGAACCTCTAATCGTCACTTCTGTCTTCACTGAGAAAACAGAAACAAACACAACAGCCATTAACATTAATCAATGTCATGACAATAATAACAGTACGAATAATAATAATCAAAATAATATTAATATCATTATTATGTTTACTATTAGCATAAAAACATAAAAATTATTATTTTCTGGAAAGTTTGATCCAGTGGGAATGGAATACAGAAATTCGTCCGATTGATTAATCGCAGATAACGATAAAATTTATGATACAAAGATAAGTAAATATTTCATATTTACTTAACTTAGTAACTTACGAATTCGCTACCTAGTCCTGTTCACTCTTTCAGTTCTCTGGTTCCATTATAGCTTAAACACTTAGAACTCGCTTATTCTTTGTTGTCCGTGGTCTTGATTCTCTGATCTACAGATATTTTACCTGGTTTGTCGTACTAAAATAGAATTATTATCCGATTCAACGACGCGCATGCCTTGAACAGTATGATATCGGCGTGATGGAAGTCGCTGCAGTAGGAATTGCGACATAAAATACTAATAGCATTAGGCTCAGTTACTTATTTGCAACCTATATGCAGCCACTCAATGAGGCGTTTTGTCTGTAACCACACAAATTAAACTTACTGAGAACGTTAAGGTATCCTGATGCAAATGCGTATCCATGAACGTTGCTTGCATTGCACTGAATAAACGTCTGGTCCGTTTTCCTTTTTCGGTCGACACAGTTTCGACAAACGTCTCTGATCGTCAGACTTCTTCTGCCGTTGGTGAACACAAATCTTGTGGGAGGATTGTTAGCTATAAATGCATATCATGCGTTTGGATAATTTGAAGGCCCATTCTAGAATTTCTGAAGGATTATTAAATTACTAAAAACAGTGAAACAGTTATTAAAATTTCTCAGAAAGGGTTATACCACCTTTCCTAACCTTTTCATCAGTAGCCTCAGCTTCATAAAATTATTTCGTTTGGTTTAAATATTTTTATTTATTGGATTATGTAATTCGCGACATCATCGCCTTTGTAAGGTTCCAGAAGATGCTGTATGGCTAAATTGATTACGCTCAAGAACGTAGCTCTCACAGATCTTAAAGTTGTCCATTAGAAGCAATAGTAATGGAGGACAGGCTCTTAATTTGTTCACATTCATTGGTAATAAATTATATCTTAATCTAATCTAATGGATTGTATTACACGGTCATCATAAAGCATAAGACATCAATCGATAATCACTTAAGCTGAAATGGCAATCAAGAAATTTCTATGGTACTTCATTCCGACATACAAAAGAGACCCATAATGCACATGCTTATTTAATGCAATGAAAGCAACATTTCATGCATATTAATATTGAGATTTAGCTTTTTAAGCCAAAGTTTCTGTTACAAAATTTTATGGCAGCAGGTTATGAATTAAAAAGCAAAGAAGAAATACGAAACCGCTTCAGTGTTATGGAAGACTACTCACCGTCTATTGGCTGCTCATTCTGAAGCCAGACAATCTGAGCCTCAGGTATGGCGAAGGGGTTGCAGCTGAAGGTAACCGACTCCCCTTCAGTTACGCTGATATTTAGTGGACCATCTGTCTCGCTCTTAAACTCCGGTGCAGCTGTTTGACATAGGCAACATTACAATTTAAAGGTAACATTTCGCATTTATAATTGATTATAGAGTTACTGTCATAATAATATCAAATATAATAATAATAATAATAATAATAATAATAATAATAATAATAATAATAATAATAATAATAATAATAATAATAATAATAATAATAATAATAATAATAATAAACCCTGAAGACGAGGCCTGACCCTCCAGACAATAAATCTGCTCTTAAATAATTTTTCCAAATCCTGAGGGATCCATGATACCTCGGGTAAAAAAAAAAAAATAATAATAATAATAATAATAATAAAAATTACAATGAGATTTATAATAATACTAGAGCTGGTACGATGGTTGACAGATGCAACCCATGGTCCACTAGGAACACGCTAGGCTACCTGTTCCAAATATTCTCGGTAACTCTCCAACGTCATGTTTTCTGATGCCTAATTACTTAAAGAGTATGTTATAGAACACTATCTGCTTTTCCTGGAGTTCACCATACTAAATTCTTCACCCGATAACAATGATAACTTGTCGAGTCATAGTCAAAAACAGACGGTAACAATTCTGCGGAGCCATTTAGGTCTCTACCAATCATTCGTATCTCAGGCAAAAAGTAATTATGATAATAATACGGCCTACGACTACTAATGTTAATACTAATAATAAAAATAAACTTAATAAAATGTAAAAAAGTAGAAAAAATAAAATTAATAGCAATGACATCATTGGCGTAAACTTGTCCAAAATATTGAGGGTTATATGGGGTCTGTACCAGAGGGGCCAAAAAAAAAAAGCTTTTTCATGAGGAAAAGTTGTTTTTTGTTGGTTTTTTCGTTTTTTTCGCTTTCATGGTTTTGGTTGTTTGGTTGTTTTGAAGATTTTCGGATGTCGGATCATAAAAATCATGAAAAATGGCTGTGAACAAGAGCTCCAACTCAGTTTAATTCAGTTGCGGTTTCCCTTGAATTAAAAATCGTTAAATCAGTGTTATTAAAATAACTTCTAAAAATATGAAATTTATTTTTTAAACAAAAAAAACAAATTTTGAGGTTTGGACTCAGTGCAAATAACAGCAAATTGTATATGTCTGAAAACATAATTTTCGAAATTATTCTTCGTACGCAGAAACAGTTTCGCAGATCTGATGGCAAACACGTATGCTAAATATTAATGAGGAAACCAGATATAATGTAAAAGCTCTCGATTTTTGAGATCACCTACCATCGCTCTGAGTAGAAATGATACGGCAGAAGCAAGCGAATGTTACCAGAATAAAAACGCATTTCATTCTCAGCTTCTTATCTACAAATTCAGATTTGTAGTCTTTCTGTACACATATTGAAAACAGCAAGTAGGCTATGTAGGTAACAGCGCGTAGATGATATTTCTTGATTCATAAGGAATATTACAGACTCGATTATTAGAGTCTGAAGACAGGTTCAATCCATTGCTTGTACACCGCATCACAGTCTCATCTCTTGTAGGCCATCATCTCTTCTTATACCACTCGTCAAACTAACCCGGTTTAAGGTTTGCTCACAACTATATTAAGCTTACTAGTTAGTTTGTATGATATTTATATAGGCCTAATCCTAATTTTTTACAATAGCCTTTAAAGCGTGGGTAGCTGTAGGCCTATGAAGAAAAGACCACACACAATTCTTTTGCAAAATGAGAGAAGAGACGTATCCGATCAAGTTGGTGTAGTCACTGTAGTGAATTCCACGACATATAGACCAGCGTGCAAGAAAACACGAGAACCATAGGAGCTATTCCATTCTGGTATATTGCACTGAACCAGTAACTGGCCAGAGGCGACTACTTCAAAGTTTATACTATAGTGGGATTAAAGTTTGTGCCGTAACCTGCATTCGAACGGCGTATTACGCACTGTGGGAGTTAAGGCTTCAAAATACATAGCGATATAGTGCAGACAACACCAATTTATAAAGAACGATTGGAACAAAAATGATTCATTGCGTTGACAGAATTGTAAACAAACCTGTAATGCCGAACTGTTGATGTACAATGGGTTGCGTGTACTAATAGCGTCATATAAAGTATCACGAAATCGTACTGTGCCTGTAACAACGGGTAAAACAAGTAAAGTGCTAAAATGTAAAAAATGACGGAAAGTATAAACTTACCGGTTTTCTCAACTGGGAGAAAACGAACAGGTTGCAGAGCGACTGATCTGTACAATTCACTCGTTCCTATACTTCATAAAAAATGAGTTGAAGAGAATAATCACCAGAACAGCAGCCGATGGTTTTTTCACATCCTATAGGCCTAGTCACTATCATAGACATGCACTTTAATTACAGCAATTAACCAGAACGACCACGTGTCTCAAAGAGTGTGGGAATTGTAGATAAAAGATTGGGGGGTGAACATTTTATCCGTATTTTGCAAACTGATGTCAACGAAATTTGAAACCAGCTGATTTCAATGCTAGCAGTTTTGCAAGTCAGACTCGAATCAAAATCAATTCCTTTGTTGTGAATATTAAAAATATTTATACATGATGCACTATGGAAATGTCTTCTCCTTGTCAGAGATGCAGAGTCAAGAAATGCTAAATCACACTAGCACAACTGACGGGTTGGAAACGACCCCCTGGTGTGTGTGCGTGCGTGCGTGCGTGCGTGCCTGCGTGCGTGCGTACGTGTGTGTGTGTGTGTGTGTGTGTGTGTGTGTGTGTGTGTGTGTGTGTGTGTGTGTGTGTGTGTGTGTAAGGAACACTTAACTGTGAGGGTCCTAAGAAAGACTATAAATTGAACCCCCAACCAGCCCGACAATTTCCACCCTGGTCTCAAATCAGGAAGAATGCCCTGGAGCTAACGATTACGACATCATAAATATATGCTCATGTAGAAATGTATAGTGCATTTATGAAGCATAAGTTTGCGCGTATGTATGTATGTGTGTAATATGTATGTATGCATGTATGTATGTACCTATGTTTGTATATATGAATTTATATATGTGCCTGTATTCATTCATTCATTCATTCATTCAGAGTACTTAAATTGTGGCTCTATATGGTACCTACTCAGAGACGCTGCCTGTCCACTTGAAGATGGGCAAAGAGAACCGCTAGGAAGAGCTTTAGAAGTGCCAATGGCAACCCTGGCTAAAAACACGCAGATCTAAACGCAGACTTCTCGAAGCGGATGTAGTAGAATGTTCAACAGAAACATTTTAACCTCGAGCTTTAGGAAGAATTCTTCATCTTTCCAATTTTAAATTGACAATATGTGTATGTACAAATATGTATCACTAAAAGATGCCCGGATGTAGTACACAGTAAGTTATACCACCCTGATAAGCACTCTCATCCTCACAAAGCAGTCTCACAATCACAATCCTGAAACATCGCAGGTCTGTAACATCAGACCAGAGTTAAATGTTGTGTTTCTGTTCATTTATTTATGCAGTTCATGGAAATAGAAATAGTGATTTTTAGGTTACTTTGAGAGTAACCAGGAACTCTGCTCTTCGACACTTTATCGATCATAGAACTTGGAGTCACTAATTAAAAATAATTCTATCGGATATCAGGCTTTTTATGATAGGTACCAATTACTTTTAATAGGCGCATAATTCTTTACATAAGCAGTTCAATATCTTTTAACTGGTCACTGTCTTGATTATTTCCAGATGTAGTTAGTATGTGATTTTGTCGGATTGATGCTTTATGCTTTAGACATAGGCCCAAGGAAGTTACTAATTTACAGGCTCAATCGGATCAATTTTAACTGGTCACTTGATCATTTCTAGATGTATACCCTGTATCCATCTGTAGTTTCTATTATTACAACTCAGCCGTAATATCTGCACATGATCGGTGAAAGTCTTTGCAATCCCTATCCCTTAACTCATCATGCCCTGAACAACCCGCATGCTGGCATATTAGACAGAACACGCATGCGAGTGTGCTCTATGTACTTAGGATTTACTTATTTCAGTAGCAGTATTAAATGACTTTTAATTATCACATGGTGCGCAGTAACCTAGCCGTTCTAGACCGCCAAGAGAAATTGCCACATGGACAGCTATATATTGTCAGATTCCTATTCTCTAGTGGCCCAACGAGAGATGCACTACAGAATGAGCACGTCGACTGTACACTGTCTTTGAGAAGATCAGATGCTGAGGAAGAAGAATACCAGTTCTGAAATGAAAAGGCTTTGGAAATAGAAGTTGATATTGCTTTACATCCATGGCTACCGCTCGGGATTAACTAAAGGAAATTCTATGTTATCAAGGGACAGTTTTGTAAATGCTCGCATCATCTGCGATACTCTTTATGACAGTTTTGTAAATGCTCGCATCATCTGCGATACTCTTTATGACATAGGTCTTATAGAAGTTATTAAGTACATTTTACATGCCTACAGCTCTAATTGTAGGCCTACCCGGATAAAGCTCGTTAAACTGATCGTTTGCTTGTTTCCGGATGTAGCCTGTGTCCAAATTTGAATTGTAAAATTGCAAGTAAGTCGTAAACTTACAATTGCATGATGTCGGGCCTATGTGGAAGCTCTCGTGATACAACTTGTCAACTGGCTGTACACGAACTCATCATTCCCGGAACCAAACTCATGTAGGCTTAAATCAGGGCGTTCAGGCGGTGTGGATTATGTGCGAGCTATAATTATTTAGATCGCTATATTAAATTATTTTAATTATTGTCTGGGTACGCAATAGCCAAATCCTCGCTATGGCATAGATAGTCCAAGATTGTTATTCTACTAGTGCCTCAAAGTGAAATCAACTATTAAACAAGTACAACGACTGTAGTCTGCATTGTAGATGAAAGATTAGATGGCGAAGAAGAAGACGTCACTCAAGCCTTCATATCCCAAGGCTGAAAAAAAATAGGTCACTAATGTTTTACACCCACGGCTACATCTCGGGGTAGTGAATTAATAGATGCAGTTTAGTTTCCTAGTGGAAATAGCCTGTGTTGGTAATTGTTTGTTCAATAAGTACTTCATAATTATTTTTTCACTACTAACTTGTTCAACTACAGTTTTGGATATAACACTCTTAAACACAAGTTTTTTGTTCTTTATTTTATCTGGAAAATTCTACGTGTTAACTAAAACGTAGAATAAACTTGCGAGCATAACAGCAACACTACCATGGCTGGACCGTAGTACACCCAATTTGGGCACACGGTGCTCGAATTAGGGCCCCGTGTCCTAATACTATGGGCATTTTCGGTCTTTTCATTTGCACAACTTAAATTGTTTCATACTCTATTGTATGTATTCAACCTATTTTAATTTCCTACTGTTTCAGCTAACCAAATAACACGCCCAAATTGGGTAACTGTACCCTACACAAAACACATGGTGCCAAGGTTGTTGGCACCAAGTGAAATCTGTAAGAAATCCAACTCGTCAAGTGACTGTGCACGAACTCATCGTTCCCAGAAACAATCCACGTGTAGGCATAAAACAGGGCTCGGGTGGCGGGTGTGCATTACACGTATGAGCGAGCTGTAATTATTTAGCTCGCTATGTTGAATTACTTTGAACTATTTTTTATACGCGATAGCCTTATGGTTAGCGTTCTATACTGTCAAGCAAAATCTTCGCCCCGGACAGATAAACATTCCAAAATTCCAATTTCTTTAGTGAATCAAAGTGAGATTAACCATAAAGTGAGCACATCGACTGTACATCGTCGGCGAAAAGATCAGATGGCGAAGAATAAGACTGGATAACCAACCTCGTGTCCTAAGGCTTCCACGTGAAGTCACTAATTCTTCACACCCATGGCATCTCTCGGGTTTAGCTGAGGAGAGAGCTGCTCTACATAGGCTATTCTATGCCATCAAGTGACTGTTTCGTTAATATTCACATCATCCGTGATTTTGTTTACGAGCGTTTGAACGATGAAGATATATTT
Organism: Allolobophora icterica; assembly: GCA_963556255.1. Classification (NCBI taxonomy): domain Eukaryota; kingdom Metazoa; phylum Annelida; class Clitellata; order Crassiclitellata; family Lumbricidae; genus Allolobophora; species Allolobophora icterica. The sequence continues at coordinate 39,435,280 of OY744617.1, read as the reverse complement.
GAATCTATTATTTAGACACTGTACAAACGAAGGAAGCTTTCTTACTTCGGACACCTGATGAGGAAGAAGGGAGACTGCCTGGAAAAAGAGATAGTGCAGGGTACAGTCCCAGGGGCAAGAGCACAAGGAAGACCGAGGATGGGATAGCTCAGTGGTTCTTAAAGTGGTGGTCCGCGGACCGGCGCCGGTCCGCGGAGCTTTGGTTACCGGTCCGTGAAAGTCCTTAAAAATTCAGAATTTTTCAACTTTTGGATAAAACTTCAATGATATATGAAAAATACTTCAGAAATAATGTGAAACTGTTAATCACGTCATGATAATGGAAATTGTAAAAAGCGATTTAGCTTGGTTTAGCAACTTTAGCAACAAGACCCACGAATCCCCATACTTTTTGTACGTATATCCCAGGTTGCGATCCTACGCTTGCCATTAGTGGTCCGCGAAAAACAACATAAAAATTGTGCCGGTCCCTAGCTTTACAACATAAAGATGGTGCCGGTCCCTAGCTTTAAAAAGTTTAAGAACCACTGGGATAGCTCACCAACATCAGAACTTGGATGGATTTATCGTTCAATCAAGTGTTGTCGGAGACGGAGGACAGGAGGAGATGGAGGAAACTTGTCCATGAAGCGACCAATCCTCGGATTGAGGAAGGTTGAAGACAAGACAAGACAGTGAGTGCACTTTCTCTGCATTTCCGATGAATCAACGAAATAACTAAAACATTAGGCCTACCTATACTCAGGGCTGTAGTGGTAAAATTAGAGGCGAGTGCACGCTACCGGTTAGTTTTCCGAAACAAGTTAGAGGTGAGTGTACGCTACAGTATTTTATGAGTATACGCTACAGTATTTTAACATAAATAAATAAATACAACTATTTTCTGAGGCGAGTATACGGTCTCTAGAGGTGAGTACACGCCGTATACCCGCGTATGCTCTCGACTGCAGCCCTGCCTATACTAGTCAGTTGTGCACCATTTAATTATATACATTCTCGTTCTAATTACAGTGACGAACGTTTCCTATACACGGAAGTTGGTGAAACAAAACGAACAAGTGTTAATTTCTACAATATGAATAACCCGCCGACATTAAATATGTCCTACTGTCCCAGTTAATGACAGAGTAATTGGTTATTGACGGTTGTAAAAGGAACGTCTGACTTCATGATTCATGTGTAATGGTTACTAATAGTTCGTGTCGTTGCAGAGTCTTCTGTACTATTTCCTAATGTAGTTTTCGATCAAATTTAGCAAGAATAGGGAATTGATCCTATGGACTGATTTCTAGTGTCCAGATGCTATCACGAAAGCTCAGTCAGAATCACCAACTTACTCACTGACATTTACTCAAAATAAACTTAGAACGAAGATATTGAGCATAGGTTAATACTTATACGTGAAAGTCTAGTGGTTAGCGTGCAGGCTATCGTTCGAAAGTCAGGGGTTCAAACTTCAAACCGACTGCACTTGCACCTCCAACATTACTCTATGATAATGAACACAGGGTTGACCACCAGCCGTCATATGCTGAGGTTATGAAAAATGAAATTGCTATCTCTTTAAATTCATAGCATAAGACACTACTTCTTGTAAGTGTAATTTTCAATCCAGTAGTGATAAAATTATGTTCAAAAGCTAAGCGAGGGGCAACAACATGATAACGGGAACATTGTCAAGTACGAAATGTTGTAAATAAGTTATTTATAAAATAAACCAACCTACAATATCCGGTCAACCTTTAAACCCTAATCTTGAACCGTGGCAATGATCATAAGCCCTTTCAGCTCTTTACCTTTACAGCGTTTTTATTTGTAATTTAACTTTCAATCCAACTGTCGCTTTAACATATTTGACATAAAACACAAATATGCAGTCAAATATTACAACTTCCGAATTAAACCTAAGTGGCTATTGTACGAGTATTCTATGATAAAGAATTATTTCGAGTATTACCTAATCAAAGATCTGCAAAATCAAAAACAATTAGAAAGTTTATATTGCTACACATTGTTAGTTTGGATGCGATCAATGAAGAGCAAATATGACTGTTTAGTTCTTGAGAACAACATAGTACGTTTCATAAAAGCTTGTATATGCTGGTGCGGAGACGCGGGCTGAGGTCAATAAAAAGTTTCAATCGAGCGTCACGCTTGTCTTTGACTGGTATGCAATTAATGATTCACTCTCTTCAGACCAAGTTCCAAGTATGGATTCACTTCTTTCGAACCCATATCCGAGTATCGATTCACTTCTCCCAAAACCAGATCCTGGTATGGATTCGCTTCTTTTGGACTAAGATCTGAGAGAAGATTCACTTCCTTCAAAACCAGATCTAAGTATGGATTTACTTCTTTCGAGACAAGATCCGAGTATGGATTCACTTCTGTCGAAACCAGATCCAAGTATGGATTCACTTCTGTCGAAACCAGATCCAAGTATGGATTCACTTCTGTTGGGTTCAAATCCGATTTTTCCAGATCCGAGTTGGGATTGACTCCTTCTCGACTGAGATCCGAGTAAGCATTTGGTGAAAATCCTGATTGCCATTTAGACTTTAGAAATTTTCGAGATTCCCTTTCCTCTGATTCCTGACTATTTAATTTTTGCTGACCTAATTTCCCACCTTTTGTGACTTTCCTAAAATGCATTGAAGGCCCCGTTTCGTCATACACAGTCTCTTCATCCAGCAATGGTCTACCTCTGCGCACGGCTTCTCTCAGTGGCGCATCTATTGATTCGTATCGGTTGTAGCGGTAGACATCCGGCGATTGGAGCGTTGAAACTTGTCTACGTGCCATTTCGTCCAGTACGTCATCAATGGCATGATAACCTATGTATTCATACATGCTGAATGCTCTTCGCGTCGAACTACCGTTGCTTCGTACTGATTTCAAACGAAGAGCTGCTGAAGCACGTCCTACATCCTGATTCACGCTAGGAAACTTGGGTAGACTCCTTTTTTTCATTCGGCCGTTGACGTCTGAAATGTGAAATAATATTATAAAAGAATCAGTAGCGAGACACATCTCATCCCTAAATAGCACTTATCGGAGGCTGTTCGCAGTGGAATTACGCGGTAGACTAGTGGTCAGGGTACTGGACATCAGGTCACAGGTCGGGAATTCAAATCTGCGCCATAGCAGAAAATTTTTGAGGCATGTTTGATCCACTTGGCTGGAATGGGAATGTCAGAGGGCAAAGAAGTGGATTGACCCCTCGCCTTCCAATATCCACGCTAAGAATGGGGACTCCATAGTACGTCATACAAGTGGCTGCTCTTCGGGTTAGGTTGAGAGACTGATTTTCTTCTCTTCTTCTGTCATCCTGTAGACTAGTCCCGACAAACGAGGTGGGATCAATCGTGAGCAAATCAAACAGCATCCGCTTTCGAAGCTGCAACTGTAGGCATTCATTAAAAGAGAGGGGAACAAATTGCCAATTACTCAAAGGCAGATGACTGAGCGCTACCAGGAAGCTAAACGTGGACGTAATCAAAGACAAGTATAAATGGCGGTCCAATTTGCCAATCACGGAAGAGTGGTAAGGCCTAGTCTTCGAATGGGATTATTGATATTGCACGGCAGGGTTTCCCCACGATGACTAGTGAAGTTTCAATTCATCTGATTGCACTAATCAGAGGCTGACCCAGCCCAAAGTTGACCAATCCTTCTCATGCAAAGGGACATTTATGACCAGGCCAAGCGTAGATTTTACCGCTTCTTTGAGTCAACCTAAAGTTGAGTTAACCTGAGTCAACCGAAATTGGCTTTCTGCCAATTTCAGAAACAGGAATCACTATGTATCCTAATCCTACTCTAACTTTCACAACAAAGAGATGTAAGGATACTATGTGAAGTTCCGCAATGTTCCACTTTGGGTCTGTTGTTATTTTCGATTTATATTTAACTAGCAGGTTTACCCGGCGTTGCCCGGGGTTATAAGTTTCAATCCCTGTAGCGAATAAGCAACAAATTTAGGTATATGTTTAAATGCGTGTAGCGAATAAGGAAGAAATTTAGGCGACCTGTGGGGGAGACTGCTTTGCAGTCTAGGCGTGGACTGACTGCTTCGCAGTCGCCCTCTGGCGACGACTGCTTCGCAGTCTCCCGTGGACTGACTGCTTCGCAGTCGAGTGGCGACGACTGCTTCGCAGTCTCCCGTGGACTGACTGCTTCGCAGTCGAAGAGGGTGAAGCCGGCGTTGGCGGGTTCAAGAAAACGCCAGAAATCTAGCCCTCACTGCCCTTAGTAAAGCAGAGTCTTTGAACATACAATTTTGCTGTAAAACGATGAATATAGTTCGATTCGATCGTAAATAAATTTTGTGCGAAAGTAAACAACGTCTTTATTTGCATTATTAATGACGTTGGGGAATACCCGCGCCATAAATAGAACCGCTTGTCGTTAAATGCGCATTATTAATGACGTTGGGGAAAACCGGCGCCATAAATAGAAGCGCTTCGCGCTGGGTCGTCATGGACGGTCGGTTGGGTAGAGTTTTTGGGGATTTTCACCATGTTAGCGGTGAAAAGGGGGTTCGCGAACCCCTCCACTGGGTGTGCGAAGCCGAGGCCGACACAGTCGTGAAGGTTTCGAGTGAAAAGGTGCAAAATTGTAGAAGTTAAGCCCGGTCAAACAGACAGACAGAGAGACAGACAGACAGACAGACAGACACACAGAATTCTCGCTTTATTTACATAGATATATTACCTGCATTTCATCGGTGCTCCAGTTTATAATACTTGATGATGAAACTAATGTATTTTAGTGTCATAAATCTAAAGAGATGTCAGTTGAAAAAGTAAATGTCGAACTGCTGCTTGTATCAACATTGTTTAGAGCTAACAGACGTTCTCTGAACCTAATTAAAACGAACTTCACATGTTTCCGATCCCGCTGTAAATTAATCTCTAATTGTAACCTAAGCATTAGCATTGATAACATTACATTTGCACAAGCTCGTGTGCGAAAGTCTTAGGAGTTTATGCTGATGAGCATTTAATATTGAGGGAACATATCGATTATGTATGTAAAATTGGCAAAAAATATTTGCATTATATCTCGCGTTAGTTATGTTCTACCGCGAAATGCACTGGTTACCTTAAATTACTCCTTAATCTTTCCATAGCTCTCTCAATATCACCTAGGCCTCAAATTAATTATCAATCCCACATACATCGACTCTTAATTCTACAAAAGCTATTCGCACCATCTGCAAACTCCCCTATGGAGACAGTACTCAGCCAATGTTTTGTCAGTCAGGAATACTCCAATATGACTTGATAACTAAACTAAAGATTTGTATATTTATCTCTAGATTTCAAAATAATCTCTTCCCTGTAAATTTTCACAGGTATTTTTATATGAACCTGGAAATACATAATCACTGTAAGTTGCATACTCAAAAAATGTAATTTTCTCTTAAAAAATGTGCTATGGGGAGATCAAACAGGCGATATAGTTTGGGTTGAGTACAGATCCAGGCCCGAAGCAAATGACCTTACACTATGTCCTAATAAAAGAAAATGCTATGCTGCTTACCACCGGAACTTTTCTTCAAACGTGAGCGAAGAAACATTCCAACGAACAGAACGAAACCAATAGCTACAGCGCCTGCAACTATCCACCACACTGCCTTCTGACTGCCTGCCTCTGTAAAGAAGATGTACATTAAAATTAGGAGAAGCCCTTAAAGCATTTCAACAAAGTGGTAATTTTCATTTTTTTCTTTGGACATTTTATATCTTCCAGTAAAAGATGAAACTATTAAATCATTGAACTTTTAATTAGTATACCTTGCCAAATTAAAACCAAGCTAAGGCTCATTCTTTTTCCTTACAGTTATATGTTAAACTTTTGTTTTGTTAACCTGGAAGAGGTGTCACACGATTTTCTTGGCTGTTTCCTTTTTCACCAACGCATCTGGGTAATTCTCCAAGGTATTTAACGCATTCAGAAGAACAGTTTGGATCAATCGTTATAATCAGGAACTCGTTTGTCACATTGACGTTAGGCAATGGGTCAAACATTTCTTTCTTGTACCATCGCATAGTTGGAAGTGAACGAGGAACAGAAGTCAAGTTGCACTGAAAGAAAAGCAGCTTTTCCTCCATGATATCATACGACACATATTTTTGACTTCTGATCGTCGCTATTTTCTTATCTGAAGAACATAAATAAACACATGCGCCATTAATTATATTGGTTAATATCACGATAATAATAAAATGAGAATAATAACAGAGATGATAATATTGAAATTCTAATGCTCAATATTAGCATAAAAATATTACAATTTGCCTATTATTTTCTGGATAGTTTGAGCCTGTAGGAATGCAATGCAGAAATTGGTCCAATTGATTAGTGATGAATAATTAATTTTAACCAAACTTTGTAATTATTGAATTCGCTACCAAGTCCTGTTGACTTCTTTGGTGTCATTCAAGTCTAAAAACTTGGATCTCAGTGGTTCGTAGTGACCCATTGTTTGGTTTCTGTGATCTACAGGAATTCGAACTGGTTTGTCGTACTATAATGGATTAATTATACGATTCAACTTGAAGCGACCATCCATCGGCTGATGCATTTACCGTTAAAATGACAATGCGATAGAAGTCGTTAGAACAGAACATGAGCAATAGTAGCAGCATTAAGTTCAGATAATAACAATTTGCAACCGCTTATCCAACGATTCAACATTAGTAAGTAACCATACAACCTAGACTTACGGAGAACGTTCAGGTATCTCGAATCAAAGGCGTGTCCTTGAACGTTGCTTGCATTGCACTGAATAACCGTCAGATCCCTTTTACTCCATTGGTGGACATCTGTGATCGTCAGACTTTTCAGGTCGTTACTGAACAGAAATCTTGTGCGAGGATTATTAGCTATAAATGCATATTATTTTGGTATTTTATGAAGGATTCTTAAAATAATGAATGCAATTAAACAGAATTATTCCAATTTCTAAGTGTTATACCAAACTAACAAGCGTTAAAATCAGTAATATCAGCTTCAATAAATTCTTTTGTTTACCTATTAACTTTTTATTTATTTGTTTATGGAATTCGCGACTTTAGTGGCATTGTGAGCTTCCAAAGATGATGCATAGCTAATTTGCTTGGTCCCTAGGACTTTGCTCCTTTTAATTATTTATTTGGTCACAGAACTTAAAGTCGTCGAGTAGAAGCAGTAGTTATGGACGATAGGCTTATAATTTTTAAAATTCATTGAAAAGAATTTCAGTCTACTCTAATCTAATTTAATGAATTGTAGTACAAGGTCACCAAGTGAAATCGAAGTCAATAAATTTCTATGGCTATTTCATTGCAAAAAGGCGGTTCATTAGAAACGAGACGCACACCAGGTATCGATTTAATTCAATGAAGGAAACAGTTGTACTAATATTGCGGTTCGTTTATGAAGCCAACGTTAGTGCTGCACATTTTTATAGTACGGTAGTTCTTTTTAACATTAGTTATACCTATAGCTACTCGTCTGATTCTGCCAGTTTAAGCCAGCAGAATATCGACCTAATCAGGGGCGCCCGCAGGCTTAAAAATATTGGACGCACACCATAAAAAAATTGGACGCACATCCTTCCCATCCGACCTGTGCCCTGTCCTCCACGTGTAGTCATACACTGAAAATGACTCAGGGTGACTCATTAGAAAAATTCAATGTAGATAAAATCTAGTGTTTTAATATTCCGTATTGCCGTTTAACAAAAATATCGATGCGAAGCCTATTCTTTGTGTGGATTTGATCTGGTGAGTGGACGCGCGTGCGTCCAGTGCGTCACGCTGCGGGCGCCCCTGGATCTAATCATGAATTAAAAGTAAAGAAGAAATATGGGAACGATTCAGTACTATGGAACTCTACGTGGTCACTCACTGTCATTTGGCTGTTCAATTCCAGGCCAGACAATCGTAGCCTCATCTATTTGGAAGAGGTTGCAGCTGAAGGTGGCCGAATCCTTTTCAGTTACGTTGACATTGTTTGGATCATCCGTCGTGTTCTTAAATTCCGGCGCAGCTGCTCACATAAATTACACTAAATTATACTCAAATTAAAATGTTTTTGTTCGAATTACAAATGATCCCTATGCACTTAAATGGCTTGGGAGAATTGTTAGAGTCTGGGTTGACTAAGACTCAGCAAGATATTATTATTATCCAGTGAAGAATTTAGCATGGTAAACTCCAGGAAAAGCAGATGACGTTCCTTACCACAAGCATCACATAACATGACGTTGGACAGTTACGGAGAGTCTTTGGAACAGGTAGCCTATCCTGTCCCTAGTGGATCGTGAGTTGCATCCGTCAGCCTATGCACCACCTCTATTCTTCTTCTTCTTCTTCTTTTCTTTAATGAATGATTTTATTTTAACACCTTTTTAAAAGCATCATTGAAATAATGTCTTTTATTTCGCTGTTTACACTTTGTCTAGTAAACCTATATGAGATGAATAATTATAAGGTTGAAAAATCCAGGAGTCATACGATTGCATTTTTTTAAATTATGTAGAGGCAGATATGTCTAGATTTATGAGACGACTTACCACCGCTTCGAGTAGAACTGATACGGCAAAAGCAAGCCACTGTTAGCAGAACAAAGAAGTCTCTCATTTCTCAGTTTCTTATCTTCACATCCAAATAAGTCTCTCTATACATATATTGAAAACAGCAAGTATATGGTTAACAGAGCGCAGATGATATTTCCTGCTTCAAAATGATTTTCAAAAGTTTGAATACTCTAGTTCGAGGATAGGTTCAATCCACAGATTATTCAACGTCTCATCTCTTGTAGGCCCATCATCTCTTCTTGTACCTTTCGTCAAACTCACCCGGATTAAGGTTTGCTTACAGCCGTATTACTGTTTATTTTGTATGCTATTTATATCATCCGAATTTCTGAAATAGCCTATAAAGCGTGGGTAGCTGTATGAAGGAAAGCCCACACTTATTATGCACAAGTTGGGGGCGTGAATTCAATTATATATGGACCAGTGTGCAGGAAAACACGAGAATAATAAGAGGTAGAAGCCTACTAAATATATGGACCAGCGTGCAAGAAAACACCAGAACTATATATAAGCGGTACTAAAGACCCCGAAGAGTCTAGCCTACTGCTAAAGCCACCCCGCTGCCACCAAGAATTGAAACAAGATCACTGCAGTCTTTCAAGAGAGGTCGTGTTCCAAAACAAGCAGAATCTTTTTCAGTACAGGGACTAGTAGCGTCGTACGAGGGGACGTGAAATCGTACTGTGCCCGTAACAACGAATAAAAAAATGTATAGCAATAAAATTTTAGAAATGACTGAAAGTGTAAAGCTCACCGGTTTTCAATTCTAATAGAGGGAAACGAACAGTTGGAGAGCAATTGATTTGTACAGTTCACAACTTCCTGAAGTGCATCTTAAATGAGTTGAAGAGAATAATCACCAGAACAACTGCCTACGGTCTCTTCTCAGAGCCAAGGCCTAGTCATTATCATGAACACCATAATTATATCAATTAACAAAGTCCGTTAAGTGTCTCAAATCAGGATGTATGAATACATGTCTGTGTAACATCAGATCACGTGTGTATGTGTTACAGAGTGCTACACGGACGTAACGTCTTCGACCATCCGCGAGGGACTGTTTAATGTTGGGGTTCGTGTGCTGTGAGCATCTTCACCCGTCATCGCTCGTCATTTCCAACGCTACGTAGTGACGGAACTCAGAACATCGTGTCTGCTATGAGCTCTGAATGGGAATCCATCAGTTGAGCTCTGCGTGTCTGCGGGGGCAAATAGTGGTGACTCTTCTAGTCATCTTAACAATGTTCGCTAATTGATTAAATTAAATATAATTGTTTCATATAATAATATAATTATATATATATATATATATATATATACATATATGTATATATATATATAAATTATATATGGCGAGTGTACTGTGTGCACAGGCTATACTTATGTATTTCAATTGCAATATCAAATAACTTTTAATTATCATGTGGGTGCGCACTAGGATAGCTGTTGTAGATTGTCAAACCAAATGGCCACAAGGAGAGACCTATTTTACGAGATTCCTATTCCTTTGGTGCCCCAAAGTGCGATCACACTACAGAATGAGCACATCAACTGTACACTGTCGATGGGAAGATCACAAGTCAATGAGGAAGACTGGATGCCCGATCTCAAATGCCAAGGCTAAGGAAATGGAAGTCGCGAATGCTTGACATCCATGGCCACCACACGGGATAAACCAAACGGACTGCTGTTCCAAGTGACAGTTTTGTAAAAGCTCGCGTCATTTGCGATTCTCCCAATGAAGAAAAGACATTCAAATCTTTTGTATTTCCGATGGATGCGATGAAACCACAAAACATTATGTGATCAGTTCTGTACTATTTAAAAATTAAATATAATTTAAAAATATCTCACCCTTTGGAGAATGAAGACGAACAAGCAATAGTCCTATCATGCGAGAGGATGGGGTTCAATTACCCGCCATGACAGTAATTGCTTAGCGAATTCAACTCCATCTACGGCCTCTAACCACTGACTCGCTTCATTTAACTTCAATCCAGTCCAGCATAATTGCAGCTTGAACATACTTCAGCTAGGTAATACGACTGCTTTAATTATAACGCGTGTATTAATGTTACAATTAGGCCTACAGAATGAAATCCGAGTACCTATCATCCATGTGATCTGATAATTATTATTAATTAACATAATTTGCATTTTTACATGTACAAGATTTTCTTATATCAAAACCAATTATAGATCTTTTAATTGACTACATATCATTAGTCGGGATGCGAACATAGAAAACAACATATTTATTAATGTTTAGTACTTGAGAACGAGATAATCCGCTTCGCGTAGGCTCATTCATATATTTATATTCATGATGGCGGTCAGACCGGTTCTGGATTCATCTACAAGCTTGGGCAAGATTGCTTTGGACATTTCAGATCACGTTTCAGATCAATTCAATTTCTTTCCAGCCCATATTCATGTTTGAATCCACCTCTTTCGGCTCCAAATCGACTTTTGAACCCATTTCTAGGTATGGGTTCACTTCTTTCGAACCATGCGACCGTACGTACGGAAGGTACGTTATTTTTTCTATAACGTAAGTACGGTACGCGTACGTTATTATGTCGCACGTTGGCATAGCCTACGTTGATATCAATTCATGACGAAAATAAATTATGCACAACAAATGTCAAAATTTCATCGACTTCAGGAAGGCTTTTGACAGTGTCCACATAGATTCGATATGGAAAATAATGAGGAGCTACGGAATACCAACCAAGATCATAGACATAGTCAAGAGATTCTACAATGGTAGCCGATGTGCGGTGAGACATGGAGGGGAGGTGGGAGAGTGGTTCCAGATTGTGACTGGGGTACGTCAGAGGTGTGTACTGTCACCAATTATCTTTGCACTGGTGGTGGACTGGGTGATGAAAAGAGCACCGGAGAACAATAGCTCTGGATTGAAGTGGATAAGCGCCGACAAACTTAGTGACTTGGATTTTGCTGACGACATCGCTCTGCTGGACAATACCTGGGATGGAATAAAAGAAATAACAGACAAAGTACAGGAGGAGGCGGCTAGAGTCGGGCTTGTTATAAATCCAGAGAAGACCAAGATCATGAAGATAGGGAAATGGCAAGAATCGGACAGGATCGCGATCGACAACAAGCCAATCGAAGTGGTAGATGAATTTTGCTACGTTGGCAGTACGTTGGCGGCGGCGGATAGCAGTTGTGACAAGGAGATAAGAATACGTACTGGGAAGGCAAACGCGCCTTTTGGGAGACTGGAGAGGATATGGAAAAGCAAGGGATGCAGCGTGAAGATCAAGATCCGGTTATATGAGGCTGTAGTTTTGAGCACCCTGCTATATGGAGCAGAAACGTGGCCAATGACGGTGGCAAACAGGAACAAAACTGGAGGCAGCGCATCACAGGTGGCAAAGAAGAATTTTACACATCTCCTGGAAAGATAAGATCACAAATAAAACCATCAGAAAAAGAACAGGGCAGGATAAACTAGAGAACATCATTAGAAAGAAACGACTGAACTGGATGGGACACGTGGCCCGAATGAATAACGATAGAAGAGCCAACCAAGTGAATAGGTGGATTTCGGAGAGGAAGCGTGGGAGAGGAAGACCAAGAAAGAACTGGATGGGAACTGTTCGAGAAGATCTGAGATGTCTCGAGATGTCCGTGGAGGATGCTGTTGAGGTGGCGAAGGACAGAGAAGAATGGAGGAACTGCGTTGCCCGATGTGCAGTTCTGCACGGGAAGGACTAAGTAGGCCTATATAAGTACAACAAAAGTCAAAAGTACTTGATGATTCACGGTCGTAACCAATTTTAACCATAACATCAGTGAGCTATGGTTGTTCAATGATCAGCCACTTTTAAACTTTTAAATTCCAAATTGCTAATATACTGTCTACTGCAGTAGTGGCGAACCTTTTTTAAAGTGCGTGTCAAAATGCTGCTAAATCATTAAAAAAATATCGTCGCGTGCCCTTCGAATATTGCACATGTAGTATATAATTATTTTTCTCATATTGGTTTTAGTTAACGAAGCGTAACAAAAAATGAATTAAAGACTCTATTTCAAAGATTGTTTTGAATGTTGTTAAAATAAAATACTTCATAAAAATGTAGATTCCTACATAGATTTTGTATTTATAAGTTAGAAATTTTGGGGAACGCTCTGAATTCTGCGTGCCCAAAAAATTTGGACGCGTGCCACTTTGGGCACGCGTGCCATAGGTTCGCCATCCCTGGTCTACCAGTGCTCGAAATGGACCGGAACGCACCGGAACGCCGTTCCGGTTCGTCAAAATGAATTAGCATTCCGTTCGGGTTCGTCAAATGAATTGTGGAAAATACTATGAAATTAACGTGAATGCTCCCATATCTTTGACTAGCGTTCCGTTTCGTAAAATTTTCCATTTCGAGCACTGTGGTCTACTGTATATTATGAAGAAAATTAAGATTTTACGGCACAATTTATACACCGTGTCTCAAAATAAACTGTGCAAAATTGTTTCTGTCAGAACTTCGTCAAATTTCCACCAATTTTAATAATTTTTGGTAGGTAGATGGAAAAATGGCTGAAATTTTATGCTATACATAAATTTTCCACCTCACCTGACTCATGTCACCGCACTACCTTGTTAAACACAGATGTACCAATTTCTTATATAACATTTAAATTTTAACAACTAGAGTGCTCAGATTTTGTTCATCAATTCGTTAGAGGGCGTCATATATTATTTATTAAATTTCTAATTTTAACTAGTCTACCCTCAGAATAGCTGGCAATCATTATTTACGTATTAATGACGTAACTGTTTCTTTTAAGCTGCGCTATCGTTGATTAAAAATGGTGTTTTCGAAGGAAGATAAGATTTTGATTAAAAGTTTACGAGAACTGAAGGGTTACAGTTCTACTCGTTTTCTTCAAGAATTTCAGACCAAAAACTGGACAAGACGAGGTTTGGATTATTTGTTGGCGAAAATTGATCGCAGTGGATCGGTTGATCGCGTGGCGGGCAGTGGTCGTCCCCGCACTGCCCGTACTGCTGGAAATATCGCCATTGTCGACGACATGGTATTGAGCCAAGAAGACGCTCCATGCACTCACCGCACTGTCCGACAGATTGCACGCGAGTCTGGCATCCATCGGTCGAGCGTCCACCGTATCGTGAAGAAGGAACTGCAGCTCAAGTGCCTAAAGAAGACCAAAGCCCAAGAACTAACAGCAGCTAACAAACAGGCGAGAATGACTCGAGCTCGTCAGCTTCTGGACAAGTATCCGAGCCACATGGTGAACTTCATAGTTTTCACCGATGAAAAGCTATTCACCGTCGCTGCCCCAACCAACTCGCAGAACGATCGTTTTTACGTCCGTCCAGGTACCATAAAGAAGGCCGTCAACGAAAACAGGCTCCTTCGAACAAGACCGACATTCAGCAAGTCGGTGATGGTGTCGGTCGGCGTCTCGAAACTTGGCTGCACTGAAATCCATTTCATCGAGCCGGGTGTCAAAGTGAATGGGGCCTACTATCGCGACAACCTTCTTGCCCAGAAGCTACCAGACATACGCCGGATATCCCAGGACGAGTTTTTTGTTTTTCAACAGGATGGCGCCCCGGCGCATCGAGCACGCGACACTGTCTCTTTTCTGGAGCGAGAAACGCCCGACTTCATACCTCCAACACTGTGGCCGCCGAATTCACCGGATCTTAACCCAGTCGACTATAGCATATGGAGTGTGCTGCAGGAAAAGGTTTACCGCTCCAGTATAGCCAACGTGGACGAACTCAAAACGCGTCTGATCGACGAGTGGGCGCGCTTAGACCAGTCGATTGTTGATGCTGCTATCGGCCAGTGGCGTCGTCGTCTAAGCGCTTGAGTCCGTGTAATAGGGGCACATTTCGAGCACCAATTCTAACACTTTTAAGCAGATCTGTCATAACAATTAAAAACTCTGCTAAGTAAACCATATTTTACTTTACTGCGTGCTAATTAAGTCGTCAGATAGTTTGTTTCATGTAATAAAATTTAAATGTTATATAAGAAATTGGTACATCTGTGTTTAACAAGGTAGTGCGGTGACATGAGTCAGGTGAGGTGGAAAATTTATGTATGGCATAAAATTTCAGCCATTTTTCCATCTACCTGCCAAAAATTATTAAAATTGGTGGAAATTTGACGAAGTTCTGACAGAAACAATTTTGCACAGTTTATTTTGAGACACGGTGTAGAATGGTCCGTGCCGATTCTCATTTAATTGGTAATACTAATTTCTGTACCGTTCGTAAATAATTAGTCCTGCGCGTTATATATATATATATATATATATATATATATATGTATATATATATATATATATATATATATGAGTACATGGGTAGGTATATATATATGAGCGTACATTAGTCGGTATATAATTATATAAGATGTTGTTGGACCTGCGTACGGGGAGACTAATACTGTAGACCAAAACTGATCATTTTTAAAGTACCCGGTACGCGTACAATACGCGTACAGTATTATTTTCGACAACGTATGTACGGTACGCGTACGTTATTCCGGTAAGTAACGTTGTAAATAGGCTATTTAAAAAATAAACTATCCTACAATATCCGGTTACCGAGTAAGATAAAGTCAAACCTTAATCCTTAATATTGAACCATGACAATTATCATAAGCCCTTTCAGCTCTTTTCCTTTACAGCGTTTTTGTTTTTAATTTAACATTCAATGTAATATGGCATAACTGTCGTTTTAACATATTTGACCTAGAACACATATATGCATATGCAGTCAAATATTACAACTACCGAAATAAACCTAAGTGGCCATTGTACGAGCAGTCTTTATTAAGAATCGTTTCGAGAATTACCTAATCAAAAAACTGCATAAATCAAAAACAATTAGAAAGTTTATATTCCTACACATTGTTAGTTTGGATGCGATCAATGAAGAGCAAATATAACTGTTTAGTTCTTGACAACAAAATAGTACGTTTCTTAAAAGCTTGCGTGTGCTTGTAGGGGAGACGCGGTCTGCACGAAATCAAATGTTTCGATCGTACGTCAGACTTGTCTGGTATGACTGGTATGCAATTAATGATTCACTTTCTTCAGACCAAGTTCCAAGTATGGATTCACTTCTTTCGAACCCAGATCCTGGTATGGATTCGTTTCTTTTGGACTAAGATCTGAGTGCAGATTCACTTCCTTCAAAACCAGATCCAAGTATGGATTCACTTCTGTGGAAATCAGATCCAAGTATGGACTCACTCCTGTTGGGTTCAAATCCGATTTTTCCAGATCCAAGTTGGGATTGACTCCTTCTTGACTGAGATCCGAGGAAGCATTTGGTGATAATCCTGATTGCCTTTTAGACTTTAGAAATTTTCGAGATTCCCTTTCCTCTGATTCCTGACTGTTTAATTTTTGTTGACCTAATTTCCCACCTTTTGTGACTTTCCTAAAATGCATTGAAGGCCCCGTGTCGTCATACACAGTCTCTTCATCCAGCAATGGAAATGTCAGGCGGAAATTATGTGGCTTGACACCTCGCCTTCCAATAACCACGCTAAGAAATTGGACTCTATAGTAGGGACCTGCGAATCACAAATTTTCAGTCGAATCGAATCTCGAATCGAATCGGGGGTAAAGGTTCGAATTCGAATCGAATCTGTATCGAATCGGCGGGTACCAGTTTGATATTCATGAAGCTTGATAGCACAGGCGTATCACAGTATCAGTATGTCAATAACTTTTCTGCAGTTTAATATCAATTAACCTAAACATTAAACTAATTAATAGAATTAAAAATAGCACAAATACTTTATGAGTTAAGTAAATAAATATATTCTTTATTGTACCAATTGCATAACCGCACTTTGGTGTACATACATCTAAGCGGAGCATAACTTTCTAATTATAAACCATTTTCTTGCAGAGGGTTTGCTGTCATCAAGTTCAAGGCCATTAATCAGCAGCCCTAATTTAAACAATTAGTTTACAACAAAGTCGTTATCATTTTTCCAAAAAACGATTCGAAAATGTTTCGAATCATGACTTCATTTTCGAATCGAATCGAATACCGCCGTCCGATTCGTTTTCGAATCGAATATCGAAGCTTCGCAGGTCCCTACTCTATAGTACTTCATGCAAGTGGCTGCTCATCGGTTTAGGTTGAGAGACTGCTATTCTTCTCTTCTTCTGTCACACTGTAGTCCTGACAAAAGAGGTAGGATTAATCTTGAGCAAATCAAACATCATCCGCTTTCAAAGCTGCAACTGTAGGCATTCATTAAAGAGAGGGGAACAAATTGCCAATAACTCAAAGGCAGATGACTGAGCTCTACCATGGAAGATAAACGTGGACGTAATCAAAGATAAGTATAAACGGCGGTGCAATTTGCCAATCTCGGAAGAGTGGTAAGGCCTAGTCTTCGAATGGGATTATTGATATTGCACGGCATGGTTTGCCCAAGATGACCAGTGAAGGTCCCGTTCATCTGATTGCACTAATCAGAGTTTGACCCCGCCCGAAGTTGACAAATCCCTTTCATGAAAAAGAGACATTTATGACCAGGCCAAGCGTAAATTATAGAGCTTCTTTGAAATCTAAATTGGTTTTCTGACTATTTCAGAAACAGGAATCACTATGTATCCAACTCTGGCTACTAATCACAACAAAGAGATGTAGGCCTACTATGTGAAGTCCAACAATGTTCCATTTTGGATCTGTTGTTATATTCGGTGTATATTAAATATATATACACACAAATATATATATATATATATATATATACAGTGGCGGCGATCTTGTTTGACAGGTGGGGGGACACTTTAGAAATGATCTGGTCAAAAAACGAATTTTGACCTGAACTGGTCAAAAAGAGGTCCAAAAATGTTTTCCGCGCTCACACGCGATAAAATTTGATGACCTTTTTTGGTGTTTCTTCAAAATTTGGGGGGGTTTCATAATTCTATGATGTGTCCCCCCACTCTAAAAGGTCTTGTCCCCTCGAACCCCCTGGGTCGCCGCCCATGGATATATATATATATATATTACCTGCATTTCATCACAGCTCCAGTGTATAATACTAGATGATGATGCTAATGCATTTTGTGTCATAAATCTAAAGATATATCAGTTGAAAAAGTAAATGTCGAACTGCGACTTGTATCAACATTGTTTAGCACTAACAGACTTTCTCTGAACCTATTTAATACGAACTTTATATTTTTCCGATCCCGTAAATTAAATTAATTTACAACGGGATCGGAAAATATGACGATTTATTTAATTAATCTCTAATTGTAACCTAAGCGTTAGCATTGATGACATTACTATTGCACAAGTGTCTTGTGCGAAATTCTTAGGAGTTTATGTTGATGAGAATTTAATATGGAGGGAACATATCCATATTGTAAGTAAAAGTTGTCAAAAAATATTGGCATAATATCTCGCGTTAGTTATGTTAGTTATGTACTACCGTGAAATGTACTAGTTACCTTAAATTACTCCTTAATCTTTCCATACCTATCTCAATATCACCTAGGACTCAAATTAATTATCAATCCCACATACATCGACTCCTAATTCTACAAAAGCTATTCGTGCCATCTGTAAACTTCCCTATGGAGACAGTACTCAGCCAATGTTTTGTCAGTCAGAAATACTTCCATTTGACTCGATCACTAAACTGCAGATTGGTATATTTTTGTTTTGACTTTTTTAAATCTGTTCCCTGTAAATTTTCAAAGGTATTTTTATCTGAACCTGGAAATACATAATCATTGTAAGTTGCATACTCATAAAATGAAATTTTCTCTAAAAAAAGTTGCTATGGGGAAATCAAACAGGCAATATAGTTTAGGTTCAGTAGAAATCCAGGCCCGAAGGAAATGACCTCACACTATATCCTAGTTAAAGAAAATGTTATGAGCTTCTTACCACCGGAAATTTCCTTCAAACGTGAGCGAAGAACAAATCCGACGAAGAGAACGAGACCAATAACTCCAGCGCCTGCAACTATCCACCCCACTACCTTCTGACTGCCTGCCTCTGTAAAGAAGATGTACATTAAAATTAGGAGAAGCCTTTAAAAGCATTTCAACAAAGTAGTAATTTGCAATTTTGTTTTCTTTGGACATTTTATATCTGTCAGTAAAAGGCCCAACTGTTATGTCATTGACCTTCTAATTTGTATACCTTGCCAAATTAAGAACCAACAGAAGCGTAGCAACCGCCCTCCGACCGGAGGGGCCCCTTCCTGGAAGGGGCCCCTAAAAGTGGCAAAAAATAACTATGAACGCCGGAAATGGAATACATGTACACTGTAGGGCAGAGGCCTATGTATACATAATATGAACCATGTATACTGTATATTACCGCATTCCAGTTTCCGCATTGTAAGGGGCCCCAGATGTGTCTGTTCGGAGGGGGCAACGTTCTTGTTGCTACAGCTTTGAGAACTAAGCTTAGGCCTATTGTTTTTTTCCTTACATGTATATGTTCAATCTTTCATTTGTTAACTCGAATCATTTGTTAAGTGTTAATAAGAAATGATAACATTAACTTTTGTTTTGTTAACCTGGAAGAGGTGTCAAGCGATTTTCTCGGCTGGTGCCTTTTTCACCAACGCATCTGGATAATTCTCCGAGGTGCTCAGCGCATTCAGAAGAACAGTTTGGATCAATCGTCATAATCAGGAACTCGTTCGTCACATTCACGTTAGGCAATGAGTCAAACATTACATTCTTGTACCATCGCATAGTTGGAAGTGAACTAAGAACAGAAGTCAAGTTGCACTGAAAGAAAAGCAGCTTTTCCTCCATGATATCATACGACACATATTTTTTACTTCTGATCGTCGCTTTTTTCTTAGCTGAAGAACATAAATAAACACATCCGCTATAAATATTGGTTAATGTCACAATAATAATAACAATGGAAATAATAACAATGATAATAATATCACGTTTAATATTTAAATTTTATGTTTAATATTAGCATAAAATATAACAATTATTATGCTCTGGAAAGTTCGAGCCAGTAGGAATGCAATACAGAAATATTATTGGTCCGAATGGTTAGTGATTATTGATTAGCCTAATGATTAATTTTAACCTAACTTTGTAATTATTGAATTCGCTACCAAGTCCTTATCAGTTCGTTGGTGTCATTCAAGTAAAAAAACTTAGATATCACCTGTTCATCGTTGCCCATGGTTTGGTTTTTCTGATCTACCGGAATTTCAACTGGTTTGTCGTACTATAATGGATTAATTATACGATTCAACTTGAAACGACAGCTGATATATTTACCGTTATCATGACAAAGTGATCAGAGTCGTTAGAATAGAACAAGAGCAATAGCCCAGTAGTAGCATTAAGCTCTCACTGGAGAGGATATGGAAAAGTAAGGGATGCAGCGTGAAGATCAAGATCCGGCTATATGAGGCTGTAGTTTTGAGCACCCTACTGTATGGAGCAGAGTCGTGGCCAATGACGGTAGCAAACAGGAAAAAACTGGAGGCAGCACATCACAGGTGGCAAAGAAAAATTTTGCACATCTCCTGGAAAGATAAGATCACAAATAAAACCGTCAGAGAAAGAACAGGGCAGGATAAGCTAGAGAACATCATTAGAAAGAAACGACTGAACTGGATGGGACACGTGGCCCGCATGAATAATGATAGAAGAGCCAGCCAAGTTACTAGGTGGACTCCGGAGGGGAAGCGTGGGAGAGGAAGACCAAGGAAGAACTGGATGGGAACTGTTCGAGAAGATCTGAGATGTCTCGAGATGACGGTGGAGGATGCAGTTGAGGTGGCGAGGGACAGAGAGGAATGGAGGAACTGCGTTGCCCGATGTGCAGCTCTGCACGGGAAGGACTAAGTAAGTACTAAGTAAAAGTAAGCATTAAGCTCAGATAATAATAATTTGACACCTCTTATCCAACGACTCAACATAGGTCTTTAGTAAGTAACCATACAACCTAGACTTACAGAGAACGTTCAGGTATTTCGAATCAAAGGCGTTTCCATGAAAGTTGATTGCATTGCATTGAATAACCGTCAAATCCGTTTTACTCCATTGGTGAACATCTGTGATCGTCAGACTTTTCAGGTCGTCACTGAACAGAAATCTTGTGGGAGGATTATAAGCTATAAAATGCATATCATATTTTGGTTTATATGAAGTATTCTTAAAGTAATGAACAAAAACAGAATTATTCCAAATTCTTTGTGTTATACCAACCTTGAAAGCGTTACAATCAGTAACATCAGCTTAAATAAATTATTTTGTTTACCAATTAATTTTTTTATTTATTTGTTTATGGAATTCGCGACATTAGCGCCATGTGAGCTTCCGAAGATGATGCACAGCTTATTTTGCTTGGTCTCTAGAACTTGCTGCTTGTCTCATATTTGGTCACAGAACTTGAAGTCGTCGACTAGAATCAATAGCTATGGACGACAGGCTTTTAATTTTTTAACATTCATTGGAAAGAATTTCTATCTAATCTAATCTAATCTAATCTAATCTAATACATTGTAGTAAGTCATGAAGTGAAATCACAGTCAAGAAATTTCTATGGATACTTCATTGCATAAAGGCGGTCCATTAGACGCACACTTCAGGTGTCGATTTTATGCAATGAATAAAACATTCGTACTAATAATTATCGAGTTTTGCTTATGAAGCCAACGATTCTGCTACCAAATTTTATGGTAGTTCGTTTTAACCGTTAACAATAGTTGTAGCTACTCGTCCGATTCTGCCAAATTAAGGCAGCAGAACATCGATCTAATCATGATTTAAAGTAGATAAGAAATATGGGAATGCTCCAGTGCTATGGAACTCCACGTGATCACTCACTGTCATTTGGCTGTTCAATCCCAGGCCAGACAATCGTAGCCTCAGCTATGTGGAAGATGTTGCAGCTGGAGGTGGCCGAATCCTTTGCAGTTACGTTGACAATGTATGGACCATCCGTCGTGTTCTTAAATTCGGGATCAGCTGCTTACATAAATTATACTAAAATTAAAATGTTTACAATCAATTATAGAGTAAATGTAATAATAATAATGACGATATTAATAATAATAGCAGTAATATATGATAATAATAATAATAACTCGGTCACACGATTGTATAAAAATGATTTAGCGCTGCTTTTGGCTCGCACCCTTATAAGATATCGTAACCTCTAACAGAAGCGCTTTAGATCATTTCCTGCATCGTGGTTTTTATTGTCAAGGTGGGGACGGAAGTGCTATATAAATCCGTGATTCAATGCAAATGACAGCTCACTGTAGGCCTGTATGTCTGAAACTGAAAACACCAAATATCAAAATAATATAATTTTTATATATAGACAAAAACAATTTAACAGAGGTAATCACGTATCTCTAAAGATCGACACCGCCTATTAATTTATGAGGAAACCAGATAAACTTTCACAGATTGTAAACACATCTATCCAACAATTAGACGTACACTGATGTTTAATTTATGAGGAAATTCAGATATGATGTCAAAGTTCTCGATTTATGAGATGACTTACCATCGCTTTGAGTAGAAATGATGTTGCAGAAGCAAGCCACTGTAAGCAGAAGAAAGAAGTCCTTCATTCTGCAGCCTCGCATCTTGATATTGAGATAAGTCTCTCTGTACAGATATTGAAAACAGCAAGTATATAGGCAACAGAGCGCAGATCATATTTCTTACTTCTCAAGGAATTTCAGAGGTTCAAATATTATAGTCCGAGAACAGGTTAAATCCACAGATTATTCAACATGTCGCAGTTTTACCTTTTGTAGGCCCATCATCTCTTCTTGTACTATTCGCCAAACTAACCCGGATTAAGGTTTGATTACAACATATTATTAGTCATGTGCATAGGAGATCACACACAAATTTTACAACAGTGTTCCCTATAATTGGGCCTGTTCTAAAGACTCTTATTCTTCTTTACATCCAGCAGTCCTTAATGTTAGGTTCCTGAGTAAAGTGCTGAATGTCCTCAACACTGCAGTGACTGACCTAAAAGATCTTACAGATGGCATTGCTGTAGGTGTAGCTTAGTGTATTCAGTTCACTGTTTTGCAATAAACACTAACAAGATGCAGTAATACTCGGTGAATTTGCAACATTTACTATACAAAGAGTTGAGAGTCAAGTTCAACTTGACTCTCATTTCATACAAACTAACTTTAAATGACTTGGCAGAAACAAGTGAACAACCCAACTAACTTTAAATGACTTGGCAGAAACAAGTGAACAACCCAAGTATTTAAGTTTTTTGACATAGTTAATGTGAACACATTTTTAGACTAATCATTCTACATACATAAGAAAAGAAGGGCCAATCCCTTCTAACATAGGCTGCACTCATACTATACCAACCTATGGTAAAAAGTCATGAGGGACTGATCTATCCATTAACTTGCTAAATAATGCATAGTGATTGACTTTATCAAAGCTTTAGACATGACAATATTGGCAATATTACATGAAGTGAATTTTATTATTAATAATGCAAATTATTTTACAGTTAGGGCAAGCAATGTTCATCAATATAATGCATAAAATTGCTGAATTAAATTCACCTGCTTTAAACAGCAAATGTTCTGTCTTCTTCATTTGTGTCATTGCTGACTGTAGGAAATTGGTTTCTATGAGTGCTTCATTGTAAAAGACATTTCTACTACTTAAAGCCAATGCTATTGTCTGCACTGTTTTCTCCAATCGCTCCTTGCAAATCTGAAGCAAACGATGTAACGTAATGTCAATTTTAATGTAATGTAAATCTCTACGTCAGAGAGACCAGCTTATGCATGGGTACTTTACCGTATCATGTTGTGGTGACCTCTCTTCCTTTCGAGCTTCCTCCTGAGCTACGGTCTCTTTCTCGAGAATCGTCCACCCCTTTCTTCTCTGCTCTAAAGAACATTCTCTTTCACCGGGGTTGTGCTGGGAGCGCCTCTGAATAGTTTCCTTGAAGGGGTGCTATATAAATCCTTTGTTGATTGATTGGTTAACTGATCTCAAGTAGGCCCCTTTTCTTAAAACTGTCTGATCAATTGGCTTTGTTGCTCTGCCAATAAAGAATTATCGAAATTTCATATCTCGGGCCTTTACATGAAGGCATATTAGTATTCTTGCCTTTTAGATTAATCGCATAGGGTATGAAGTGATCGAAACGCTATTTGATTGACTGTTGTATAAATAAGTTGCGTTCCTGTCAGCTTATACCATCTGAATAAACGAATATTGAATTGAATCAAGCCCGCATGAGCCAGGTAGTTTGGTGGACTAATAATAAATAACGTCCCTATAGTCGGCCAGAATTAAAGCCGAAAATTTAAAACCTAGAACTAATTTGTGACAAAGCGCTTTTTATGGCAATGTGTTAAGTAGGCTTTGGGCTCACTCCCACAAAAACCTGCAGTGAACCTAACAATAGCAATTTGTGAAATTTGCAATTGAATGTGGTCAACACTTAGCGAAATAAATGCCTTGCCACATACTCACTTTTTGACATTTGCTGTCTTTGGTTGCATGTTTACGGCAATTTTATTACTGAATTTCGTGAAATTTGCTTGTTTCAAATGAGTTTTAAGTTAATTAAGCGTTGGATTTCACGTTATTGTTAGGGATTGCTTTGATTTTATCAGGTAATTTAACCTTTTAACGTTGTGTAACTCTTTCGTTGCAATTAAATTTAGTTGAGCGATAATGGCGAATCTGGCAGATTCGGCGGAGTTCTGCGAAAAATAATTGCATTATTTGCCGTTCTGTTGCTAGTCCTACAGTTAGACAGTCAAGAGGAAGGAAAGCCTTCTTAAATGCTAGCATTCGGAGGGGTAATAGCGAGTTGACTCGATACATGGCTTGCAATCCAGGCATCGTTAAGGTTCATGAATCCTGCCAGTCGGTGGCTGTCCACGTTAACATGCTTTCACAATTTCCATTCCATTCAGTTTATTGTTAAAAAGCAATCAATGAAGAAAATCAGGCAATAACACAATATGCAATAAAAGAACAAATGCCCCGCTTAATTAGGGACGCCAATGTACAGTATCATAGATACTCTAAGATGGAACTTGGTTGATCAATTAAATTTTTTTAGTAGATCAGACCCAATTCGAGTTATTCAGAACGGGCATAAAAGCCTATAAATACATTTGCATATGCACGACCCTCTATAACCGCATATAACTATTGATGCTGGGTTTACCACAGTTTGACCATGCCCATTTTGCTGCTATTGATCATAAGAATCCTAAGCAACTGGCTGATAAGATATGTGTTGCAGAAACAAAAGCTTTCTTTGCGACAATTGAGAGAGCTGTCAGCTGTAAGAAGTGCAAGGATGGTTGAAGTTTTGAGGTGGTTGGACGTGTAAAAAACGCATGATAATGCTTTTGCTGCAGAAGCATGATATCACATAAAGTGTCACACACATTTCAGTAGTGGAAAGCTGAAGTCATCAGTTAAGCAGGATTATGGTAAGAAGGCAGATCGTGGCCGGCAACCAAATAAGGATATGTTGCAAATATTTCAGACAGTTAGTCAATGTAGGCAAACTTTGGTGAATTGTACACAGTTGTCTGGGTTCAGGAAGAGAGGAGAAGATTGACAGATAAACCATATGATGTATATTCTGTGAAGCATTTGAAGGAATTGCTGAAGCTGCATTATGGTGAGGAGATATGGTTTGCTGGTATTTGTGCACACAAGGATGTGATATGCTTCAGAAGTATAGCATCGTGTATCATCAGTGACAAGTGGGACAGTGAGAGGGATGCAGACACTGAGGAGAAGGAGCAGATAGCTGCAGCTGCTGCAAAACTATTGCGAGGTAGCATACATGAGGCACAGTTTGACCACAAAAATTACCTGCTTAACGCCACTGTACATGACAGAAGTTTGGCTAAACTGTGGATTCCGGATGGAAATGATCTGCCACTTTGTGATCCAGGAACTTTCACGCAGTGGTCAGCGACAATGTTGGTCGCGATGTGGTGACCCTGGATGGCACTGACACGTTTCATGATATGGGCATCATATCAATGTCAGTGGGAGACAGGTCAGTGGATGTAGACTGTGGTTCCACTGTATGACGAATCCACTGAAGTTGGTTTGGATAAATCAAATGATGGTGCTTTCAGTGAGGTTCTGATTAAAAGAATACCTAGGGTGAGTGTTGGGAACCTTGTGCTGGACAGGGAATGAAGATTTTGCATCATACTCCTCCAAATATACCGGTATTGTCTCAAATTGTTTTCAAACCATTTGTTGAACTGCAGCACCTGCACACATTGCCAATGTCAACAGACCATGATCTTGTGTTTCACAGTGGTTGGTTTTTTCATGAAAAACCTAAACCAAGTCCTAATTTGGGTGGCGTCATGCAAATTTAAACATGGGTGAGTATCAGTCACCAGTAGTTATTCGTATGGTGCTCATCGTTGATCTGAACCCAGGCAACAAGTCGTTTATCCTGTCTTCTTTGTCTTTTGTGGCTGATCAAGCAGCCAAGTTGTCACACCATGTGTTGCTTTTGATCAACTGCTGTTTATCAAGGCTGTGGAGGTCATTGAATCCCACAAACTGAACATAGTTTGCAGGCTTGGTGGGTTACATATTATCATGAGCTATCTTAGTAGTATAGGCTCAGTCATGGCACGGTTGGTCACATGCTAGCAGGGAAAGCATATAATTGTGCAGTCCATGGGCACTTGACGATGGATTCTGCTTTGCATGTCATGCTTATGTACGGCTTGATCAATGGTGATTCTGACGAGTACAGTGCTTTGAGTCAAGCCAATGTTGTTAACCTAAAACAGTTGTATGGTGGTGTCATGTCAGAGGTTTTTTCCGTAAACTGATGAAAAGCTTCATTCAAATGAGGGAGCACTATTAGGCAGCATGCACAGTAATTTGGAAGAAGGTTTTCATCAGTTTAAGGGCATAGATTACCTTCTTGACTGTCCACACTTTGGAAGGACAGTGAAAATGTGAACTTTTTCGCTGTAATGTAGAGAGTAGATATCTTCAAGGGGTGCTATAGATACGAATTTGGCCGAAAACAGATTTCCTAAAAATTGATATATACCCATCTAGACTAAATTTTGTAGTAAAAAACCATTAGAGATCCCATTCTGGTTTCTTCTGAGAATGTTCAGTGTAGAAGTGTGAATTTTTTCAGATTTAAAGAAACTCGAAAAGGGTCAAGGTCAAGGTTAAAGATCTCAATTGTGAAATATGGTTTCAGTGCTAAACTTTTAAACAGTCTTGCTTAATCTACCCAAATAGCTAATAAAAAGAGCTGAAGAATGACACCAAGAACACCTTCCTAGCTCTCATATAAGCTGAGATACAGGCGCCAAAGTTGCGAGGTCGAGCGGGTCAGGTCAAAGTTCACCGGCCTGTATCTCGAAGTGTAATTGACCAAAAAACATTTTTTCAGGGTTTATACATGTCTTATGTGACCCAACAAGTGGGCAAAATTTCATGTAAATCTGAGTTGGTCATGTCAATCTTAGTTGCAAATTTGGTTGATTTGCCATGGAATCACCAATATTTTCAATTTTTTTATGTTCATACCATGTCGATTTTGTAAACCATAAGGTCCAACACCCTAATTCCATTACCATTCGGTTGCCTGACCCTATAAATATAGAAATAGACACCAAGATCATGCAAATATGCCAACTTTGCACAGAGATACAGCCTTAAATGTGTCATTTTCACAAGTGGGCTATTTTTGGGCTATTTTGGGCTATATCTTATTTTGCTAACAAGGTACACCTTGCAGGTTTTAGTATGTCTTCCTGCATGTTATTACCTAACTAAAATCCATAAAACTGGCTTGTCACAAATTACTTCTAGGTTTTTTTTATATCCTGCAGACTACTAATATCGTTCGGAATCGCGTGCCACACATCTGCTTTTAAACCAACAGTATAACAACTTACTAAATTCATTAAGAGTGTCAGAGTCTTGCAGCGCGGCAGAACATCAATAAATGAATCGCATTCGGAAAACAGAAGCTTACTAGCCTCAGCCAGGCTATACTTTTTTTTACGTGCCCAATTCATGTTGTCAACAACTCTTGAGTTCTTGGAATAAAAATGGACCACCTCCAGCATTACGAGATGGTCCACTTGCGAGACTGGGCAGGAGACAGAGAGAGGAGGACAAGCCTAAAGCCCTGAGGGAGGCTGTTCCAACTGGAAGGGCCCACAACCGCAAAACTACGGGACTGGGCAGTAGCAGTGCGCATCCAAGTGGGAATAATATCACGCCCTCTGGGGAATGAAACAGAGATGTTTTTAGGACTTGGTCCATTATTAAATTTTGTCGTGTAGATTATGTAACTCTGATATCAGTTATGCATTTAGTGCCATTTTTAAAAAAGTGGACTTGGTCCACTTTTACTCTGAAGGGCTCAAATACTCGTAGGATGATGTTGTGAAACAAGCAGGCAGTCCCCACGATGAAATATTTGCATTGTGTAGAATTAAGTAGTTAGCTGTTGTAATTGTAATTGTAATTGTAATCGAGAATTTATATAGCGCCACTCATAAACAGAGGCGCTCCCGACCCGTGTCAGTGTCTTCACTGACAAAGAGAAATGTTTTCAGGCGCTTGCGAGACTGGGCAGGAGACAGAGAGAGGAGGACAAGCCTAAAGCCCTGAGGGAGGCTGTTCCAACTGGAAGGGCCCACAACCGCAAAACTACGGGACTGGGCAGTAGCAGTGCGCATCCAAGTGGATGCGCACTGCTACTGGATGTTGTAAGTGGACAAGCAAACATTCACCGACGACGAAATGTTTGTATTGCGAAAAATTATGTTGTTAACTGTTGTAGGCGGACAATGATACAATGAGTCATTTTCCGGTAATATGTCACATTCACTAATTGAAGAAGCAAAAAAACTTTTTTTGCAAATTACATTGATTTTTGTTTGGAGCATATCTTCAATATTTCTATTTCACTAATATATATTTGGTTTTGCACTAATATGTAAAATTATGAAGTTTTTAGCAGAAAGAAAATAGCCCTACGAAAATGTTTGTCCACTCCGTTACTCCGGTACCAAAACACATATGAGCTATTTATATATAGTAGACAGCTTCCTACTGCGTAGTTTGACATGCCAATATGTTTCTAGTATTAAAGTTTATAAAATAAATATAAAAGAAATTACAATATAAATGATTATTTAATTCCATCACATTTTAAATTTTGTTAAGAAGTTCCACTCCGTTACCGAAAGAAAAATAGGGACTGTAGTTGTAAGACTGTTCCATTCTATAGGTCCTGAGACCGAGAAGGCACGACTACCAAACTTCCAATTTGTGCGAAGTAGGCTACAGTAAAACCCCTTCGCGTGGCCGATCTGAGTCCTCTGGAATTGGAAGCAGAACATTGCGTGACCATGGATGTCATGTACAAGGGAGAGGTTCCAGAGTTGATATGGTACATGAGGAGGCAGACTTTGAAGGCGATACGGGCACGGATAGGAAGCCAGTGTAGTTGTTGCATGTATGGCGTGATGTGATCTCTAGGACCGAGACCGTTTACTAGACTAGCAGCCGCGTGAAGAACTTTTGCAAACGGGAAGCAGTGGTCAAGAATCTCAATCGATCAATTAGGTGAATAATGAGCAATGTCGAGGATGTACGTTAGCTATAGAAAAACGTGTACTATTGCATTTTACCTTTCCTCGCCTTATAACCTTCTCTGGCCTTACCTTACATAGACCAGCGTATGGCAAGTTCGTATAGGCCTACATTAAGAACAAAGAGTAAATCTTCTCAAACCTCTTCCTACGAGTAGGGTTGTTTTTAAAATTAATGCTATTTTTATACTGAATATGTTAAAATCCAATTTATATTAATTAATTCCAAAGAAAATGCCATTCTTTCCATTAAGATTTTTCGTCCCTTATTTCCTTTTATGCGAGTTGTTTTGACAGGCTTTCATCCTTAAAGCATTTATTACAGTATTTTAAAGCAATAAATCATTCAAAGATTTTCACTAGAGTGATTTATTGCATCACTATGCATTTCTGTTGCTTTGTTTTATGGTTTCATGATTTATGACAGTATTTTGAATCGGTGATTTAATCTTTGTTTCTTCTTACTGAATCTCCATCACATTAAATACGATTGTTATTGAAGCTTTGATTTGTTGATTCTATACGTGGTTGAAAAATCTAGATCGATATCCGCTCATTTCGTTATAAATAGCGTTAGACTTCAGGCAATTCAAATCGATTTCTTGAGGTCTTTGGCAGAAGAGGAATTGCAACATTCGAAAACCTCATTCTGTAATATCATCGATTAATTTAATTATTAATTTAATTATTAATATCACGCTATATATATAAAATACAAGTCGCGTTTTTCTAAGTCGTAACAAACACAATAATCCTTAAATTTATTAAACGCATAATCTTATTTAATACAATGACTCTTACAGCGTTATGATATCATGTACAAGATATCATTCGCTGGTCGATTCAAGTGAGAGAAACCGGAAGTGCGGTTAGAGAAGCCGGAAG